>VZTB01007293.1:0-166294 GCA_013397245.1 Thryothorus ludovicianus
GAGTTCTGATTCTCCCTTTTGATGAAAAATCTCCCAACTACCTTCATTTCTTATACCACTTAAATGGTTGCAGTAGAGCTGGGAGGAAATGAGATGGAGAGAAAGACTCTGCCTTCCTCACTTCCAGAGATATCAGTTACATTTCTAATTTCCAAAAACTTTAAAGATATGTAAATATGTTTTAAGCAAAACAAAATATAAGCAAGCAGAGAGGGGAGGAGGGAAGACCCCAAGAGTAATGTGCAAAGCCTTTAAGTGAAAAAAGCTGATACTTCCTCTTGATTATATTCCAGCTGAGAAAAGGCTACATCTTCTACTAACTCCATGTTTAGTCTGAGGTACATCAGTGAAAATTATGTTCACACAAAAATACCTCAGCAACTGTTGGTTTGTAATCACTTTTATTCTCTAATTGGCATTTGGCCCCAGTGCAATGCACGCTGATCTCTCCAAGCAGCACAGACACATCAACAGCATGAACAACCCACTGCAAGATTCTGGACAAATGCCCAAAGCATTCATTTTCTGCTCAGGCCTGTTTTCTCAGCTGAAAAAAGAGTGTGTATGAGGAGAAAACATTATCTCATGACTGTTCTGCTACACTCCAATGCACTCAGATGAGAAGGGGCGGATAGGTTGCAAAGACAGACCATTTATTTTAAAAGGCACTTAGTATCCTTTTGGTTGGTGTTTCCTGAAATAGATTGTGAAAAAGAAACATAGACATACGTCTGCAGGATTGATCCATCATGTGGCAATTTTGTAAAGAGCACAATCCTTCCCTTGTGCCCTCCCCACAGTCAGTTATCAAGCCCTGAATTCCACACTGCTGTTGATTTCCATGGCTTTGTATGATTAATCTGGCTCTACTCCGTAAAGCAAAAAGAGCAACTGGAACAGAGAGGGAAGGAAATCGCTCACAAAAAAACTAGGTTACAACAACCCTCAGGAGCTGAGTGAAACAAAGAAGAGGAGAAGAGTTCAGCACTAGGCTGCCAGCCCGGGCAAGGACACAACCCTAACTCCAGCATGTCAGACCCAGTGAGCTTCAAATGCACAACACAGCACATTTAGAGAAAAGCTTTTATAAACCCATATTAAAAGAAAGCAATGGATTTTATTTTTTCCAAGGACTTAGACCCTAGGAGGAGGCACACAGTGCTATTTTCTTTGCCCTGAGTACAGTGAGGTGTAAGTAGCTCATGCAACAGAGCAAAAAGTGAAGTGAGGAATCCTGTTCAGACCCCCTCCCAACACATTCTGCAATGAGACAGATCACTCCTTTTAACGGAGCTAAATGAGCCAGCACAATGTATCCAGGAGGGAATAGAAAGCAGGGGAAGCATTTCTTATTATTAGCTAACAGTTGCATTAAGAGAACAGCTGGTGGCCACCAGATTTGTTGAAAGTAATTGAAAAATTACTGTAATTTCAGCCTACAGCAAAAGTCAATGTTGCTCCGTTTTCTGTTTGCATCTGTAACTCATAGAAACATCTTCTTTGGCCGGACTACAAACATACTAAATTAAGATACAGACCTTTTATCTTGCCAGTATGTGGCCTTGTTATCATCTCAGGACTCCACCAGAGCCAGAATGCTGAAACTTCATGTCACATAATTTTTGTACTCTTACTCTTCTGGAACGCATTGTTAAAATATTTTGCTAGTTAATAAATTCATTTCATTTTACCCATTACCATTTAAAGTATGAAATTAAAACCTACTACCAGGTATTTACACTGAGACAGGATAGAAAGCAGTCTTGGGGTGACTTTATGATGTTGAATCATATCCCTATTCATATGTTTAGCCCAGAAATAAGTTTTGCACCCTTAAAACTAGATCTGAGAGTGAAGGAGGGGGAGAAGGAGAAGCAGTGGAATGTCTGAGGTGGCTGTATTCAGAAACAAAGATAAGAGCTTTCAGCTTTCTTTCTCACAGACTGTACATATCAGTAACATCAGTCTGTAAGTTACTTCAGTTCTTGCTTTTCTAGCTTTTAAATAATAATTTTTTGTAGGTGATTATAAAAGAAAGAGGTTAAAGAGAAAGATTCAATTTTACTGATATAGGATTATAATTTTGTCTTGTTCTCGATGTCACACTGGAGGCACAGATCAGCCTGGTAAGAGCTCAAATTTTAAGACTTTGATGAGGAGGGAAAACAGCATTACACAGAATTTACTGGGGGTGCCCATGGGGTGATTTTAGACTTTCAATTCTGTCAAATTTAGGTGGATTTTTACAATTAAAAGGAAAGTACTTACTGCCACACTGAGAGAACAGAGAAGCTAATACAATCTCCTTGACATGGCCCTGAGGTACAGGAGCAGATTGGCCTCCAGACAGACCCACTGCAAAATCCCTGTCAACTCCAAAATAAACGAAGATTTGTGATTTGGCACATCCCCATGAGTATGCAAAGTCAGATGCCTGTACATGAAGGAAGAAATGCTATGGATAAAAAGTTGTACAGGTGCAGGGGAATAGGAGATCAAGGTATTTCCTCACCTGTTTTAAATGCTGCCTGCCAAGCTGCTTTGTATTATTCACTGGCTTAGAAGACTGTGACAAAAATGTCCCATAGCTGTATGTAGGGAATGGAGTCATGAAGAATGTAGCTCAGTGACAAACAGGGAAAACAACTTCCTTTAGATCCATGGCTTTAACATCCAAACCCTCTCTGGTGACACAAACACAATGCAAAAAACAGAAGCTTCAGACAGACCTTATAAGCAACAAGATGGCAATTCTGAAATAATATTTTTTAATCTTGTTTCTATTGACCCTGAACTCACTGCATCTTACAATTTTGGTGAACTGAGTTTTGTTTTAAAAACAGTTAAATGGCAACTATCAAATCACAGTACCATGTGCATTTGCATTTACTTCACTCACACACTCTGCAGATAGGTCAATGGTGACCTTGTGGATCTTCTACAGCATTTCAAATTCAAAGCCAGGTTTCCCTCTCTATTACAAAGCAGATTAAGTGTCATGTGAGTTAAGGAAATTATTCTTTTTTCTCCAAAAATGCCTGTCTGAGCTTGCAAGCCAGAGATGCACAGAGAGCAGCAGCACTTCCCAGCCTCAGGGGCTGCCCCTGTGTCACTGTGACTTGTCCTTGTGCCAGGGGACACATGGGACAGAGGGTGATGAGTGATATGAGTGATGCCCTGCAGCCAGTGGGCAAATCCATCCACAAAAACAAGCCTTGATCAATAATAGGCACCTGCTCTTGCCAGCCAGGACTTCCCTCAAGGGAGACAGCTGGAGTAGTTGTCCCAGAGAAAACAAAAGCCCAGTAAAACCACCTGCACAACAAATTGTTAATCACAGTAACATAAAGGGAAGGTATGGGACAGAGTCCCTAGCTCCTGTTTCTAGCTTTAATAGCAACTCTAAAACCCCCACAGAGTTTTATATGCAAAACAGAAAGGATGCATGGATACACACAAGGAGCACAGGGATTTTTGCAGGGTCAAAATCAAAGCCCAGATTTTCCAAATCACTCCAGAAAGAGCCTGGGACTCCCCAGGCAGCACAGCAAAGGGCCAGTGCAAGTGCTCTTGTGTAATATATCCACAGCAAGGCAGGGTGGCCTTTCATTCCTGTTCTAACAGGTGGGATCTGGGCAGGATTTGCACACAGGATTCCAGCACTTGCTGTCCCTTTCCAGCAGGAAGGGTTAATGCCCCCTCAGACACACTGGTTTGCACACTGGCTTCCCTGCAAGGATTTATCATCTGCCTCTGGGCTGCTGGGGCTTTTCTCATTCAATTACCCTCCCCAAGAGATCAATATCCTCTCTGCTGCTGAAGCCTGGAGGAAGATGAGGGATGAGCTAGGGCTGAAGGAACCACACAGTGCTCAGAGCAGGTGACAGTCACCTGGGATGCTAAAGCACCAGGCTGAAAAATGGGCTTCATTTGAAGATATAAATAAAACATGCCCAATCATGAGTTATTAATGAGATAGGGAAAGGGCTGAAGTGCAGCCATGCTGACAGAAAAGGAATCACAGCCACAGCCAGCTCAGTGGTTTGGGCTGAGGGAGTTCCCCGTGTTCACCTCTGCCTGGTTTTCATTGCTGCAGCAGGAGCAACCCCATAAATATTCACAGCAGCACCTCCAAGATGCCTTCTGCTTTGAGACAGGCAGGTGAGGATAAACCCTGGCAGGCAGCAATCATCCTAAAGAAAAGGTGGCCAAGTGAGGGCTCTGACACTGCGCTTGGCCTCATCTTTCTGAAACCATGGGCTCAACCCCTGCACCACAGCTTCATTTTGAGGATGAGTCTGGTTTCTCTGTGTGTTGGTTGCCATCTGCTTTGTTTTACTGGCTCCTCTCGGCTTGGAGGATAAACACAGGAATAACAATGGTTTTCTCCTCCAGGAGTAGAAGCTCCACTGGACTTTTCCCTCTCTCACATCACCGTGAGTGCCCTCGACTTGACACCACACCACAGGATGGAAGCAGCTTACCTGCATGTCCTTTTTTTTTTTTTTTTCCTTGCCAAGTAAAGACCCAAAAGTTTTCTTGTTTTCCTGCAGTGAGCAAATCTTTTTGTGACAGAAACCCAATTGCAGTAACACTCCCTGCTATGAAACACAGCCAGGATGCTGTGTTGTAACACGATATTGCTGCACAGCACACAAGGTGAAGTGGCACAAGAGCATGTTCCCAGTTCCTGGGATTGATTCCCATGACACTGTTCTCAATAAAAATGTGGAAATAAAACCAAACATCTTCCTACAACAAACAGGATGCAAGAACTTCCATCTAAAGGACAACGATGCCTACATGCCCAAAGGTGGTATCATTGAAAATCTGGGTCTTGCTGTAAAAGCTGCTGTTCTAAAACATTTTTTTATTGAAAATTTCACTCTATATGACAGGTTTTTGGAACACATTCTTCTATTTTATTCCTGGGGGCTTCAGGGTGTTTTTTCTTTGCTTATTTATTTTCTCAGTTCCCAGTCAAATACAAGAAAAAGCATCTAGTCCAAAAAAGAAAGTAGTAAACATGACTAAGTGAAGCTTAAAAGGCTGAAAAGCACAGAGGTATGTAAATGGAAAGCAGAACATGTATTTCCTTTTACAGAATGTGATGCCTGGCATGTTCCAGATGACAGCTTTTGACAAAGGAACAGCAAAATTACTTGCATTATATCATTCATACCACACAGTAGGAGAAACTAGAGTGGACAAAAATAAAGATGTTTTAAGCATGAATGTCTCAAACCTAGTAACCAAGCTTTTCTCCTGCCATGGCAGTGGGGTCCAGACCCCTCGGTGTGTGCTTCTGTTTGTAGCTGGTCTCAGCAGCTCTTGCAGAGCTTCCCCCCTCCCCTTGGGCTGCAGGCTTTGGAAAGCAGGGGAAACAGTGAGGATACCTTGGAGTTGCCTCTTTTGCTACTTTTCAGTCCGACACATGTATCTGGTTAATTATTTAGGCTCTTCACTGCTTCTGTTTACTTATTTATAAAATCCAGTTGACTTGCTGCAGTAACTGGGGGCCAGCAGGGCAGGCAGCCACCCAGCAGCCCTCCCCAAACAGTCCTGTCTGAGCTCAGCTGAATGACAAGCACGACCAGACAGAAATCATTCAGCTTTTCCGACTGAAAAACACACTGATACTGAGGAAAGTTTAATCATTGTAATGGATAAGTGACTGTATGTTCCTTGGTGCCTTCTGCAGAGGATCAAGAGTCCTTGAAGAGGACTGAGGAGCCCTGCAGCTGCATGAGCTGATGTTGGCCAAAGACAGCTGAGAGCTGTGGGCAGGGAAGTGCTGCCAGCCCCAGCCAGCCGGATGAATGCTGGGTGGATTAACTGTGAATGCTCCTCATGCCAGGAAAAGCTCAAGGGCTCAGTGAGAGAAGGAAAGAAGGAATCCAAGAGGACTGACAGCAAGAATTTCTCCCCAAAGTGAGGGGATTAGCTGGGGAGGAACCTGCAAAGTTTCAGCGATGGAAAAGAAACAAGCACAGAAGTTGGGGGAAGGGATCTGTTTTGAAGCAGAGAGTAGAAATCAGTACAGGGAAATCAATCCTTATTTCTAGGAGGATGTTTAAAGTTAAAACTACACAAAACTAACAGCAGACACCATAGCTGAGATTTGAATATCTAACCTTACAACTAATTAAAATCAGCTTTAGCAGAGGAGCATCCCCTCAGCAAGTACCCACCTGCAGAGCCAGGCAGAGCACTGTTTTGGGACACTGGGTCACATAAACACCTGGACCAGAAGACAGATAGATACCTGGGTTAGAGTATCTGCCACTCTCCTTCACACATCCCCTTTGTCATTTCTTCCTGTCTCTCTTCAAAAGCTGGTGGGAATTTTTAGTGCCAAATAATGGCCTGGCTATCTCCTAGGATGCAACATATGAGGTGTGAAATGCACCAATTTCATTACTAACATAATTCACAGCAGCTCCCATCCTTGGTTGCTTCCCAGTCATGATGGGCTCATTCTGGTACCAAAGTACCCAGGCATTATTTATTTTTGATCATTCTTTTGGGTATGTTCTTTAAACATCGTCTGTCCCAAAATGCTGAAGAAAAGTAACAACGTCTCTCTCTGGTTGCTCATTTCAAAGCTCAAGTCCCAAAAGCCACTTCCAGCTCAATTTAATCCTTGATCAAAGCAGTACAATTTAGCATTGGATTAGCAATTCTCTCATTTAAATCTGTCACTAAGAAATGCAGGGAATCTAAGTCAATTCTAAATATTTCAACTAAACCCACTAAAACTTTATCAGGTAGTACAGGGATAACAATTTTTTTACCTTCATTACAATCTCAGGCTGCATATTCAGTGTTTTGCACACACAAATGCACTTATTCTGCCCTGTGTTCCTATGTTTCCTGGAAAACTGTAGAAGAAAAACCTGTCATGTTCCAACACTACTGCCAATTCCTTAAGGATATGTAACAAAAAAGCGTGCCAGGGAAAAAGAACTGTAAAAACTAATAAGGCACCAGACCTTCTCCTGGCATCTGCCAACTAAAAAGGGACCCCAGGGCTGTGTTTGATCCAAGCACTTCCAGGCATTGCTCTAGAAGGTGGAAATCCTACTTGTGCCACACTGACTGCAAACACAAAACTCCTTCCAGTGCAGAGAGAAGCCCATGAAGCCTCCAAACCATGGAAGCAAAGAAAAAAAGCAGCATGAGGATAAACTGTCAAAGGCAAGTGATGCCAAATATAAATTCATGTATCTGAAATAAGTTCAGCTCTAAGGCTGCCACAGCAGGACTGTAACCCCGGGGTGACCATGCCCTTGTGTGCAGCAAAGAGCACAAGAAAGCATCTCCCTGCCTGGGCACACGCAGGAGGAAGGAGCACAGTGGGGCAATCACAACCCACGTGCTCCCTTGCTCTCCTAGCACCCCAGGAACCAATGTCCAGTGCAGCAGCCCTCAGGCTCCTGCTCTCAATTCACATCTGTCCCATAGAATTGGAACCTTGACCTGAGCAAATACTTTTTCACCTACTAAGCAAGTCACACACAGGAATTGCACCCTAGACTTCAGGTCCAGTCCACATCAGAAACTTGTGCATTGTGTTCAGGCCTTTCTCTTTGCTAACAAAGTTTTGTACCTGCTGGTCCTGACTGCTTCTGTGTGTATCAGCACGTAAGTGTCTCTCCCCTTAAGTGAGGCTAAAAGCTGAGTTTATGCATTCATCTGGTATCAATAGCATCCGAGTTACACTGAGCCCCGTAAAAGCTGTTTTGCTTTAGAGGTCCCTATAAAAATGCAGGTCATCTTCCTTAGCAGCAAAGGGCTTTGATCTGCTGCAGGAGTGCTGCCGGCAGCAAGGGCTTGCACAGGGGAGCCAAGCTCCCAGCAGTGAGATCTGCTCCAGGCTCCATTAAAATGCAAACCTCCCAGAAATCAAAGGCAACAGCAGCGGGAACAAGCCCCGGCTGCAGCTCACTCCACGAGCTGGGAGTGCAGAGACCTCTGAACACTCACACAGCTGAACTGGGGTGAGGGACCCCAGGACCACAGTCCAGCTCAACTAAACTTCTTCACTTCTGGCAGCATGCAGGATGGTGAGTACAGAAACTGTCCTGTCTCAAATTAACCTGCTCTGAAAGAAAATATTACTGTTCCTCAAACATTCTCAAAGTTGATTTTCTCCCCATTATCCTGCCAGGTTTCTCATCCTTTCAACCCATTCTCCTTCTGGAAGGAGTGTGGGGAGGGACAGGCACCATGACTCCCTAACAGTCTGGTGGAGTCCAACGCTGAAGCGCTTCTCCCTGTAAAGTAACAGCTCCCACACGGGAGGAGGGAAACCGTGTGAGACTCTGAGGCACACCTAAATCTACTTTACTGCAGTAATAACCATGGCAGATGAACAGAGAAAAAATCCAGAGAGTCAACGGAAAAAAAAAAAAAAAATCCAGCATCTGAAAAATATAGGACATGCAAGAAATTAAAATAATCCTATTCCCGCCTGCCAATGCACAGAGGGTGAAAATCAATCACAGACCAAGTAGCTTTTTTCCTCTTGCCCAGCTAAGGAAAAGCAAATGCTTAAGTGAGTGCCCTCCGAGTCCCTGTCAGGCAGGAGCGAGCTGCTCTGCTCTGGCCATACCTTTGCTCCTCCGTCTCACCACCCCGAGCCGGCACTTGAGCGAGACAGCGAACATCTTCCTGCAGCCTCCAGCGCTGCGCTCACATGGCTCGGTGCCGCTGCTCCCTCCGCACCTCTGCCTGGCTCTGCGAGGGGCTGCCGCCTCGAAATTAATGTATGATTACTGTGAAATAGAGTCGGGCTTTAGGCACTGGCAGAGGGAGTGAGAGGGAAGGGGGTTTGGGGGGAGAATGGCAAAGACTGAGCGGGAGGGGGCACAGACACTTTTCGGTACTCTCAGCGCGGGGGGGCTGTTTTATTATCTCGTCCAGATGAATAAAGTCACACATTGATGTTTTAAACCTATCGCCAGTCTCCCACTGTTAAAGGCTGGGAATCTGGCACTACATTAACATATTAATTTGCAAAGTAAGATTATTCCTTAGCACACACGGGTGCATGCTTGGACTTCACCAGAAAGTTAATCCAGAGATTACCAGAGCAAAGGAGATAAAAGCCCTCAATTTTATGGGAGCAGTTCACCAAGAACCCAGTGCCAGCACAAATACAGTGGGACTGTTGTGGTAATAGCCCCAGCAGGGCAAGTCCTGCTAAAGAAACCTGTCTGCAAAAGAGCTTTTTGTGTCTGTAGAAACCACTGACAATATCAAACCACTGCTTTCTGCTGAGAGACCTAAGAGGAAAGCTACCATCCCACAAACTACATGTTGAACATCAATTTCCCAAACAAACTCCGCACTGGTTTTTTGTGGAAGGACATTGGAGCAGGTTCATGATGACACACAAATCTCACTCCCTTTCTTGCCCAGCCCTGCTCATCCCCACACTCTTGTGGGAGAAGCACCTCCTGACAATTCTGCCTGACCAATATGTTAGTACTCCCTTTCATCTGAATTTTAGACCAAATCACACTGGGAGTAGCACTTTAGTTGACCCTTTCTGCTGAGCTGAGCCTCTCTCAGCAGCTGAATAAGCAAAATATTCTTCCCTTTCTCTATGGGAACTCAGACTACAGCAGTAGTGGTTCTCAACTACTTCTTACCATGGTCCCAGGGGAGCTCAGAGGTGCCTTCCAGGAACCCATAGGGAAACTCAGGATCTGTAGAAGAAAGCTTCATTACTAAATCAATACCTGAGGGCTAAAGGCTGCCCTCAATAGATGGACATCTGGGAGTTTATCTCCAGCCAACATTTCCGCTGATCCCAGAGATGACTTCAGAGATTGCAATTTGCTGCCTGCAGCCATTGGTCTGTGGAAACAACACACTGTGGCTTTCCAGGAGCCTCCTCAGAGACATGACACAGAAAAATTCACCCCCAGTGCCTGATCTCAGCAAGGCTCTGCCACTGAGTTTTTGCACTTAGTCACCAGGGTTACCCTCCCACATTTTAGGCTAGAAGGACACATGAACAGTTTTGCAAATTCAGACTCAGAGGCATAAGTTTGGAACCAAAGGAAAACATAACACAGTCTGACCCAGAAAGCTTTCCAGCAGGGAAAGGGCTGTGGAGAGTTGCTCTGATTGTGTAGAAGCATTAGCAGCACACACAAATGAAAATCCCTGAGAGCTAACACCAAATTCCAAATTCAAGAATTCCCATTACAGACCGTCAAAACTCGATAAACCCTCAAGACTTTTGAGGTCAATCTTGATGTAACAATGCAATTGATTTTCTTCTTGCCTCCATCTTGTTTTCTTTAAAATTATATAGAGGTGAAAGCATTGACAGGTGTGTACATATGTATTAATTATAAGTTTAGATGTAAAGTATGTATTTAAAGCCTTGTACAGGAGATGAAAAGCCTGAGCACTTGGGGGCTGATTAGACCCCAAATGTTCAATTTCTGACACAGCCTGAGAGCTGACTCCAAGCTCCCCACGCACAGTTGCTTGCTCTGTTCAGCTGCTTTTTCTTCTCTCTCCTCTACTGAGCACAGGCATCTCCAATTTACTTCACTGGAGCTGTAGCAGAGGATCTTATACTCTTTTACCAATCAAAATATCATTTTGCACCAGGTCTTCCTTGCTTTCATGGTGCTGAAGTACCAATCTACAAATGAGACTAGAGGAACCATGCCATTTCACCCTCTCTCTAGGTTCTCACTAGAATTTAAGCATATTCTGATTTAAACCTGAATATTAAGATCCAATTTACCCTCCTCCAAGAGTCTCAGAGAACTTCTTCAGCCAGGAGAATTGCCTGAATGTCCCAAGACAATTGGTCTTACCTTAGAGGAAATTCCAGTTGAAAAAAACCACAGCTGTTCCTCTTTGATACTGAAACAAATGTGTTTTGTGCTCTCCCACATATAAATCTAATCCTCATTTCAGCTCAGAAAATGACTGTGGGGACACTGGTCATCAAGAGTGCACAACAGAATGAGTGAGAAATGCAGCAATTAAACTAAGAGGATAAAAAAGCATTTGTGTAATGGGAAATCTATTACCATTTATCATGTCTAGTATTTGAAGTGGCTCTGCCAAGCCATAGAATCCATAGCAAATAATCTAAGAGGACAATGAAAATATACACCAAATTTCAGAAAAAATAAAGCAAATCACAGTGTGATTAATGAATATACAGTATTCAGAATATATGTAAGTACTGCTGCATTTATGTATGACAATGAATACACTTTTTCTATAACAGCAACTGGTGGAGAAATAGCAAGGAAAAGAAACAGCCTTCTATTCAAGTAAACATTTAAAAATATGTATCAGAAAAAAATTAAAGGAAGAGAAACTATTCAAAGTAGAGCTCACATTAAATTAATTTATTTTTCCCTTGAAGTTGCCATACAGTTTGTCTCTTTCTTTGGGAATAATAAAGTAAAATCCTGTGTGTCTAATACATATCCTGAAAATTACACACTGTACTAAAATGCATTTTAGAAGGCAGTATTTCCTTACTAACAGGTGCAGTTATGGCTGAATGTATTAATGTTGCAAATACTGATAACACTGCCTTTGTGAATTTGTTCTGATTATATTCTTCTTCTCTTCACTAGTTTAAAGGATGTTCCTACGTTACTTTTTATGTGCTTCAATGACTGCCAGTACAGTCAGTGGGCAGACCCATAAAACATGCTCTGGGGAGAAAAATGCAGATTTATATGGGAAAGCAGCCTTTTGTTTTCTTTTGGTATTTGCACATTGTCTGCAAAAAATAAAACCAGGTATTTCCAGATACTGGACTAACAGTCTTTTTATCATCTCTATAGATCAGACCACATTAAACTGGCTAACCAGTGTACACCTTTCATTAAAAAGAAAAGAAAAAAAGTTCACCACAGATAGTCTTTCTCCATAAATAGCATATGAGTATATATGGGCATATAGATTTTGTGGGATTACTGTCCTGCAAAAATATGTCAAACAGATTGGCCAACAGTAATCTGAAGGTATCTTTCAAAAACATTCATGCCAAAGTGACTATTCAGATAATCTATTGCAATTAACAGACAACAGATCCCCCCTAAGAGCCTGAGAGCTCTTTGAGAGCCACAGAAGCAAATCATATTGGCCAACTGTGGCAATAAAGCATTTGGAGACAAAAAGTCTGCCTTAGATAAGCAAGCAGGATCAATGCTAAAACAACAAATCCAATACAATAAGCCTTGCACCAAAGACAGGATGAGCTGATCTGTAAAATTCAGGAATCCCACAGACTCACTGGCTGCTATCTGTTGGCAATGAATCCCCCCCTTCCTGGCTTCCTGGCATGTGAATTCCCACAGAAACACCCATATCCGCTGTGGAAAGCAGAGCAGCACCAGGGTAGCCACAAGGGGCTCACCCCTCACCCAGGCTCCAAGTTTATTGCCTCTTGGAGTCTGTTAAATCAAACATGCTGCTAACAAATGCTGTGAATTCGGGCTGGGGGGGTCAAATTGGCAGCTCAGCAAAGCCAAACTGAAGTGGTTTCTCTTCATATGTTGACATTGTCAATAACAGATGTTGGGAAGAAGATGTTCTGCCCACATTGACACCTGCACTGCTCTAACTGATTACCCTTAATAAATGATCCTGTGACAGCATGAACAATGAATAATTTCACTGGAACCACGCTCATTAGTAGACAATTCCCAAAAGGAAATGGTCTAAATTATGCTTTACAAGTACCTTCCCTGGTCCTAATTAGCATGGCTACAGCTTTCCCTGTGCAATGCCACAGCCTCCAACAGAGTAAACGTGGGGTGGGATGTGTCAATGTGGCACTGTAAGGTTTAATTACCCTGACAATAACTTATGCAGGTGACTCTCTGTCATAAACTGTGTTCAGCAAAAAAGGCAAACAGGCTTCAGTCTTTAACCCTCGCCCTTGATATTTTGAAAGTTCTTATTTTCTGCATCCATGAGCACCTTTTCCAACACACACTCTTAATATCCTGTGCAACATTTTATAAATGACACTTCATGAGAAATTATATGTTTGGTTTTCAGCTATGTGCAATTATTTCCCCTGAATAAGAACCTCTCTGGACCCTCAACCCTCTGTAGCTGAAGAAACCAGCAAGAGGCTCTCTGGAGAAATTCCTAGTTCTCACATTGCATTTGTTGAGACCAGGAATGCAATGGTGTGCATGCACGTGTGTAACCACTGTACATGCTGACAATATCTTCCCATTTTTCCTCTCCATAAGTCACACCCCATAATAGCAGGAAGACTGAACACACAGGATTTTTCAGGCCTATTACTGCAATTCAAGTGGTTGAATGGCATTTGAATTATGTCCCAGAGCTAAGAAGACAACTACTTTAAACATTCACATCTATGTTTCTTTCTTGAGATTCCAGCTTAAGGCATTTCAGAATTGCTTGTAGACATCTCTTCCTGCTATGACTATTTCATCATCTGATACTTGGAAATGGAGCTAGCAGAGCTGTATTACCCCAAAGAGCAGTGACCCAAGTGGTACTGCCTTCTGCCCACAGTAAGAAGAGTGGTCCTGCAGGTGGGCTGCACTGTTGCCAAGATTCAGTCTTAAGACCACGGCTTATTTTGCCAGGAAATGCTGAAGCCATCCTTTAAGAATTAAATGACACAGTATGTTTGTTAAATCTGTGAATCCATGGACAAGGCATCAGTCTTTCCAAGGAGGCAGCTGAGTCTCCTGAAGCAAGAAATTAAAAGAGTCTTATCTCGGTGTGCTGTGCTGCCACTCGCTCCGACTGCCAATTGACTTGGGAGAATGAAAGGCTCTTGCAAATGCTGCCTGCAGATCCTGCCTCGACAGGGGTCATGCTCTGCCTTCATGTATGTACTCCCAACAGTTTTCTCACTCTATTTTACATTGTTGTTCTGCTAATGAAGCAATTAGACAGCAACAGTCCAGACGAGTTAGTAAGCCAAGGCCAAGAGGCATCTTCCTTTTAAGCAGGTTTTGTGCCCCAGTTTAAGTGCAAGCTGTAGTGCTTTACTGTGAACACAGTTAAAGATAACACACAAATCTGTTACTTACAGAGCACCATCAGCCCCAGAAAGGATGGTAGGAAAGCTGCAGCCACTGAAACCTGCAGCTTAGCTTTGAAATTAAAACAGCCTCATTTTAGACATTTTTATAGGGAAAATTTAAATAACCATGCAGAATCAGTACTACTCGTGCTAGGCTGTATATGTACCTTTTAAAATAGCATGTTTGTGCTAGTAGACTTGCTGTTACTAATATTTAGCACCCAGTAAAAAAAATTACTTTGTTCTTTAAGCAAAATGTTGGAAGCTTCAAGTTAAACAATTATTAACCAATCGCAGAATGTTCAAGAGGTCTTAAGGACACATGACATTGAATTTTATTATTCTCATTAAACACACTGCACCAATATTATGTTTGCTTATAGAAACCTCATCTGTGGGTTCATTTTGCCTACAGTGCTCAGATGTTTCCATATCACACTGAGTAGGGTTCAAGTAAAAGAGGCAAAGAAAAAATGGGCCAAGGGAAGTACAGTTATCACTATTTTAAACTATTATAGGCAGATGCCTTTTCCAAAATAATACCAATAAAGGTGTTTTAGTCACAAGAACAAATAAATGAAACAGCACATTATCTGTATTCTGGTTTCCTCAAATCAAAACCAGATGTCTGCCTACCAGTAAACCAACCAGGTTCACCTTGGTCTTGTCCAAGTTGCCAGGGATACATGGCTGAAGGATTTGGCCTGTGTTTTCACAGGACATCAAGCTGAATTACCCTTGTCCACCATCAAATCTCATGACCGAATCCACTACCACACACAACTGGCATTGTTTTTTCATCTGCAAAACAGCTGTACCCATTTACTCTGGCAGAAAATTTGCCCATCAGTGGTCCAGCCACTAGAGTGGAAGCCAACAGCAGAGTGGATAACTGAGCATGGCCCTGAGTAAATCCATCTGAAAATTCATCATTAATTTTTCCTCCTTTAAGCATTTTTCTGTTCACACAAGGTTTGAATTTCTCCCCCCATTTGAGAGTAGGTGCAGATTTACCAGCTCCTGTGGTTATCAGACCCAGAGCTGCACCATCACAGAGGTGACCCAATGCTCACTTTTCCAAGAACTGACTACACTGTTAATTAACTAGAGATTTGTTTGGGAAGTATCTAAATTGTAACAATTATCACCATGATGGCATAATTAATAATGGATTGAATCTGGCCAACAGCTGATATTTTGAAAAGCACTTACCAGCAATTTTGTACTTCCTACTAAATGAGATATTTATTTTTGTCATCCAAAGGAAACTCCATCTCCCATGTCTACTGTCTTTAGACTTAATTTATTATCTCCATTTCTGAAGTATTTTCCTACACCAATACCTACATTTCCCTCATTCCAGACTTGCAAAATTGATTTCACTAATCAGCAGTGCCAAACTCAGCCCTACACAAAGGCTGTGATTCAGTCTATACCTTATGTTGATGTCTAAAAACAATGTCAAAGCTGCATTTTACATGAGAGAATGAAACTCACTCTCTAGTTGCATTTCCTTATTAATGAGTTGGTCCCATAATCAGGTGAGTGAGGTGAAAACACTTTGCTCCAAAGTTGGCATTGATGTATCCTGCAGGTGGGGTTTCACATGGATCTGAGGAAAGACGGTGACTGGATTTTTCTGAAACTCTTACACTGCCTGGCTTTATTTATTTCTATTTTTCAACTGCAGAAAACCTGCCAAAGCAAGTGCTGCAGAGTATTTTGAGAAGGTAATTCAGTATGTGTCTCTGCTCCCCTAGAAAATCCTGCTGCTGGCCTCCAGGCTCACCTGTGCTTGTCTCAGCTGCAGACAAATTCAAGATCTGGCTGCAAAAAGGACTGAACTACACAGATTCTGCAACTACTTTATAAGCAAGCAATGTGTGGATGCCACCTCTAATCATTTGAGCATTCATGTATTTGCTCTTAGAGAAGAAAAAGGTCTGTCTCATTGAACATTTTCACTCATTTCCTTGGTGTTTATCACAGTTCATCCCAAGATGGAAGGACTGGATTGAATCTGATCACTCCAGTCCTCTGAAAGCTGAAACCTGCAGCTCTTATTTACCCCCTCTCTAGTGCTTGGCATTATATGAAATGTGAGAAAGAGGCACACAGAAATTCAGAGAATGCTTAGCAGTAAGAAAGTATATTTATCAGAACGAGATTAAAGAGATTTAAGAAACTCATCTCCTTTTCTTTTTTTGCAAATATTAGCCTTCAGCAAATACATGAAAACATTTGTCTTCATTCTAAAGAGAATATTATCAACTAATTAATTTCTAGCACCAAACAGTCCAAATGTAGAAGGGTTTAATTGCTGAAAATGTTGAAACAGAATATTTTCTCAGCAGAATTTATGTTTGGTTACAATGGACTGAATCTGTTTGATCAAAAGCTTTCTCTGTGCAATTGTCTTTGCTGGAAGTTAAGAGGGACCATAATCTTTGTGAGGTTTTAGTCACCTCTGAATCTCCAGTGAGTGCCAGCAATTCCCTTTCCACGGGCACTGCAGTGCAAGTGGGGTGCCCAGGAGGAGCTATAAATAATGCAGCTCCTCCACACCCTTAGCAAAGGGGGAGATTGGAGCTGCTGGGGTTTGAAAGGGCACCTGACTCCAGGCAGGAAGCACAGCTTTCTCCTTCTGCTGGTCCCCACAAGGGAAATCACTTTGAAAGGTTAAAAAAGGGCAACTCTTTCTTGCTCAATAGACCAGTTTATATCTTGTGATATGAGCAGAGCTGCTAATAACTGCTTCATATACAGTCCACTCACCACTGCAGGGCAGCGGCAGAGAGAGGATTATTGGGGTCTCCAGCCTGTGGCTTTCTTGGGATCCTTTGCCTTTATCTACAAACACCCCAGCCTCGATCCTATTAACCCTGACTTCTTCAGAGCCACATATTAATTCCTACTCTAGATATTCTCCTTTCTACCAGCAACAATACTGCCCTCAGTAGCAGAACCCTTGGTGCCAGGTCTCAGTGCTGTGCCAGGACCTTCAGAGGTTTGATCTCAGCTGCTTGACTGCTCCAGCACCATCCCCACACCACAACCTTGGACCAGATAGTGCAGCACACACAGACCCAGCCTTGTGCCAATGCTCTGCCAAAAGGGATCTCTTCCCCTTTCTTGTTCCCCCACCTTCCCTGGAGCAGAGTCTTGTCCAAATCACTTCACCTCCTGTGATCCCAAATAAAAATTTATTTAGAGGTTCCTCACATTATTTAAGTTACCACTGCTTTTACTAAACATCATTCTCACATCTAGGGGCATACAGAGCTCTATGAACAGCCACATTTGAAGAACAGAGGCATAGGAATACACAAATCTCTTTTCCCAGCATTTGAATTTATGGCTGGAAACGAAGCTATGAGCTTTGCAATGATTTACTGCTGTACAATGAGACCCACAAGATATAAACAGAGAAGACAACCCTGCAGGACAATAAATTGCTACAAACCAAGCTGTCATCACAAAATGCATAAAAGCCTTGTGAAAACCACCCCGTTGATGGGACACAGAGGGTTTTATGGTAGCTGTGCTTCTGCAGAAATGAGGTACAAAGGTCTCTGTTCCAAAGTAGGAAACATCCATCCCTGGCCTCCACCACCCCTGCAGCCCTTCCCATCCCCTCCCCTGCTGAGGGTCTGGGATATCTTTCTCATGACTTTTGCCCCTTGATTTCCTAAAGCACACAGACCCTTTGGACAGCCCGGCCATGCAGTTTTGGACTCTCTTGTTGGTGCAGTTCCCTTCTGAGGGAGAACCACTCTGAAAGGCACCTCTCTTGTCTTCACCCCAGGGATCAGGTAGGACAAGGCAAGCTCTGAGAGCAGCCCATCAGAGATCACTGCAGCTTCTGATCTCCTCTGCCTACCAGGGCTACCCCTCGGTGGGTGCCATGTCCTTCCAAGCCCCAGTACTTGTGAACTTCAAAGCCACAAGAAATACACCAGCAATTCTGGCAAGCTCAGCCAGTGACTTTACCAGGATGGGTTGGTTTTAATCATGTGCCTGGGGGATTTCTTGTGGGAGGATGAAGCAACTAAATCTGGCATCACTTAGGATTGAAAGGGTAGGAGTTTAATAGAGATGATCTGAAAGGCTGAGCAACATCCCTTTGAATTAATTTATATAACCCAGAAGTTCAGTAGCTTTGTATTTTTAAGGTAGCCAATACTGGGTGAAAAATCATAAGAATGTATGTATCTTAGCTTTCAGAGAGACCAGAGAGGGGAAAAAAATTAGTTCCCCATAACATTGCACATGATAGGGATGTAGGTTTATATTCAGAGCCTTACACCAGTGCAAAAAGAGCTGTTATAGATGGCTCATGTGTTTAGGTCACTGACAATCACCCCTCCCATACCAAATTTCTCTCTTTGTTGAGAATAACATGAGACTCTCCCAAGCAGCCCCTTTGCTGAATCTGTCTCTGTGCTTAGACACCACAAAGCCAGGCAACTCAATGCTGCTTTGCAATGGGAAAGGAGGGGGGACACAAAACAAAGAAATCCAGAGAGACTGTCCGCAGGGAAATCCAAGGAGCTACAAGAAGATAAAACAAGAGGCAAAGAAGAATCCTTATGAAAATGCATGAGATGTGAAAAACTGACAGGCCAATTAAATTTACCTAAATAGGATCAGAGATTATCCCAATGCCACTGTCGTGAGCTATTGTTCTCCACCCTCCCTTTGCTTCCCCTCCTCAGCCCCAGGGGATCCAGCTCCACTGGAGACTCCCAGTCCCTCCTGCTCGTGCCTCTGACCAGTGACAATCACACAGGTTACAGACCCAGCACTCCCTGCCTTGTGCCTCTGCTCTTCCCAATCCTCAGGCAGCTGCTGGCATCCCCACTCTGTGCACTGCTCCTGCAGAAGGAACACGAATGCTGAGAGCCTGCAGGGAGTGGGGGCTGGCTGACGCTTCTGTAAACACCACTCTAATCCGTTTCAGATATTAGACTCCCATATATGTGTTTTTAATAATAAAGGCAACATTTAGACGCTGCCAAAGTATCAGAGAGCCAGTAGCAGACACAGAAGAGCCACCCCCACCAAATAAACAATGGAAAATGCTCGCTTATCTTTTCATACCACTAGGCCTCCAGGCTCCAAAATAAATGATTGCATTCATTTACATTTTATTGTGGAGATATAACTGGCTGGAATAACTGCCGGCACAGAACCCAACTGCAGGAATGCACTATTTTTCTCCCCATTTGCCTTAACTGATGCTTTTGGCTTTTTTTCTGTCAATCCATCTCTATCACTGTTGCCTGGATGGCGGAAGTGCATTAACCCATTACCCATCTTGCACTTAGGAAAAAAAGAAGCCATCAGTTGAGCTTTTTAAAAGCCTCAGGCTTACAAACTGTTGCACAGTAGCAGAGACTATGAAAGAGGGGACCCTTCAACTAGAGTACATCCAGACAATAAAGCAAAGAAGTTCTTACAGTCACACATTCATGTCCCAAAACCCCTACAAGCCATAAAGAAGTGAGACTCTGAGTGACAACTTAGCCTTCAGTTTTACTTCCCTTACAATCAACAGAGAGGAACAGACTCTCCAGAGAATTCATCCTGCTAGTTTGGGATGTTTTGGGTCAAGAAGCAACAGTTCTTCTCCTTTCCCTGTTAAGAGTCTGAATCCATGGCTTAGAGGGAGAAGTCCACAGTGTACATCCAGCTGAGATGGACTCAGGCTACCTAACTACTACTGCCCACACACTTTGGAATTAACTACAGGTTCAAATGTCTGTGTCATTCTTTTTGTCAAAAGAGAAACCAAATAAATAAAGAAATTACCAAATTATTCTATCTCTCAGGTCAACACATTAGAGCTCACTAGATGAGACAGAAGGAAGTGGACTGAATATAAAATTCAGCCATGATGGGACCACATTCCCTGGCTGAGAAGCTCAGGGCTGGGGGTGAACCTTCTCAGTTCACTTCTTATTAAAAAGATAAAGTAAAATACACAGGGGATTAACAATAGAAATAACTGTTGAACTGTCAAAACTGGTTAATGTTTCCCACTGCCTCCTCACATTCTGATACCTGAATATGTTCAGGTTTTAATTTCCTTTCTTATCTGTTGAGCAGATTCTTACTAAAGATAAGGCAGGAAATATAACAAAAACTTGAGGCAAAATTATTTGACTATATTTCACTGGGAAAAATGGTGGCAGAAACAATCTCAGACTCTTGAACTACCTAAGGAGGTAAGAGGGGTGCAAGTCTGGACAACTGGAAGAGCAGGACAGTCATCAGTGTTGCTCATCATGACACTTTCTCAGGCATCAAGCTCAGAGACCAGTGCCCATCCTTGTCCCAGTCTTGTAACCCTGGGCAAGTCCAGGAACATCTCTGTGCCCCACGTCTCCAGCTGTAAATGAAGCTACCCAAAGTCCTCCAAGAATGGGGCCATCAGATGCTCGAGGACAGGGTCAGAAAAGCAGCTCCACAGAATTAGATGTGTGAGAATGAAAAAAAGTCTGTAAAATGTACAAAAGCTACAACAATATTATTGCAAACAAACTACCAAATGTGACAGCAAGAGCATTGACCTACATTGAACCTGAGCGTGGCTTTGTCCTAAGTGGGGTTTCATAAGGGCTCCATATCCCTTGGACACTGGCAATGCAAAAGGAAGGAAGCTGAGCCTGGTGGCCAAGTGCACAGACCTACACATTTTCGTCTGCTGGGTCACAGCCCCCAGCAGAAAGTTCAAATGCGCTGGGGACACGTCAGTGAATGCTCTAAATGACCCTTTTTCATGTTCTTGGCATCATTTTTTTTGTGCTGTTTTATAGACAGACTAAACACAGAATCATTTTCAATGATATTACAGCCACAGCATCATTTACTTGGAAGGTAAGGATGGATATAATGGACCTGGGTCCAGACCAACTTTGGTGGACAAAAACATCCCTCAGAAAAACGGCAACCTAAATTCATCCATTTCCCATTTCTCTTCTGTTGCACAAATATAAAGAATAAACATTCACTCTTAAATACCTGAAAATGCAACTACACACATCAAACAAAATTCTCAATGAGCTACACATTCTCCCTGTGTTTTCAGGAACGCCATTCTTCCAGAAAGAATATTCCCTTCTCTCCCTACTTCACGAACGTGCAAAATGCCACCCACACAAGCAAGGGAAGGTTTATTAAAGGAAACCCAGGAGTTTCAATTCCTGCCTTCTCTTCGCTTCCCCCACCAATATTTTCCACAAAAAGCAGAACAGCAATGTCTGGCTGTAGGAAGCTCTCCTGTCACACAAGTAGTGGATATCAAACAGGCACATTGTCCCCAGGTGAGCAGGAACATTCTTGTTTCCTTACCAGCAGTACAGAGGTGCAGGTGGCACAAACCACCCGGGTCACAGAGGTCCTGACTCTCCCCTTCCTCCTCCACCCTCAGCTCCTCTCTCCATCTCTTCCTTCTCCTCGATGACTTCTTAAGGATCTTCAAAACCTTGTTCACTTTATTCATTTGGTCTCAAGGCTGCAGAGAGGGGATGGGATCTCCCCAACTCCGGTGTCTCAGCAGCTCCAGCTCCCAAGGAAGGAGGGACAGCTAGAAGCAGGCAGGTCACTGGGAAAGTGCTTGTGTGTATGTGTGTGTGTGTTTCAAAAGCTTCTTTCCACCCAAAGAGAGAGTTTTGGGTGGTGATGGGAGAGGGGGGAGGAGGGAGAGGGATTTCTGTTGCCTCTGTCCATCCACAGCTCTTACAGACAACAAGAGTAGGCATTTGTTCTCCCTGATGACTTGGGAAAGCTCATAACTCACAGGGGCAGCAGATCCTGTATAGGGTTTTCAATTTCTGTTTTTGACAATACATGCATTCTGGCAGATTTCAAATACTCCTCAGGCAAAAGAGCCAGCATCAGCTCAGAAAAAGCAGTGACTCTTAAAGAATTCTGGCTTCTTTTCAAAGACTAGAAATAGCTAACGCAGACAGCAAATAATATCTGCATCTATGAGAAATGCTAAATAACTGCAAGCTTGTAGAAAAGAACCTTGACTTTCCTGTGCTCACACAATTGTTCACCTTTCAGCACTGACTTTCTCACCAGCATCTTTGGAAAAAGGAAAATAATTTTTCCAGTTTCCTGCAGACACTGAGGCAATGCAAGGTGAAGTAGCTAGTCAAGACATTTTTAGCAGAACCATGAATACATCCCTGAAAATAGCTTCTCTTCCTGTTTCAAAAGCTTAGACTCTCTAAATTTTCCAAATAACTTACAGCCTTTAAATGTTTCTACACAACCCTCCGGTATTTTTGCGAAGACTTTAATGGATAACAACATGCAGCCTATAGTGTTCACTCAAGCCATAGCTGCTCTCAGACACCACCAAACCATTGAGAAGAATAAAAAACCCTGTGTGGGAAGCTCTGACACCATCTCCTGTCCACGGCAATCTCCAACAACAGAGAGTTCAGAGTCCCTTGTGCTGCTGCCATCCCAGCACGGCAAACCAAGGCATGGATGAGCAGCAAGAAGAGCATTCCCCTTCAAAGACTCATTTTATTTGTAAATTACAGTTTTGAGAGTCAGGGGGCTAAGTGGAAAAAGCCTCTGTGTGCTTGGAAATGGCTGCCTGGGAGTCAGGTGGGTGACAGAATGAGTGAGGCCCTGAGCAACTTAAAATAACAGGTGGCATCCCTTCCAACCTAAACCATTCTATGATTCTGTGACAAACACCCACCTTTACTGCTGGCTTCTCAGATTTAAACCAGACAGGTGTTTATTAATCCATTTATACCCAAAAGAAACAATAACAAAAGTAGATTGCTCACTGTAGTCAGGTCAACCCTCAGCCAACCTACAAAGTTGTTTGGCTGCCTTGGAAACTTTTGGGAAGCAAGGTAGCTCCTGGCCCAAAGTTTTCTCTTTGTCTCTGCCCTGCAGAGAGTCAATGCCATCCCTGTCTCCCACACTGATGCCAAAGAAATGTGATGATCGTCTCCTGGCCGTTTCAGGGAGGAATGATGATTATTGGGCAGTGACTGCCAGCTTGGAAGAACCTTCCCCAACTAGGCCAGTGGGGTTAGTGGAATGGAATGGACCTTCTTCCAAGCCACCATGTGCAGGGGTTGGACATGCTGTGCCTGGCAGTAGGACCAAAAGCCTGTTCATATACCTAAAATTCCATTTAGAGTGATATAATTAAGTACAAACCCTGCAGTAGATAGTATTAATGGATGTACAAATTAAATTATCATGCACTTCATTTAAGGCATTATAAATAGGGCCATCACTCTCACTGCTGAACCAGATACAGCCCACAGCCTGGAAAGGCCAGCACAGGGCAGAGCATGGTCACCAGCCACAGCCACTGCCAGCCTTGGGTAACCCTTGGAGGCCTGAGCTCTCAGCACCCAGATGTGGCCCCACCAGCAGTGCCACAGAGCAGACCCCAAGTGCCAGACCTGGAGGATGCTTCTCAGCTCATTAAAGCCCATATTTTAATGAGTCATGTCTCGAGAAAAGCAGCACTGTGCAAATTGCACCACCCCAGGATGTTGTGCTGTTCCCATGCATCACTCTGAGGCAAAATTCTTCTGCCACCTTTCTCCAGGGCAGGAGGTAACTTGCACTGCCTCCTCTCAGCAGTTTACCACTGTCAGACTTGGCTCACGATGCAGGAGCAAAGGCAGCCCTTCTGCTGAGCAGGGATTTCCCTGCCTGCCCCCCAGGGCTGCATGGATGTGCCTGCTCCCCTTTCCTCTTGTCCCCAGGCAGCATCAAATCAGAGCCTGCTCCTGGCAAGAGCTCGTCCCAGTTTGCACTGGTCTCCACCGTGTGAGATCTGCCTGCTCTTCCCAGGCACTAGAGTTCCCACAAGCTTCCAGGGGGATGGGCAGGGCTCTGGCCCAGCCTCACACAATGGAACAGCCCTTTACAGTGGTTTCCAGATGGATGTCAAGCCAGCAGCAGAGTTCCAAAGGGGCGTAGGAAGCCAGGCTCAGGGGCAACAGGGGCCATATTTTCTGCTGACATGCAGGAAAAACCAACCTTGTCCACCCAGACAGCTGCAGACTTGAGCCCTAGTCCTAGTGCGCTTTGCTCAAGCTCCTTCTTTGAAAAATCTTCAGCATATTGCTATCCTTTCCTAAATTTTCTTCCACCTCCATCTCACTCCTACTCCCGACTCACTTCCTTTCCTCTCTTTTCCTTTGGAAAATGGCTGTAATCCTTCATGTACTCCTAATCAGTGAGATTTATGAGTACAATTCTGTTTTATTTTGATGGTTAATACTAGCACTAATGCTGCTGTCATGTCTCCATAATTAATAACAAGACTAATAATACAAAACCAATCTAAGAGTCACTTTATTGGTCTTCAATGTCATTAGTTAAAACTGACATAACCAATTCAAGTTGCCATCCATACTGAGTAACCATAACCAATTCTATAAAAACAAACTCATGGATTTGGGACTGTAGTGTAGCCCAGACTCTCAGTCCAGCAAGCAATGCTACAGAGGGCCAACTGAGGGCAACATCCTTCTCATCTCATTAATATTTTAGAGAGCTGCAGCAATACAGTGAGCAGCAGGAAAGCAAGACAGCATGGAGCAATGCAAAAGATTTTGCTGAGATGGGCTCTCAGGGACCAAAGATACAACTTGCATGTCCCCTGTGACTGCAGATGCTCCCTGCACTCAGCCCATTCTGTATTTTCCCACCTGCCAGTATAAAAGGCAACAAGCCACCATGAACCATCCAGGTCTCGTGGGCTACTTTTTCATGATTAAGTAATCACAAGATCTCTATGTTTTGTAAAGATTTCTGCTTTATGGCCTGGCTGTTATTCTTGTAGATTGCACTCACACTGCTTTCAAAATTTATTCCACTGTCAGGGCAGCAAGTTGCTGTTGTCATTTGAAGGCCAAAATCACTACCTCAAAGCACTAAGGATTTAAAAGGTGAAAAAACCTTCAAAGCATTTCACTAACTACTGTGAGTACTGGGAACACTTTGGTTTCCATTCAGGTAATAACACACTCTTTTCATGTCCTACTCCCACCAAGTTTCACCTATTGCTTCTCACAAATTATCTGAAGCTGTTTGATTCGAGCCACGACTTAGGTAGAATTTAGATAGGTTCAACAATAACAGAAGAATATTGCTAATTTAAACTATTTACTTGTCCCTCCTTTTCCAATCAGAGTCCTACAGTTAAAGTATAACTGCTATTAAATGTCTTCCAAAGCAAACCACGCATGTTTCAAATCGGTCTCAATTTAGCAGTTTTATTTTTGTGTTAAATGATAGGGAACAGCATTAGCACAAGGGTCATTATGTGAGTCAGCAGCACACAGCAGCTGCCTCTTCCCACCATGACTGAGAACAGCCTCCTGCTGCCCCTCATCCTGGGCGAGCCTCCTCTCCTTCCTGTTCCTGTCCAATCCCACCCCATTCCATGCCCTGTGGAAGAACCTGCTCCCTAACCAGCATTCATTACTCCTCAGCATTTCTCAGCACTGGGACATGCCCAGTGATTTCAAACAGGAGCAAGCCAACACTATTGCCTTGAATTTTTGTAAAGCGCACATATAGCGCCTCTGCCACAAACACTAAAGGGAGAGAGATTTTCAGCAGGAAGACCCCAAGGAGCAAGGGATGCAAAAACACAGCCCTATCTGCCTGTGCCAGGCCACCCAAGTCACAGCTGACAGATCTGACAGATTTAGGCAGACCCAACCTGTGGCCTGTGTTTTGGTGGGCAGCCCTCAGGCAAAACTGAAGGCATTGCTCTCCAGAGATGGTGCTTGGCACTGGGAGCTCAAAGCCATCCCTGCTGCTGCAGCGTGGTTCCAGGAAAGCACAGGGACACACGAGTCTGCTGCAGCACAGACACACCACAGACACACCACGTCCTTGTTTGACCCTGAGCAAGAGCCTCCAAACCAAGAGATGCATCCTGCTCCAGCCACCATTGCACAGGTGAGCCCTGACCTGATCCTTCCCTGCTGCATTCTGTCTGGCTTGCTGCAGAACTCTGAGTTTCTGCGAGGCTGGAGACAGCACAACATGCTGCAGTTATTAATCACACCATGCAGCACTGCTGTTAGGCTTTAAGTCATGAAGGCTTCACCTGCTTTAACACCAATCAGTGGCACTGACTGCTTCTACAAGTTTCTGCTGATGCTCTGCCCCTTCATTCACTTCCTTTCACTATTTTCCACCTGTTTCAAAGACCATAAGAAGCTTTTGAGAAGACAACAGCTTGGTGTCTTGCAACTGCTGCATTTCAAGCGAATTATTTTGGGCTTTTGGCTTTATTACAAAATAATAAACATGACAATAAATCAAGGCAAAAGAGAAAGAGGATAATGTTGGAGGTTTGCCACCTGTGTGCAGCATCTTACCAGCTTAACTGCAGCTACAGAAATTAAAGTTGGGGATTTCAGAATCTTCAAGAAATGAAAGAGCATGGGCCTGGCAGAGTAATTAAGGACTTACCCAGCTACTTCCAACCACTCATACTAAGCTAATGCTTATTTCAAGGGAATGTGAGTCTCAGAATTAAAACTGCCAAAAGAAAAAGAAGCTCAGATTGTTTTTTTAAATCTTCATTATTTTAAAAGCATATTTGGCTTTCTGTTTATTTTTTTTTTCTGGGGAAGGAAAACACTAGCTGTCCAAAAATACCTGTAAAATAATAAAGAGCTGTAATTGCTGTAGAGACAACAAAATCCACGCCAATCACACAAATAAATTTCAGTGCTTGACAGTGGCTATGATATTTTCACAGTAACAATAACAACACTGGGAACAAGGAACAGACTGTGGCCATTAATCAAGAGAAATTATTTAAAATGCCTGAGTAAAATATGAGTTTATCTGATCACACATCTTCTTTTCCGGGTCCTTTTCTGCAATTACCTTAATTTCTCTTGTTTGTTAGTAGTTCACAAGATATTCCAGCACCTGCAGTGCCCTTCTGGCCTCCAAATGTTGCTGTGTGATCATAACATCACCAATTAGACAGCAAGCCTCACTAGACAGGGTGAAAGCCACAGCCCTGGAAAAGTGGGGTGACAAATTTGGTGACATTTGGTGACTGACATGTAATCCCTGTCACTCACAGACACCCAAACGCATGCTGCAAGCCAGTCCAGGAACATGTAATAGACACTTTTCTACTAGAAGGGAAAGTGGAGAGACCAACATAGAATTGTTATAGTAAAACTCTGGGTTCTGTTTTGTGAAAGTTTGGATGCTGCACAATTGGTGCTTTCAGTTATTGTTTCTCAGCATTCCCATGTTACAGCCACTCTGAAATTTTATTTTGATTTGGCAAAGAAATCTGGAAAGGTGACAACTCTGATCTTGTGCCAAATGCAGGCTGGCAGACAGCTGAAAAAGAAAGTAAGTTCAGAGAAACATGGAGTTTTTCAGGAGCATGAGCTGTCACAGGTGGCTCAGTAGTATCTGAGTCTAGAGGGACTGACCTTGTAACCATGGTTTCTAAGTGGAGGATGATCTCACAGAGGCAGAAAAAACACACATGGGTCCAAAACTTCTGCTTTTACATGAAACCCTGAGGCCTGTAAGTAAAGGACTAGAAAGAAAAAAACGAGTACTGAGAGAGATAACTTAGAAGGAGCAAGCAGAGACATGTTACACACATGGCTTTTAAGCCAGGATGGCTGGAGAAACATTGGTGGAATGAAACTGGAAGCTGCCCTGCCAGTCTGAAATCAGCCCAAGGGTGCCATGCAGAAAGAGGCATAAACTGATAAGGAGTTTGATTATGAGATGTGGGACTCAGTCCAAACCCTGGTGAAATATGGCCTGTGTTCAGGGGGGCAGTTCCAATGGAGGTGGGGGATTTGGCAGCTCAGAACTATGAAGATATTTACTGTGCAGCAGACCAGAGAAGTACTGACAGTACGTGTTTCAGTGGGATGAGGTGGGCATAGTTTTCTCTCCTACCTCCAAAAATGTACCTGTTCTGCAGGCAAATAGACACCACCACAGCTCACAGAGGGGCTCTGAGCTCACTGCCTCACAAGGGACTCACACCAACAAAAATGTTGTTATTATTTTCCAGGTCAGAAAGCAGTGTTAGGTATGACTGTGTATTATTAGCTTCCCAAAGCCTACTTGCAATCATTACAGTAGAAGTAGCCCTGGCTGTCTTACTGTAATCAAGAAATGGAGGCACAGGCAGCCTTCTGCAAGCAGGAGATAGCTGAGGCTGTAAGAACCTCTGGCCAGATCACTGCGAGACCTCAGAGCTGCCAACTGGCCCCAAAACACTTCCTTTTCTTGGTAGGGGCTCCATGATTTACCACTAGGAGAGGTGAATGGCATTGCTTCAGGACTGTACAAGGTGATGGGCCACACCACAAGGTGCCAAGTCAACCCCTTAAAATCAGCAGGACTTTGGCCTCAACCACCCAGCTAAAAACAGGGATAAGAGCACATGCATCATTGAGATGCTCTGAGAACTCAAATACATTCAAGCACTCAGATGATACAGTAATCAGAGCTATAATACAGGGATCTGAGCTTATTTAGGAAGAAAAACAATCTCATTCCCTCTTTCAAATGAGGGATTCCTATGGCCAGGGTTCAGCCTTGATGAGAGCTGCAAGAAGAAAGCTGTTCCCAAGTTTCTCACTGTCTTCCTTCTCCTCCCTCAGCGTCCTCCCAGGATCTCTGCTCACATGCCAGAGCATCCTGGCTGGCTCATTGTTCCCTGTTAATTGTAGGATCTGCTGACCCCTGAAGCTGCCATTGCCAGTGAGAAGCAGCCAGCTCAGTGCTCCTCCCAATTCTCACCACCTTCTTAATGTCCTCAGGAGATGCCATCTGGAAATGAACTCATGGGCTCATTGCAGCTGTTCAGAGGCTCAGCTCTCCCACTGAGCTTCTGAGGGAATTGAAACAAAATGCTCTGAAAAGATGGCAGTGCCAAGCAAAGCAATTCACAGTGGTGCTTCTCGCACAAGATGCTGAGTTCCCTCATCAGTACCTTACACAGTTAAGAAACAAAAGGAATGGCATTTCTGGACCCAATTTCCCTCTTCCATTTACTTCTTTCTCCAGTGCCTAACCCAGGTCAAGCCTAAACACCAGTGTAATTTCCACTTTCTCTCTGCCATCAATCTTCCTGTTTCCACATGGAAGTCATACATCAGCAAAATAGTTAAGGAGGGACATTTCCACACCACATTCTGTCAGTACAGATTATTTCAGTTCCCTAAGCTCCTTGGGGTGTAATTTGCAGCAAACCCAAATGAGGCAGATGTCTAAAGCCGTAGGCTTGTGGAGACAGGTATTACTAAAGCCTGTCACCAGCAGCAGTGGAGTTTAGCATATTCTCCCCAGACATTTAGGTTCAGTCCTGTAATCACTACAGATATACCCAGCTGAAGTTGAAGCTCTTATTGAAAAGTAATCACTGCACAGCAGCTCCAAACAAACAATAGATCTTGCTAAAGAACTTCATGACAGTAAAAACTCCCTGGATTCTACCAGGACAAGCTTTTAGCTCTGTGGCTTCCTCTGTTGCCCCAGAGATGCTGCTTGCATTTTTCCAAAACATGCTAAGTCCGGCTACTAGCAAGGGGCTGGCAGCCCAAAAATAGTACTTGGCTATTCCAATTCCATCTCCTTTACTTCTAACCCAGAACCTCAGGTTGGAAGTAAAGGAAAAGACAAAGACCAGCCTGGGAATGGGAATGAGGAAATGGATGAGTAGAGAGAGGAGGAACAGAAATAAAGGAGATTTCTGATTGAATGTGTGCTTTTCCAAAGGACAGACAGGCTTTAAGAACTTTGCTAGAAGCTGCTCCATTTTCATGAACATCCAGGGGAGCCTTGCTTCTGGCTGGCTCTGCTGTGTTTCTCCAAGGTTTCCACGTCCACAGGAGCCACAACACAGCTAATGTTCAGAAACCAACTAGTTTAAGGGTCTGCCATGAAATGCTCAACAGGGAAAGGAGAGGAGGAGTGGATGAATCCCAGACTGGACCAAATGGCTGGAGGCCAAACAAGAAGGGTGTACAGCTGGTTTTTTTTCTTCATATGCTACAAACACACACCACAATGGCTGAGCAGCCTGCTCAGCCCTGTCTGACACTTGCAAATTCATTCCTGGCTTAGAAGCACAGGGATCTATGGAGCTGCAGAGGCTGCAACCCCCAGCAACTGCAAATTCGACTTGATACGAATTTTCTCACTCTCCTCCCAGCTCCCCCTGCAGAACTCAAATAAAGCTGATGAGAATAATGCCAAGTTCAGTTCCACAGGAATGCCAGACAGCAATCTACTCTCCTGGAAATATATTTCAGTGTTTTCATAAGGAATACACTCAAATTTCAACTTCCAGGGAAAATTTTAAAGTTTCAGTGCATTCTGATTTGGAATTCATTTTTGTCCCACAAACCTCAAGAATGATTATGGAAATCAGTTTCTCAGTGAGCTTTAATGTAGACAAGCAAATAAAGGCAGTATCTCCAAAAAATTCCTAAATCTCACTTATTTCCTTCAAAGCTACCAACAGCAATGACCACTGCAGGAGAACAGGAGGTGCTGCATCTGTTTCAAGGTACTCTGAAGAATGTCCTTGTCCTAATGAAGGAGAAATCTCTAAACTTTTGGAAAAAAAGAATAAAATTCTATGGCAGTTGAGACTCATTATCACCAACAAACAGTCCCAAATGGAGTATTTCAAGGTTTCTGGCCGACTCAGCTGTCAAAACCTGCCATCCTAATCAATGCTTGTAAGAGCACTTACACACAGTGGGGCTTCATCCAAGTCAACAGTCCAGCCCTTGGCAATTAAACAGAACCATCCAGGATGTAAAAAACACCAGTATTATTTAAAGAAAGATGTGCTGGGTGAGTAAGACCTACACATGGAAATATTGTTTCCAAAGAATTCATCCACTGGAAATTATTCTGGAAAAGAATGGGGGAGTAGAGACAGATAAGTGAAGAGGGACAAAGAAATATTCATAAGTTTGGGATGAATCCAAAAAGTAATTTAACAGATGAGAGATTCCAAGGGAGAAATTGAAAAGACAAAAGGAATAGCATTCAAAATGGCATTTTTATATTATTATTAGAGAGTTCAGAAAACAAATGCAGCACAATGATTTACCTGGAAGTTTTTTCTTCTACTCTTTTGGTGGCTAAAAGTCTTATTTAAACAGTTTGAAACCTACAAATCTCATCTGTCATGGGAAGAGGAGGATGTCCTTGTATCTCTCCATTACACAAGCCCCCAACACATGCCAGGAAATGAGAGGGCTCCAGTTCCCTCAAGGAGGGAGCAAAGCCAGCCCCTGCTGCCAAGCCACCTTGCTTTGCCTTGGACACAACACCTCCATTTGCTATTCCCCTCTCCAAAACAGATGTGCAGCATGGAGGGGCCTCTTCAAGCCGTGTTTATGAAACACCAGCCAAATAATTCAAAATACCCCAGCTGAAAATGGCTCTGTGAGTGGCTGGGAGTGGCTGTGCTGTCACTGGCTGCAATCCCTGATAACAGCTGATGCACAGAGCCCTGGGAGGGACCAGAAGAAATCCTGAGCTCAACATCCACCCCATGGCAGCACAGCATGACAGCCTCACGCCCCCTTCCTGGGCTACCAGCAAGGCATTAATTCCTGGTGGAACAACAAGCTTATCAAGTAATCATGACAAAAAGCATTAATGACCTTGCCTTTACTCATGCCAAGACATTCTTAATGTGTATAACCACTGCGAGTGATCAACAAGGCTGAAAACGCAAGCAAGAAAACCCCAGTCAAGTGAATATCACTCTGTTATTTCAGAACTTCTGACAGCATCCCATTATGTCAGACTGCATTGGGTAAGGTCATATAATCCATCATAACTTGACTTAATGAGGCAATTAAAAACAAATGCATTTCATGGGCAAACTGCTTGCAATGCAGCCCTTTTCTTATTCCACTTGGCTGCACAATTTCTTAGGGGTGAAGAGTCCAAGACAAACTAAAAGGAGTAAAGGAGCAATTTATTTAACTTCCTTTCAAGTACATAAAGCATAAAAGTGATACTCTCCTTCAAACCACAGGTAAACAGCTATATACCTGAGATGGGTGATACCAGAAAGGTTTCCTCAGAGCTGAACAGATCAAAAACACACAACAAAGGCATTTTGATTCCTTATTTTCTTTTTTTTTTTCTTACATAATGTAAGGGCAGCTAGGCTCTGCAGAAGGATTGAAACAAAACAACAAATTACAAAAGCATCACCACTGATTGGTACTGCAAACCCACACAGTTCTCTGTCACCACAGCAGGAATACCCCAACCTGAAGCCACAGAATGTCTGGAAATGCAGGGGTTTGTTATTTTTCTTCAGTAAGAATAGTACAGGAGACTGCTCACTTCTACAAAGGTTGCTCCTGCACCTACCTGTTACAGAAGGCACAGCTCCAGTTAGAAGAAGTTTGGCTACTTGGATCCAGAGAACATCCTCATGTCCCTTCATGTACCACCCTTGTGTGTTTATCAGCAGGCAATCTATTTTTCCTGTCATGGATTATTAGTCAGTGCAAAAAAAAAGGCAGCAAACTATTTGGGTTGACCACCTGGGTTTAATTGTGCTTTTCCTCTTGCCTTTTTCCTCAAAAAAAGCCCACACAGGTTGGATCCTGCTCCATTGCCTTACATTGGATCCAAGCAGAGCACCCCTCACTGCTTATGACTTTTGGATAAATACAAACAGCAGCACAACTGCTCAGCTTGTCCAACTTACCACAGGTCCTGTTTCAGGCAATTAAAAGGGGAAAATTTAACTTGCCACTGAGGAAGATGCAGCCCCCAGATTTATTTATCACTTCAGTGGGGCACACCAGCAGAAAAGCCCCTGAGGCACAGATGCCCTCCCTGCACTGCTGTTGTAACCACTGGTGAGCACTCCCAGCTCATTCTCCTGGGTCATTTACTGCTGTCAGAGGTGACACTAATGCACTGCTCAAAACTCATTGGAGAGATCCCCACCTTCTCCCTCACCCTAAGTAGCTTGAAAGGAGCAAACCTGGCACTTCCAGCAGCCAGTGCAACACAGATACAACTCCAAAGTGCCCCCAGGGCATGCACAGCATTCATACGTGTGCAGAATGGACATCACAGGCCCCACAAACAGGGACTATGCATCCACAAATAAGTGCCACTCTCCAAAAGGTGAATTGGACAACTCCGTGCTGAAACAGTTGGGAACAAATTGTTTTGCTTTTTAAAAACTGAGGCATCTTCTAACATTTCTACTAGCCCTGGTTGTTTTTTCTTTCAGAATCTGGGGCCTCCCAGATGGTTGGGTGGCCAAACCCAGGTTCAACAAAAGGGGCTGCTTTGGCCCCAAAAGACCATGGAGGTACCCACTGCCTCACAACACATGAAGGACATTTTTGGTGGGAGGAGAGATGGATTTACTCATCCTGCAGAAAAGTCAACACTTTGTAACAATTCGAAAAAATGAAGTTCAGTTCACCACAATCAGGAAGAGATGAAATGGAAGCTTTACTCCCTCCTGCAGTCAGCCCAAGGCTGTGAGCCACGAGGAGGGTGGAAGGTCAGGCTGTGCATTGCAAAGGGTGCAAAGAGCTGCAGCCCAGCACAGAGCAATGCATATTTCATATTTCCATGGATGTACAACAACGAGGCCAGCACAGCTGCACACGCAGTACACAGGGACTACTAGCAAAACAAACTGTGGAAGAAATGTATTCCTTTTCCTAGCAAAGTAATTACTGCACTTACTTTTCCAGAAAAAAAAAAAAAAAAGAAAACTACAGAACTACAAATGAGCAAGAATTCCTGAGTCCTCAAATATGCTCACAGTTATTGAATTGGGTGACCTGCAAACCACCACTCACTCAGTGGAGAAATGGGATTTTTATAAATACATGTATCAGCAAATGAATATTTAATGTTTTCTGTGCATATCAATGTTCAGGGTCTGCAATATTTAAGCTATCAGACTTGTCAGAAAATGTAGTAGCCATGAGATAATTACATCTCTGGGGTATTTTGATGCATAAAGGGCAGTCAAGCGCTTGTATTATCTCAAGATTGTGATTGTGTCACAATTACAACATCATACAGAAATAAGTCACGCCCAGTAAAAAAAAAAATCCTACAAGATGACCACTCTATAACTTCCTTGGTTAAAAATAATAGTATGTTTTCATTATCAAAAATAATTATACCACTGTTCTCCTTGCAACTGACACATGGTAAAATACAATAAAGTCTCAGCCTAAAACATATTTTCTCCTGTTTATCCCCAAATTTAGAGCCAATTATACTTCTAGTCAAAAGGAAATAATTTCTAAAGTGCTCTTCTTCGTCCTTTCTGATATTTCTGAATAAAAATAAACATCCCCTGTCAGCAAAATGCTAACATATGGGCTTTAGGAAGAATTCAGCCATCCTTAAGTTCTTTGATGAATCAGGACCTAAGACTTTTTTAGATATCATAAGCCTAATTCTGCCCTCTCCTTTTATGCCTGTGTCAGTCTAGACTAACCTCATTCCCTTTAAGACAGCTAAATCCAGACTGACATCAGCACAGTCAGACCCAGTCTCCTGCTCTTCTAAAGCCCTTCTCACTGCAAAACCTAAATAAAAATTGTCAAAATGGAAAGTATCTCCCTTTAAACTCCTTGTCCAGCAAAGTCCTACTTGCAGGTCCACCCTGCATGTGGGAATGCCTGACAAGACATCATCCACATGCAGGTTTGCCAGTGCTGTGGACTACTGGAAAATGTTTCACAATTTAGGATCTCCACTGAGCTGAGCCATGCTGGATTGTTGCGGTGCATCTATGGACCGAACCCCAATACTGGATGTTTATTTTTATGCAAGGGGAAAGCAGCAGTGCCAGCACTGGTGTCAGAGCTTTCCCAAGCCTTTTTCCCCATGGTGGCTCTAGAGGAAAGGGATCTGCACACAGGGTGGCCAGGTACCCCCTGCTCCTCCCTTTGCTGGCCCAGGGATTGGCAGGGGCACAGTCAGCAGCCCCATGCCAGGGGACAGCAAGGCAATCCACGCCACTGCTGAGCCACGAGCAAGCAACACCCATCAAGAGGCTGTGATTTCCACGAGTGTTCCTCCCAGCCTTTACAAATAAACGAGTTAGAGCAAATTGATACTTCCTTTCCCTTCCAGGGTGATTTTCACTAACCTCCTACGAGTCATAACTCACACCCTGAGAAAGGGAGAAAAGATTTACGGGAGCTGTGTAGGAAAAGAAGCAAACAAACAAACCATTTACAACTTCCTACAGCAACAGGGCAGACTGCAAGTAGCAAAAAAGAACAGCCAGAGTGTCACTCCTGAGATGGTTTGCAGACCATTTTTCAAAGCCAGGAGATCACAACAAATCATCCTGGAAGCTGAGATCGTAATCTCAGAAAGTTTCTACCCAGATAAATAAAGCTAATAAAAAGCACCAAGCAGAACCCAGGAAATTTTGCAGATTAACAAAACTTGCTGATAACTCTCAGTTATATCTTGTTCCTTTACCTTTGATTCAGGATCAATTCTCAAGAGCATCTTCCACACAAAAGAATAATTTTTTAAAATCCACTGCCAGAACAATGAGCCGGATTCACAGCAACACATTGTTGCTGTGAATCAGCATCACAGAAAAATAATCAATATTATTGCAGAAAAATGCTCAGTCTCATAGAGATATTTTTTATGGGGAAGGCATAAGATGACTTGGTTTAAAATAAAAAGGCAACCTTCTTGTTCCCTCCCCAACTGCAGTTTGCAAGTTGAGCAAACAAGTTGGAGGCTCATCCTGCAAGACGCTGAGCAGTTCCTGTGACACACCAGGCATTATGAGCTAAGACCTCACACCCCTAATTAATGACTAATTAGAATACTAAAGCATTCTGCCCTGCCCAATGAAGAGAGTCCAGCTGAGATTCAGCTGAACAAGTGATACACTCTCAACTTGCTGGAAAAACCTGCCTTGTGTGGAGGGGGCTCAGAGCATAATTCAGCAAGGCACCACCGTGCCAGGACACAGGAAAGCCAATCTGCTGGCAGACAGGCTGGCCCCAGGCAGCTCCAGGCTGCCAGCTCCCACTTCTCTGTGCTCACAAAGCCATGTGCAAACACTGCCACTGCCCGTGCTGGCCCTGACCACTCCAGATTGCTCATAAAAACCACATGAAACAGAATGGGGTGCAAGAATATTAAAACTATAAACTGCGTGAGGAAAACCTTATGGAATGCACATTTAAGGGTTTTTATTACTTTAATTCAGCCTCTGAGTACATCAATATGAAAGTGCACATTTTTAATTGTAGGATATGTACTATTTTTAGCCCAGAATCTCATCTTCTTTCTATTCTGTGGTTTAATGGTGATAAGCAAAGGGCAGCAGTCCTTCCACACACCAATGAATCTACAGATCCAAGGGCCCCTCAGAGCCCAAATCACCTCTCCCCAACCAAAGGCTGCTCTAAATCCAGGGTCCCATGGTCGTACTTCCTCTATAGCAGTAAATCACTGTAGTATCCAAGTGCTTCACAACTATTAAGAAATTGAGCTTCCTCCTCAGAAGTGAGGGGGTTCTTTGTTTCCAACAAGGTTCTTTCACAAATGGCCAGAAAATATGTTTCTTCTTCAAAGTCCCATTTCAATTTTCAAGAAAAGAAATAAAGGAACACTTCACTTTGTCCTGGCTTTGGCCAGCAGCTCTGCAGAGTCTGCAAGAAACAACTGCATGGGAAATGGAGTAGGTTTGGAGATCCTGCACTTGATCAACACAGAGACCATACAGTCTAAGATATCTTGGTTCTGTGCATACAACTAAACAAGTTTTTCCCTCTGATGAAATATAGGCCAACACATTCCCCCTGCTCTCTTCCCCAAGAGGCACAAAACATTAATTCAGTCGCTTCATTAATTCAGACTTCACACATCAAAGTGAATTGCTCTGGGTTTGCTTCTGGATAGGGCTGAAGATGTTCCAAACACCAGAGCCCGATGGGAGAAGGCATTTAAGACCCGGTGTGAGTCCAGACACCCGTGTGGACAGGGACTGCTTGGAGATGGCAAACACTGCCCAGGTGCAGGTGAAAGCATGGGGGGCATTAAGGAAACTTCTCTTTAAAGAGAGAGAGCATAAGGTCACATCAATCTTTTCACAATCCACTTTTTTATGATAATGTCATGCTAGGGGCTGCTTGAGCCCTGCCATTCTGCTCTCAGGTTCTGTAGATGCTGTCTAGTTTCCCACCTCAATGAAAATATTACAACAGCAAATGCACACAGCACTATCCCAGTCCCTCCTCCCAAATCACAGCTCCCTGTGTGCTGGGAGACACTGCATGAGGAACAGCTCTGCTGCTGCTCTGTTGCCCCAGTGGGACAGAGGAGACTCAGCAAATGGAAGGGTTAGGGGAAGACACAAAGGCAGATCTGGAAAGCAGGGAAATCCAAACACAGGAAATTCATTTATCACAGAAAATATGTCAAGTATGAAAAAACACAACACATCCCACTTCTGTACTCTCAACAGACTCCATGTACAGGCTACACATCCCGAGTTGTGCTCTGCAGCAACTGCACTGCTAAGTGCTAGGATGGTACAAAAAACAGGAAAAGCTGGAAAGTACCTAGAAAAAGGGAAGTTTCTTAGAGAGAAAAACCTATTTCTTCCAGAAGACCACTGCAAGGGGAGAAACCACACCGCCTGTGCTGCAGGAAGGTTGCTGCTCTCACTGGTGCAAGCCCCAGGCAGTGGTTGCACAGCACTGAGGCAGCACTGCAGGCACAGCAGCTGCCCCACCTGCAGGAGCAGGACTGTGTGAGTTACCCTCAGCATCCCCACAAGTGGCTCAGTTCCCAAAAGTCCTCTTGGTCTCTGCAGCCCTCCTTCCCCTGCCCTCCAGCCTTTGGGATAGGTAAAGCTTCTGCTGGTGCTACAGCTCTCAGCCTCTGAATATAAAGCTCTCCAAGAGCTCAAATCCAGCTCCTGGAAATAGCACCAGCCTAAGATCCTGTATTCAAATCTAGACTGTATATTCAAATCCTCACTGCTGTCCTCCTGAATAGTTACACAACCAATTGCTGTGTCTTTGAAGGGCAGAATTTTTTATCCTTTAGGAGTAACAAAGATTTCATAAACATACATTTGTCCCGCCTAGGGACAAAACTCATCTGAATTCATCACTAGACCAACAGCAAAATATCTCAAGGAGAAAATAAAAGTCCTCCCAGAACAGCCTTACAGACAATGCACTCACCTTGGCTGTGGGAAGAGAGTTTTAAGCTTGTACCCTGACCAGCTTTACTACAGTGAGTAGAACCTGAATTTCACACACATCATGCACAGTTCCTGTGACAAGTTTTTGCACATTTCAGACTCCCATCATCTCGGTTTGACCTGTAATTTCACTTAGAAGCACAAACTCACTCCCAAGCACATCTAGTCTCAAGTTTCATCACATCACCACCATGCTCTCTGCAACTCACTCTCATAGAGTAAAGTGAGTAGTAAAAATACAGCCAAAGAGGTAAGGTGCAAAAACCTACTGAAGAGATGAGGGACAAAAAGCAGAAATAAAATTTCAACCTCCTGCAAAAATGCTATAGAAGGAAGGTGACCATGAAACTGAGAACAAAAGCTGCAAGGACTATGTTGAAATTATCCCATTCTTCCCAGCGCCCTCATCTGAGTTTCCCAACTTCTTGCAGAACAAGAATCTCCATTCTGGAGAGCTGAACAAGGGTTGAATCAGGGAAGTCATTTCACACAGCAAAAGAGGAATTTTCAGAAAACACAGGAGGAGGAAAAAAACAAGTAGACTTGGGAGAAGTAATTAAGCATTTTCCATCAAATTTGATATTTGGCATCTGCTCAGGTGTCTGCTGAGACTTGCTTTGTTTCCAGTTAATATGTATGACATAATGTGATTTAGCCTCTGGCTAAATAACTCTCAAGAGCCCACATTCAGGGAGAGAGACAGGCAGGCTCAGGGGTGGGAGGGAGGAGATGGACAGTGTCTTATTTACTTTGCTTTTAACAAGATGCAGGGTATCTGCATAGCACCACATGCCAGACAGACATGTCAAAGAAGCAGTACAGCCTCATCTGAACTGGATTAGGCCCTGACTAAAGAGCATGGCTGCAAGTGGGGGCAGCACTGAAGAGATTATTCTGCATACAAGGCTCAAAAAGCCTTGTTGTTACTCGGGATGTTTCTGTGCTATGGGATGGTTGAAATGAAAGAATTAGTCCCACAACTCATTACATACATCTCAAAGTGAGCAGTCCTCTTTGCCATGTAAAGCCCAACATTTTCCATATGCTAACACTGAACTTTGCAAACCCAAGGAAACACAAACTAAGGCCCCAGCTTAGTGTGGAAAGGAAGCATGCTGGTCACTTCCCAAGCACCCAGGAGAGCACAAGTTGTGCCCCCTGTCCTATAGCTCATGGCCTTCCCTGCATTCTCAGTTGGGCAGGTTGATCCAGCCCTGCCACATCAGCAGCAAGCAGTGCCTCCCAGCTACAGCCCAGGAGGTACTTGCAGAGATCAGGGCTTCTCGCAGGAGGATGAGCAAGTGTTTTGTGGTGCAAAAACAGTGATACAGTCATGTATGACCTCACAAGGTAACCAGATGAAGGAAAACTACCAGCCAAGAAGACTGCAATTAAGACTCCTTTCATGAGGAATAAAAATGAGCCTTTGGAAGTTGCCTTCCTCAGCATTCACAGGAGACACATCTGGAGCAGAGCCTGGTGGTCCAGGCTTCTTGTGCCAAGGTGTAAATTGGCTGCAAGTCCCTGTGCTCCCAGTTTGTGGGATGGACATGCAGGACTTTGCAGCCATTCAAGCCCCCAGCTGCACTCACAATCCCATTCCATTCACTGCACCTCCTGCCCCTGCTGTTGGCTTTGCAGGTGGCTGTTCCTTATCCCTGCTCACAGCAGTGAGGTAATGAAGCATCCCACACCCTCTCACTGCTGACATGTGGGGTGCTTGTCCCCTCCACACAGAGACAGCCAATTAAAGCAGTTTTCCTTAATTTTTACCCCTCTCCTTGCTCATGCCAACAATTGTGTCATCCATATTTATGACTCCAGTTTTTCACACACAATACTTTTATGTGTGGAACAGCACAAAAGTATTTCCACTGTGGCCCACAACTATGTAAAAGGGGCCAGTCACAGATCCAAGGTAGACTTGAGGCACAAGTGCCCAAAACAAATGTGCAACTTAAAACAACAGCATTCACCAGTGGCTGAGATGTGAGGGGGAAAGGAATAAATCACGATAAAAGGGAGAAGCACAGGATTTGCTCTGAGGTGCTTACTGCAGGCTAAACTGACAGCATCTGCCCCAAGCCCTTCTGAAAGTGTCTTTCATCTGGGTTTCTGTTAAATGTGTGATTCTATTTACATACATCCAACTAATTCGATCAAAACTGAACTTTAAATTGGTCCTCAAGGGAATCCTTGGAAACACTTTTTATCTTCATGCAGAAATGAAGATTAGAAGGAAAACTGGGTTGAAGAACTGTCTTCCCAAACAGCTCAGAAAACACTGTAAAACTTGTTAGCAGCAGAATCCACCTTGGCTTTAGGCAGGGTCATGGCTCAGTACACAAACACTGAGCACTAGCAAGGGAAGGACAGGGACTTTGACACTCAAGGGCTGAGGTGGCAAGTGGCAATGGCCACCTTCATACTCGTGAGGTCCTGCTGCAGAGGGGCCCAGGCAGGACACCTCTCCTGGCTTTCAAGATACTGTTCTGTCTCTCACCTGACAGAGCTACAAGACAAAGAATTTGAAAAGCCACAGAAGTACTAAGAACAGAGATAAACCAGTGAGTTAAATCCCACCTCTTATCCTTCATGAAGCTTTGCTCTTCCTAAGCAGCTCTGAGCTTCCCTGACCCTTCTCAAAGTCAAAGTGCAGAGCATGGTATTTTCCTTTCATCCATAGCATGTTAAGTTACACAAAGAATCACCCTCCCTTGACTGCTCTTTTTGAACACTGACCTACACTTCAGCATGCAGTAACTCCACTGGGCAGGCAATATGGAGAGAGAAACTTTATACTGTGGCACAGGTGGCAGTGGCAGCAGCAAGACAAACTCTTGGTGCCTCACCTGCTACAGCCGAGGCTGATCTTCAGCATCAAAACCCCACTTGCTCTTAGTCCTTTGCCTCTGTCCAGTATGTCCAGTTATCATATACAGATTTGGCCATACAGGAAGAAATGGAGACTACCAAGACACTTCATAAAGAACACTTAACAGCCATGTTATTGTGAGGACCTTTTCCTGTGAATAAGCTGGTGACCTAGACTGAAAATGCAGCAATTCAGCTACAAATCTCCTGAAACAGTGATTATGGTATTCAGTTAAATTTATGTGTTACAACATTGTCAATTTTTGATGCAGATTTGCCATCCTTGTACAGATATATCCTTAGCAATTCTGTTTGCCTTCACAAAAGACAACCTCTGGATCACAGGATAATTTTTGAGCAATTTTGTATAGCAACAACAGCATTGTCAATGAAAGAAACACAGGGGTATTAATGCTAGAAAAACCTCTGTTAGAAAGAAGTTGCTATGCTAAGCAGTGTGGTATTTGGGCCAGCTGGAAAACAACAGGAAGAAAACTTTGTAACAGAAAGGAAAGACAATACTGGATGAAAATAGTTCATACAGGGAAAAATACATCTGCTTTTTTCTGACAGGCTTAGTGTAGAGTTTTCTGTCTAAGATGCTGATGAAAACTGCTGTTGACTGACACAAATTCTGCCTTTTTTACATCTCCTCCTAAGAAGAACAACAAACTAAAAATGATATCCAAACAACAGCTTAATCCTCCATTGAACAAATCAGCAAATGTCCAACACCAAGATTAACTGAACTTTGCTGCCTTCAGCAAGAGGATATCAGGTGAAGACCAGGAAGAGAGCAGGAGTATGTGACTCCAGCAAAAAATCTCCCAAGTTCTAAACTATCATCTTGACTGTGTTCTTCTCAGCCTGAACTTGACCAACACATCGCTCCACCAGGCACTTCTCCCAGCTATATGGAAAGTCTGCAGGTCTGTATAAACCTCCTGCATTTACAGCAGTTTGTGGAAAGGAATTCTACGAGCTCGCTGTGAACCACCTCCGTGGGGAGAATTTGGCCCTCTGTCACCATAAAGCATGTATGGGTTGAGATGCAACATCCTGTCATGGCCTTAAGCAAAAATGGTTATGAAACAGAAGTCAGAGTCAAATAAAATTTGCAATGCTGAAATTCTAAAGGAAAAGACAAATGCATTTAATGAAGTACAACCGTATCCCCATTACTATCAAATTTTATTGCATTTCTTTGAAAGTTAGACTGACACAAAGCAGCTGACTTCTGCAGAAACAAAAAGTATCATATGATGGAATTTTGGGACTGAAACCTTATAATGCACAATTTCTGGTCATTAGCTAAATAAAAGCATATTAAATTCCTTAATCACTATTAAAAAGTGCAATAAAGACAACAAATTGTGACAGATCTTGTCAATTGATTCCAAAAAAACTGCAATAAACCAAATGCACCATAACTGCAGTGGTAGCTACTCCAGGAGCTGAAAGACTCCTGTGTTACATCCTTGGGATTCAAAGGGAAAACAAAATTTGGTAGGATCACAGCAAGAGTAAAACACTTCACTGCTGTGGAGCCAAGGCTAAAATACCCCACCTCTGGAAGGGTTCAAGGCCAGGTTCAATGCAGCTTTGAGCAACCAGGTCTAGTGAATGGCATCCCTGCTCATGGCAGAGAGGTTGGAACTGGATGCTCTTTAACATCCCTTCCAACCCAAACTATTTTATAAGGCGCTCTTATCACTAAGAGGACTCCTCACCTGTCCTCTGTTAGCTCTTGCAACAGACTTGTCCTCAAGTCTTCCTCATTTCTGCAGCTACTGACCTGTTTAGGACTCTGATTAGGATTAGACCCAACCAGAACTTGCAACCAATACAAGCACTTCATGCTGCTCCAGCAATCTTGGTTTCAACCACCATAAGCAGTGATTATGGGGGCCTGTCTGACATTGTTACTCATGTCTGATACCATCTGCTAAATCTACACACTGGTGTTGTTAAATCATCTGGGAGATTACACAGAAGCACTCACCATGGTGATTTCTGAATGCAGCAGAACAGAATGTGAGTCCTGAAGCTGGCCTGAAGGAAACTGGTGAATAATGCAGCTGACATCTCCTCATGCTCAGCATCACTTCCCTCCCCCTCCCTTTCTTGTTGGCCTGTCCTATCTGTAGGGCTTCTTGCTGCCCATACCCAACCCACAGCATCGCTGCCCCATTGCTTTCCAGGCCCTTCAAATCAGGAAAGGCTCCCAGGTTGAGCTTTAAAGAAGGGAATCTGCATTGCTAATGATACACCCTCCCTATAAAGTTTTCTGCAGGGAAGAGTGCATGTCCTTAGTCCCATAAGTGGGAAGCTGCAGGCAGAAAATCTTATCTCATTTGGTCTTCGCACTTTGTGCCTGTATCCCTGCACCCTGTAGGAATTTAAGACTGAGCCTGGGGGTTTACTGATCATCTTGCTTGCAGAGCAAAGGATATCCTTGGCACATTAAGGTAAAGCAGACACTTCAGCTTTCCTCTAAGATGGAGGTAACTCAGATTTCCAATGAGTCATTCCTAAGATCCAATGCTCCCTTTGACAATCACCTGTCTGTTCCAAGCACCAATTCCTACAGAGCTGTCACAGCATTGAGACAGTTGTCATTGCACCAAGGACAAAGGAAAACCAAGCTAATCATTACATATTTATACCACATTTCCAAAGAAAGATCAAAGAATATATTTTGCTCCCTGTTTCTGAAAATGAGAACTCAGAGAAACTTCTCAGAAATCTACCAGGTGATTTGCCAAGCCCAGAGACACCATGTCCTGGACTTGATGGTGTTCCAGTGTTCACCTTCAACACAGCCCCATAAGTATTTAATTTCAAGTTTCGACAATCAACATCTTCCACGAAACTAATGAAAAAACTGAGTCAAAGAAAACCACTCCAAAACTCAGTTTCTTGACTTAACACAATAACTGACCAGTACTGTGTGGAAGCTTTAAGCTGATTCTATTTTAAAACTAAGGCATTCAATTTCTGCTGTCAAACATACATCTTAAATATATAAAGCCCATGTGAAGGCCTAGAGGAGATGACAATCATGTTATTTTACTCAATCCAATTCCTTACTCAATCCAATTTCTATCTGAACACAGCTCAGAGACCATAGTCTCAATCTAACATGGCAGGCAGTGGGAAAGTGGATTGCTTCTGCTGTGTCTTCAGTCAAGTTTGTTGCTGAATAGCTGTATACAGACAGAATAATTGGCAATTTTTATTTCACTTTTTATTTTTTAAAAGACAGACAAACAGAAAAATAAAATCATCTCTATTTAGAAGGTCAATTAGATCAGGATAGAAAAAAGGTATCAAATGGAGACATTATTTTAGCAGTTTCTCTTTATGTTTGCTGTTTGCTTGTGCACAAATTGCTGATTTGAATCTCTCTGTTCTCCTGTCCCCTGTTTCCAGCACAAGTTACTTTACTAATCCTGCACCCAGCACACGCAATGTGATGCTGCTGCTCTGCAGCTGAAAGGGCCCATCACCATTTCATGTGTTTGGAAACCTTTTTTCTTTCAGAACATCTGTTTTCAGCTCAAAACCATGTTCTGAAATACACTGAATTGAATTCCTGGGGAAGTGAGCTGAAACCAAATCCACTGCATTCCTCCATCCATCATGATCCTGGGCTAGAGCACAACACCTCCATCCCAGCACTCTACTTCCCAGGAACAGACCCCCTCCACTGCTAATTGTCCATACTTAAAGTTTCAGTTTGATACCTGCTCTGGCCACGTGCAGATAATCTCCTGTTACTGGGATTTAGACACCACAGCTGTAATTTTTATTTTCCTCTCTTCTGAGTAAAGTTACTCAACTGCTATCATATCAATATTGAGACCCTCTGACTTTTATATTACACTTACATTGTGGCTGTTATTTGCATGTTTATGCTTTCCTGTGGGTATAGTTACCTGATACTATTATCTGTGTAGTTAGTTATATCTTCCTAAGGGTGTACTTACTTCTCCAGCTGTATTTAAATCCACAGCTGTAGTTACATTGTCAGGTTTATATAAATAGTGTGGTTACAGTCAAGCAGGCAGTGCTTGCCCTGCTGCAGTTATTTATAACACCACGAGGATCCCATGGTATAAATACCTCACTCAGAGGTTGTTGCACTGCTCTGTGTATAAATAATTGGTGGGAAGGTGCCTCTTGATCACCTGACTGCTACTTCAGAGTAAAGCACAGCCCAGAGAAGGGAGACAGCAAGGTATGGTCCCCTGTGCCTGCACACTCACAAGGGATGTGCTGGCTTCAGAACTCCAAATTTCTCAACATTTCATTTCTCAGACAGAAAATTTCTCACGCTGTTCAGTATCATAATTTTCCAGGTGAATACTGTACCTGCCTAAAGGACTTGTACTATTTCCATCACTGCAACATCTCAGTGCCAAATCTCATAAGACAAAATCCAGTAATACACAGGCTTAAATAGCAGCAACAAAGTATAGTGTGACAGCCAGGCAACACCACACACACGGGGAACTGGAAACTGATTATTTGCTCCTAAAGATGAGGAGTTTCACTGTTACTGTGCCACAAGTTCATCAACAGAAATGATTATGTTGATGCAGCAGGTTAACACATGGCAGATCAGATCAAAGGTCCACCTAAGCTCATCATTCCTTCTTCTACAACAACCACACATTGCACCATGAGAAAAAAAGATGAGAACTGAACAAATCAAGATGGAAACTAGTTCTCTCCATCTCTGCCTTCAGTTTCAGTCATTCTGCCCCAGCCCATATTCATGTATTCACCTCAATTAACACCTGCCCTGCAATGTAAGAGAGCTGCATTTGCAGAGGTGTCTGGGATAGGAACCCACCAGCAAATCTCTCCTCACTTTCTTCAGGCACCAAGCTCCCTTTGGCTTCCATGGGGAAGATTACACTGAGCAACACCTGCTGCTCTGTCAGAAGCATTTTGCACTAATATGAATCACTGTCCTTCCTGACAGTGTTCAGATCCACACACATCTTAAGAATTGGCAGGAGGGATTGCTACAGCAAGCAAAGCCAGTAGCTCTGCAGAGAGTTGATAGTTTGACAGGGAATCTCCTCAAGGAAGGATCTCAGTGAAAAACATACGGGAGTTCAATGTGATGGGTCTCAGAAGAGAGATACTTAAATGCTCCACTTTAAAATTGCATGTGAAACAGTTTGGGAGTGGCATCTTTGGAGCAGATGTGGCAGGAGACTCTACCAGCCTGCAAAAGGGTTCACCTCCACTGGTGTCCTTGGCACAAGGAAGGAATATTTGCAGCTTTCCTCTGGTGCAATGGTGAAATAAAAGTCCTTTTCTAAATAGTAATGGCAGAGAAAAAAACCAGCATTGTTTCTGTGCGAGTGTAAAATTCAGGTAGTAGTCAAACATTCAACACTTTCTTGTTTCTTTGCAGCTTTCCACTGAAATATACCCAGGGATACCTACTACATGTTGTGACAGATGAAGGGGTTTTTGTTTGTTTGTTTTTTATTTGATTATTTTTTGTTTTGTTTTTCTGGAGTGAGGGATTGTTTTGGGTTTTTTTACCGTGTAGGATTTCCCCTTTGTGACACCTTCTGTTTACATAAGATTTTCCTATTAGAAGATTTCCTAATTACACAACAAACCTCTAAAATATTGTTTTAAATTGCAAAATAAAGTTTTGTAAAATAAGTGATCTCAAAAAATGTCCTCCAATTACAAAGTAGTCATATGTTATGATATAATTTATATTTGAAGTGAGACATCAGCATAAATGTTTGGTCCAGACTCATCAGATTGATGGGAGTTCTTTAATGTGATAAAAATTACTCACACTTGTGTTATCTCTGTACTTTCAGTCCATACAGAAGTCCTGGAAACACCAAAGAAAATGCATTTCCCACCACCTACCAAGTCCTCAGCTGCTTCAATTCATAACATCTGAAGCCAGGAGACACCATTTGATAACCAGTGACATTTCTCTGCTAACACAGGCCATTATCTTTTGCCCAGTTTTCTTTATACTGAGCTCAGCAGTGCATAATTTCCTGAAAAATATCTTCCAGAAAGGTGTTCAATCATGATCTGAAGGTATCGAGAAATGTTAACTCTCCTCTATTCTTTATGTCCTTAATCTCAATGATTATCTAAAATTACTCCTTAAAACATTTATCACTCTACTGCTGTAGATTCATCTGGCTCCATCTTTCAGCCATTAATTCCTGTTATGGATCTCTGCTAGATTCAAGAGCTTTTCAATAGCCAGTATTTTACCAGAGTAGGAATATTTATTTATGACCTGCAACTAAGCCTCGGCAAAATTGTGTTGATAAGCAAACCAAACAGGCTCCAGTAATACTTCAAGGTGTACCCAAGAATGTAGAAGCCTTTGGTAAAATAAAGTTTTGCACTTCAGCTTTGTCCTCTTCGAGTGACCATGCCCTGATTTATCCAATCATGAATAACAGACATGGTCAACATCCAGGCTGGGCATAGCTGGTAAAGGACAAGAAGAACAAGCAGTGTTTTGACTGCCAGCTTTTTGGTCATTTTGGGTGAGTAGGTGTCTGCATCATGCACAGAAAAGTCAGTTTTGCAAACTGAGTGCAAAACTTTGGGTCAGCCACAGGTTCCTCCCCCTCCAACTCACAACTCCTCTTGACATTCCTCAGCAGCAGCAAAATGACAAAAATAATTACACCCAGCCAATCACCCACCCTTCTCCACCAAGTACCAAAACTCTGTAGCTTTACAGGCCATAAAAATAGAGCTGCAGCCTCCTCAGTTGACCAGTTAAATATGCTTAGCTGCCAAGAGTAAATTTAACCTTTCTGTCCACACAGCAAGGGCTGCTGCACCAGCCCAGTGCAGCAGAGTGGTGCAGGACTGGTCTCTTCCAGGAGCCCTGGGGTTGCCTCTTGCAGTGTCAATCACTGTGGTGTCCACATACTGCTAAACTCAGCAGGACTGCCCTCAGCACGACTAAGCAGCTGATTTTGCACAAATTAAATTTGGCAAAGATGTTAAATGTCATGGAGTGAAACACTGAGATGGCAACATAAGCAAAATGGGGGGAAAGCTCTCTTCCCATCTCTCTGGGAAGAGGTAGGCTTTGAGGAGATTTGCATGCAATTTGAAGCAGCAGATGATAATATAACAGATTCTGATTGTAATAGCTTGCTATAAGTGTTAAATGTGCCCCATTAGAAAGAAAAAATTGGCTTGTTCCACATCATTTTCCCCCATTTTGTAATTAATCTCAGCACTTCTGCTGATACCCAAGCCTGGCCAGGTGTGCAGTGCTAACAGGGGTTGGCCTGCACAAGTTTCTCAGGTTTGCACACGTTCTCTGCCAAATTCAGCCCAAATTCAGGAATCTGCCTTGTTCAGTCTGCACATACAAGTGATATTAGATGTAGCACACGTGCTAGACATTATGCTTAAGAGAAATTTTCTTTGGGTCCTCATCTTCCCTACATTTCAATACCAGTTTTCTAATTTCTTCCTCTCCTCTTCTGTGGCTGAATTTAAGCCACATCATGACACTAATATGGGAAAATAACCAAAATCCTACCCCAACTTATGACAATTTTTAAAGCAATTCCATCCTATCATCCATGAGCTATCAGTTTGGGTTTTTTCTCCTATGCAATGTCTCCTACTCTGATGATAAAAAGAATTATCACTGATAATTTTTCTGTTTTGTAAATACTAGAAATGAGATAAAAATTGGTCATTTAATTCAGAGTTTCTTTGGAGAACTGAGGAGATTTCACTTTCATATTCCAGATCCCAGCTCTACCATACAGTTCAGTTTCCTAGTCACTTTAAATTTCAACAACATTTAAATGATGCAAGACAAATACTTCCATTCCTTTATTTTCCACAGCTCCACACCCACAAAAATCTGGAGGGCAGTAGCTCTGAACTCTCCCATTCTGATACACACACAAGCATATTTATAGCACAGTTCAGAGTGTGTTCATTAGCATCTCACTTAGCTCTTCCTGGGTGTCTCACTGCAGTAAATGAGCTTTTATTTCACTGCATCCAAAACCTAAAAAAGGCCTCCATCTCTGCCCACCTGTGAAGAGATTTCTCATTCAAATTAGGAAAAGCAAAATGAAGCCTGAGAGACAGTTTTATGCTTCCATGTCTCTAGGAATGACCCAACAGGCTGGTGCACAGCATGGTTCAGCATTTCAGGTAGTGGGGTTAATGTTCAGGAACATAAAACAATGATTTTCTCTATATCAACTTCCATAGAAGAGAGAGGGCTGCTCTGAAGATTAAGAACAAAAGTTTCATAAAAGCTTCTCAAGGCAAGAACTAACAAAAATATGACTTATCTAAAATGAAGCTCCTGGTGTGGAGGTTCAAAGGACTGGACATGAGATCAGTGCCACTGCAGGCCTGGTGGATGGGGCAGATCCCAAAAGCACACAGATCTCCCAGAAGTGGAGAGCTCCTTGCTCAAACCCCAGCAGTTTGATCACACACTGAATGTTCAGTTCAGAGAGACCAGGGCTGCTGAGCTGCCCTCAGCACAGCCATTGCCACCTCTGATAGCACATGGCAGTGTGACAAACGTGATGTCACGTGTGTGAAGGCAGCAGATGCTGATAACCTAATACCAGGCAGCTGAGAATAACCAAGCAGAGGGGAAGTTTTCAACAGAGCCTCTGTATTTAGGTCCTCCCCACTGGCTTCTTGAAACTAGTTAAATAGGGGGAAAAAAACCAAGCTGATTTTGCAAAGCCTCTGACAATGGGTCTGATTCTGATCTCTGTTCAATGCCAAGGAAAGCAGCTCCTGACTGCAGAGCTTGAACACCTACACAAGAAATGCAGAGGCAGCAGACAAGGTTGACATCTGTGCTCCAGTGATGCCCAAAGGGACTCTGTCAGTGACTAAGATGGAACAACAATTGCCTCCAGAAGTAAAAATTATTGCAAGGAACAACTTCTCAATATTCAGACTGCACAGACCAGCTCTGAGTGAATTCACAGGTTGTTTCCTAGCTTGGATTTGTTTCTCTCTGTTGCTGACTGGACACACTTTTCCCATGTGAGAGCTCATATTTTGCAAGTCTCAGTGCTCAATTTTGGAAAAAACATCCAACAGAAGCCTCTTAAAATTAATTCCTGTTGGATGAAATGCACCACTCAGAAAACTGTTGGCATTTAACCTGTCAAATTAAAAATCTGAGGGTATTCCCAGAGCAGCCAAGCCTTATGATTTTACTTCAAGTTTCAACATCTAGTGTTTCTTTTAAATCTGCAACTCCTGAAGGCAAATGTGGGAATCTCAGTTCTCATTTTTAAAAAAGTCACACTTGTAAATTTCACAATTACAAAAAAAGGCTCTGAAAACATAAATTCACTGTGGCTTAAAGGCTAAGGAATCATAATTCTTATCAAGGACTCTAAATGTATTTATAAAGAAAAAAATAGTTTAACATCTAAACTCATTTTGAAGTATTAGGGACAGCAAATATAGCCAAAGAGAATTAATTCAGTACTAGACAATGAACAGCGGAAGAGTCAAAAACAATTCAATTTTGCACGGCTGAACAGACCCAATAAACATAACACAAAATATTTCTCAAGGTTTTAAAGGTAACAATAAACAGAAAAATATCAGGGAGACAAAAGGCAGTGCAGAACATCAGCAAGGGCAGAGGAAAGACACTCAGACACACCACATGCCTCTAATCCAGGACCATAGAACCCAAAAGGATTGTTGTTCCCAGCAAGGGTGAACATGCAAAGATGGGTTTAAAGCATTTCTGCATCCACACTACCATTACCTGAGCCAGGAAAAGCTACTGAGGGCTTTCAGCAGCTACATCTCCAGGATATTGGTAGGATCTAATTCCTGGTTTATTACTTTGCTGTTCTTGCACACGGGCTGATTTGCTCTGGCTGAAGATGAGGGGATTTCTCTCTTTTGAGGGCATCACACCATCACTGCCTGTGAAACAGTTCCACAGGTTGGAGCAGCACCCCATACTTGCACAGACAGTTCTGATCTGCTTGCAGGTCTGCAGGGCAGGAGAGTCCTCAGAGCCACCACTGACTGTGGACACCACTGGTTTCTGGATCCTCAGTTCAATGGGGCAAAGACCCAATTCCTGCAACACAGCACTTTTCACAAAGCATCTGCTAGGTTCTCAAAAGTAGTTTCCCCTTTTATAATTACTGGAGAGATCCTCAAGTACATTTCCATTTATAGCCAGAGGATAAAACGTGCCAAAGTAACTTTGGTCCCCACAGCCACTCTGTGCCACACAGGTTCATAAATCACATCTGCAAATATTGCCTTTAAACCAGTATTTGAGGTGAGGCTGCAAACACAGCAATAACCCTTCAAACATGCATTTTTGTCTCCACCTCCTGCAGCAATTTGCAGGAGAGCTGCTGAGGTGCTCATCCCATGGACACTTGGAACATCACTTCAGCAGGAAGAAGCTCTTCAAGTGTCCAGCCTCTTCTGAGTGCACAAGGGTGTTTTCAATTTTAAAATATGCTATTGAGAGTGCAGGCTACCACCTTGTCAGCCTGAAAGGAGCTCTCAAAGTAATGAATGACTCCTGTTGTTCCTACCAAAACAGGGTATCACTCATCCTGACAGCATAATGTATGGGTTCCCCACAGCTATGCAGTGCGTGGAGCCACCCGTGCAATTCACAGCCATTTTACAGTAGGGTGCTACAGGGTTCATATCTTTATGTAGTTAAACAAATTCTCTATTTCTTTATTGTTCATTCAACACACAAAGATTTAGCCATTACCCAGGCCCACTTGCTTGTCAAAAAAAAAAAAAAAAAAGAAAAAATTAGATTTAGCCTCCTGGGCTCCTTTTCCTCCTGAAGAATTCGAAATGTGCACAAGCCAACAGAGCAGGAGAAAGAAGGCTGCTTCATTAGTTACTTTTCAAGGTGAAAAGTTAAGGGCAAAATTAAAGAGTCAAGTCTCAGCCAGATCTAAGGCCCCTCCACACTTGATCCAAGTATAATAATGAGCAGGTTTCTACCTCTAAGCCCCCATTTCACACTGAGCTTACAAGAACCTAGAGGTGGCAACATAAAAACCTGCAACACCCAAAAGCACTTCAGCTTCCCTAGGACCCCAAATCCCAGGAGTTTCCATAACCTCCAGGGTCAGCTTTCCCAAACAATGGTTTGAATATTACTGGGTTGGTTGCCAGAAGTAAAGTAAATAAGGAATCATTAATTAGTAACAGTTTCTCTACACAGGGTAAAAGCAGCAGCTGAGAACACAGACACCATCTCCAGAGCTGCAAAAAGCTTGCCCAGAGAGATGGGCTCCCCAAGAGGGAATTCAGTCAAGCCTCATGCATTCCTTGGCCAGCCATTGACTGTGCTGTCTGGAATAACGGCAGGAATAAGGGCATATGGAAGGCATGAAAAACTCCACTAAAATTCAGCTGATTTGGTTGCTTTATCTTCTTTTTCACCTCCTCTGTTGCTTCAGCAAATGTTGTGACTAACAGGTGCTCATCAGCTTTCCCACTACCCTATCCAGGACCGTGAAATGGTGAAAAAGTTGCAAAGAGAATTAAGAAATAAATATTCTTCTATCTGATCTACTACAGCTCTCATGTGACAGCTGCTGCTTTCAAGGCTCCTCTTTATCCTTCTGGCAATGAACATTAAAGAAGCATCCTGGAAATTAAAGGCAGCTGAGAGAGACTTTGCACAGCTGGAAAGAAGCCTATGGCAAACAATCCCATGGAAGCCAGAGAGCAATGGTAGCACAAAAATCTGGCTGGCAAATGAGCTGCACAGCCAGCTAAACCCTTCCAATCCCATTGCTCTGGTCCTTCAGCATCCGCACTACTACCACTGCAGAAAAAGAACAAGAGTGCCACCACGTCCCTTTGGTGAGTTAAACCAACTCCCTGAGCACATTTGTTTATCAAAGACATTAAAATCTGTGTCATCTGCCATTACTGCTCCGTTTACACCACATTCAGAACATTAGGCCCTTTTGTTTATTCAGCACCATATGATTATGTGATTGCTCTGACATGAGGCGGGTGGAGAGAGCCAGAGCGTGGGGAAGAGAGCAAGGAGGCGGAATTGCGTTTATTTTCACAATTCCTCCTGGACAGAAACTCATGAAAGTTTAACTCGCATCCTTCCAGGCAACCATAGCACATAAACAGAATGTAATATATAGTGCAAGGGGAGTTCTTTGGGGGAAGTATCCCTGACTTAGTACATAGCAGGTGGCACAATGCCCACAGTGCCCATGCAGATCTTTGGTCTGTGTGCTCCACATTTCCCTCTTTCCAGAAGGCATTGGACATCTAAATTGTGCACAGGTAACTGAAAACAGGACAGAAATGAGAGCACTTGGGCTTCCAGTACTGCTGACAGTATTTTGAATGCATCTTTACTAGAAGTGCTGTCAGAGAGGCTAAAATAGTGGAACAAATCCCAGCCTCGTCCCAGAATTCTGTTCCTCCATTTAAGGCAGGAATAGCCAGAGGAAATGCTCAAAGACACCTCCAAATGCCAGCTTAGAAGAATAGATCCTAATTCTTGCTACTGCAACTTGCATGCATCTTAAAACTATTGGAAAATTCATTCAGCTGTGCTCCTATTGAATTTGTTAGGAGTTTTAAATTTATTTATTTATTCCTCCCTGTCACTAAAGAGTTCATTAAGCCCAAGTCTTGGAGGGCACAATTTTAATCAGCCCTTTGCATTCTCTAGGTGGAAAGGGATCCCTCAGAAGTTGGCAGGGACAGTTGCTCGGCCCTGTGCATGCTGAGTCACAGAATAATTGATGTCAGAAACTCTGGCACAATTATTCTCCTCTCTCTCTCTCTAACTTCTCTTCATGTGGGGCACTTTAAGAGTGAATCTGCTGTGGATGTGGGGACACTCAATCAGGAACACAGAAACAAGGATCTCTCCTTTGCCTCCCTTGCTGGAGGACAACCTACCTTGGCTACCACAGAGATAAAGGAAACCAGCTATCTCTGTTGAAAAAGTGTGGTGGGTTTCCCAGCTCCTAACCTCCCCATTTTTGCTATTTTAAGCCACTTCCTTCTTGCCCTATTCACCATGGACATTGGGGATTGTCCAGAGCCACTCATTTGCCTTCTACAGACCAGACCTGATGTGTCTAAAAGATTAGGCAGCCATGGCCAAGAGGCAACTTCAAAACTTACCTGGAAAATTTCATTTTGTATGTGCTTACAGCAGCTCTGTTCCACTCTAAAAAATGCATACAAAGACAGACATCATCACCTAGTGAATAAAGACTTCCTATCCATTACTAAGTAAAAACATCAAAGAGTACGTGGAGAAGAGCTCCCTTGACACTGTAATGAGCACCCTTTCCTGGCTGGAGAGAGTGCCTGCCATGACCATACCAAACACAAATCTCACCAGGGAACATTTATAAAACTGCACCTTTATAAATTAAATCTTGCTCAGTAACACAGAACAGAATAAAACATTAGAAGCCTTTTATTTAATCCTTACTCTTTATGGATGTAAAACCTGGATCTTGTAGCACTCAGATGCTTCATCCCCCAAGGCATTTCCCAAGCAGGCAGCTGAGGTCCAGCAGCCGTGGAGAAGAAACAGCCTTAACTGCTTATTGCTCTGCTGAGCTTCACTTACTGTTTGCTCTTAAATCTCCCTCAATTTCTACCTGGTGACACTTACGTGTTTCTTCAACACTGTCTTTAAAGCATTTCAGCTTGTTGGACAGCACAAAGAACTGTAAACACAATTACCTTCAAGTTTTAAAGAAAAAAATAGACTCCAACTACCACCGTGCAAAAGCATTCATTAGGCTGCGTGTAAATTTTGCTGCCACTTCAGCTCAGATTTTCTTCTTTGTACTCCAGACCTTACATTTCAGACGACTGAACCTGAATGCCTTGGCCTCAAATTCCTTACAGAAGCACACTGACCCCCTCACACAGCTAATAATCTCTTTTCTCCTGTTCCATCTCACCTTGAAGTATAAGCATCTGTCATTATCCAGAAATCAGCAGCACTGAAAAACTAAGCAGCCTTTCAAGTCAGGCAGTCAGCTGCTCCTCACGTCCTTCCATGAACCCAACCTACTTTCACCTCTTTAATTGCCTGCAAAGATTGAAACACGTTTACTGTGCGCTGACTTTGCAAACCACACACTGAAATGGGAACACTTTGGAATAAATTACACTGAGAACTAACAGGTAGACAAAGAACTCAGAGAGCAACCTACAAACATATGAACAAACAGATTTGCTGTGCCAGGATGCCGTGGCTCAGGAGTTAAAGAGGCACAATGCTCCTTGAGCATCCCAGTGCTGGGCTCTGCCTCAATGTAATTTGCAAGGCAGGAGCTGCTTTTCCTCTGACAAATGTCACATACAACAGCCACAGACACTAAGTTGTGTTGCTGTTATGCCCAGGAGACAGATGTCATCAGAGGACAGCAGCAAAACTACTGTAATCAGTCTGGTGGCAATAAGAAAAGAAAAATCAATGTTGTCCTATTCCCTTCAACACTGAAATGTATTATTTGCAATTCTCCGAGTCCATGTTCTACAATTTCTGATTTGTTCCCTGCAAGCAATAACTACCAAAGCCTCAGCCTATTAATTGAAGTTTTCCAAATCTCAAAGGCCAAGCAGGGAGCACAGGGCCCAGAACTATGAACTTATTGCACTTGCCACTGAACTAACAAAACAAAATGACACAACATAAAGACAGTGACAGATGCCAAATCAGCTCTCCAAACCCAGCTAGTTACTGGGGCTCTTTTAACCAAAGATGACATATACACACACAAAAAACATCACATTAGTTTCACAGAGTTGTCCTTGAGTTGATTTGTGGTTAGCTTCTGAACAGGGTTCACTTTTCCCGGCCCCTAGTCCAACTTTGAGTTGCTTGGACAGAAGGAAAAATCTGGTCTCACAAACGTTTAACAGATGGCTTTTGATTTTTCTCAGGTGCTAAGCACACTCAGCTCTCTTTAAAATCTCCTCAAAGTACAGAAGTGCAGAGATAGACATAAATTCTACCTCCCAGGTTCCTCCACATCTACTTTAGTTATGCTGCGGTTTATTTTGTTGCAATATTGACCTTAAGCAATAATTGCAAAAATAAATCACTATGGGTGAGCCATGCATTCAATCTCATTCCTGCTCCATGCTCAGACCAACTTTGATGCTACAGAGTTTTGCTTCTCAGGTATCCTTAAGCTGCATTGTTTTATCAGAGCATCTTGAGAAAGAACTACCAATAGGAGTTTGCTCAAACCTCCTCTCTTAATGCCTCAGCGGGGTTGCTCTTTGTTCTGCAAAGGTGTGCTGCTTTTCTCTTTAACTACAGGAGAAATTACAATCAATAAAACTAAAAAGACATTTGATTCCTAGTGATTGACCCTGAACCAGCCTCATGTAGACAGAGGACTCAACCTGTGGCACCAGGGTAAAATCCTTCCGAGGGATTCTGCAGAGAAGCACCAACCACCTCCCACAACCACATGGAAGATCCAACCCCTCTCATTGCTGTAGCAGGCAGGGACTCCAGGGGACACGCTGCCCTAAATCAGTTTGCATAAGGACAGATTTTACCTCCCCCATATCTCTTTATCTAAAAACAAGAGTACATTTGAATATGGACATGGCTGCAGCCACTACAGATGTACAACCAAGTGGTGATCTGCTCACCTCAGCTGTTCTCTGCAGCTTTGGACACCCATTTGTCAGACCTGTTCATCTGCCATTAATATGCACCCAAGAGAGGTAGATGGACAATTTAACAGAGAAACAAAATGGTATAAAACAAAGAATATGAAGCAAAAAAAACATAACTTGAAATTAAATAACAAAAACTATTTGCTACATCAAAAAAATCATTACAATACTCAGAGCATGCCTGGAAAACTGCAATCACATTTCACTTACACATATAACACAGCTGAAGGATTTAATCAGACAGTCAAATGTCTGATAATTGCCATTTCCAAAAACCAGCTAGTGTCTCCTGTGGGATCTGGAACACATCATTAGTCCCTGCTGCAGAAAGCACCATGCTGAAACCCTCCATCCACTCCGCTGCCCTGCTGTCTGGCCTGACTCCCTATGATTATCCCAAAAGCCAGCAAAGAAAGAAGGAGAAAAAAATTCAAGCTTTTAATTGGTGGGAATACATGATTTACCACCATCAAAACCTACCAGAGTGGAGTGATGTGATGCCAACACCTGGCTAGGGAGAAGTAAGAAATTCGCTGAAAGCAAGAGCACTCAGATACAGCCTCACCCATGCCCTCTTTTCCTCATTACCCACTAAAATGAAAGCTTCAGGAGTTTGTGCTTCCTCTGACATGGACTGAAAGCACTAATAGTCCCCAAGGGTTCCACTATTTTCTGCCAAGTTAATGGGGTGGATGTCGAATATTTTTTTGAAATACATAATTTCCATTCTAATTTTCAAAAAGCATTATTAAACAAAATTAGTTTCTAAAAACTAAGGATTTCTTCTCTAAAAAAAAAATCCTGATATTCTCCTTCCCAAAAAACGAATGGCTACCAGAACAATACACTTCTTGTTGCACTAGTTGTTTTTATCACACCAGTGCCTAAGGCATAAAAGTAATTGCCATTCCCCAAACAAATATTTCTCTGTACATGGCCTCCAAGCAGAAACCTACTGAATTCATGGCAATAATCAAAAAGTCAGCCCACTTTAAGACTTGCCCATTTCAGGATCACTGACATGAAAGAGCACACACTGATAACCTCCACCTGCAGTTTTAGTGCCTCCAACAGTTTCATGCATCCAGGTAGTTCCTAGATTATTAATCTTTGGCATCTCCTCTAGGATTTAACCCAATGTCCTGCTGCCTGCCTTATACACAGAATGTTTGGACCAGTACAGATGGAATATGAGTCCTTCAAGGCACCACTGGAACTGTGGTCTGCAAAGATAATGATTGTCTGGGGCCCCCTAATAGCCCTCCAGGATGTGCTCCTGTATCACACAGACAACCCCCAGCCCAGGCACACACAGCCTCAGAGTCACAGCCACAGCCTGACTCTTGACAACAATTTTCAGGGTGCACAGAGTCAGTCTGAGTCCATAAACATCTCCTCTCTGAACCTGAAACCAAAACTGGTTATCCAAAGGCTGACTCGAATCAAACCAGACCCATTTTCAAAACAGTGTGGCAGAGGGAAGCAATCACATTTTTTATTTCCAGCAGAGAGAAAAGGTCATTCCAAACTCACAACTCCTGTGCCCTCACTGTTACCTGTGGGTACTCTGCCAAATGCAAACTGAGAGCATCTACTCACTAAGATACACTGAGCTCTTGCTTTGCTCTTTCCTGCTTGCTGCTGCTTCATCCCAGTGCTCCTGAGAGAATTCTCAAAAGCTGTCAACTTGTCAAGGAACCCAGGTTGCAGGAAGATTCCACAGGACTTGCTGCTTAAGCCACATGAACATTCTAAAAGTCATCCAAAGCATGTCATATTAGATCTCAGCAAGCAATTAATGGGATGTCCTCTAATAGCTGTCTCACTTTTTCATGCAGGCTTAGACCAAGAGCAGGCTTTAGAGCTAAACACAGCACCACCATGAGCTGCTCAAGCATCCCAGCACAGGACTCACTTTAAAGTGTGGGTACAGTCTTTCAAATCATCCTGTCACTCCTGCTTGAGTGCAAGTCAGACAGGGAACTGTTTGGAATGTATCCTCTCATGTCACTATGCTGAAACAAGAAATTGAGGCAGGGAGAAATCAGAGAATTGTTCAGCATGATCTAGAATGAGCAGGATAAAGGACCACTCAGAAGTAACTCATCTGCTTTTCTTTGGTTGCTGCTGGCAGACAGCAGTGTCACACCAAACACCTCAGAGTGTTCAAAGGGGTCATTTCCATCAGGTCTTTTTTTGATTGTGTACATCTCTGTTATCCTGCTTTCTGCTGCAGCAAGCATTTGCAAGATCTGAGATTCTGACAAAAAATATAGAAATGAGCAGACCTTAATGAATTATTTGCCTGTCATCTGCCAGCCTGCTCTCCCCTTCTCTATCTTCTAATCACACTCCAGCCTGGCTTGCACCAGAGAGCAGGAAGCACCCAGGGGTGCCATGTCACTTCACCTATTCCCAAGTACCTGGAGCATGAGAGCAGACCTCAAAAAATATCAAGCTTTCCTTAATATCAGTTCCTGACAATTTGCATGGAAAAGGACATCTTTGCATGACTTTTCTGGCTTCCACCAGATATTAGCAGAGATCCACAGGTACTTCCAGTTGCTGTTGCTTTCCAAGCTCTAAGTGACTGGCAATCCCAGAGCAAAATTTACACTAATTCACTAATCATCCTCTATTTATTGAAAGGTTTATAATCTCCTGAGCAAAGACATTCAAAAGGCTTAAAGAAGGAAAAAGCTGCTGACAGTAGGGCATGCAAAGAGTCACTCATAATGGCTTCTTAAGAGGGTCTGTAATCAACAAGATACACATGGCACAGGGAGTCAGATTAAGCACAGCCTGTCTTGCTGAAATGATTTGAACTGTGATGTGGGCATGAAAATGAGGCAGGCAAACAAAAGCATGTAAAAAAAGTGGGATAAAGATGGAGACAGGTCTGCATTATGATATTATACCAGGTCACCAATGAACATTTCGAGGCTGAGAGTCGAGCTGTCGGTTTCCCTGAGGTTCTTGGGATGTTTCGTCTAAATGGGAATTTTCTTGTCATCTGTCACCATTTAGATCTGACTCACTCTTCTTTCTCTTCTCCTCATATGCACTGTGCACCCTTTCATGTGCCTATGCCTGCATACAGGTTCATTTACATTCACACAAAGGTACCCACGTATTCTTGGCATACTCTGGTTATTCTAAGCCAAGAAAAGAGCATTTCAGCCACAAAGAAGCTGCAGACTGTGCCCTGGCAGTGCAGTCTTTTCCCTCCCTGTCCTATCAAGGTGCCTTATATTTGATATGCTGAAATCACAAGACATCATTGCCTCTATAACTGACAGGAGAGCAGTCTTCACAGTCCATTTAACCTCTCTATTCAAATGGCAAATCGATTTTTCGTGACGCAGGCATCTGTCCCAGTAGGGACTAAACCAACACTCACCAAATTATTCTTCCCAGATTACAGAGGAGCTATCAGATAGCAAAGACTTCTCTGACAGTGACTCAAGCTTTATTTGAATCACTGCTGGAAAGATGAAAGCCTTCCCACTTTGTGAGACAAATGTGAGAAAAATCATCCCTTTGTGAAAAGCAGAGCACACAAAATGTCTTGTTCCCAGGGCACAGGAAACATCTGTGAACCTTCTGGGAGCTGAAGTGGTGCCCAGGCACACTTGCATCACTCCTGAAGTTTACTCCCAGCATCCAAAGATCTGGGACTGTCAGGGTGTTGAAATCACGTGGGAGGTTCACTCAGGCTTGCAGAACTCAGCACAGTACAGAATTTTATCCTTGCTGCACCTGGAGAATGAAAACCAAAGCAAGATTTCCTCTGGAGTACATTGGATCAGCCCCACATTAAAAACATCACTTTTCAGAAGAAGCCAACTCGGTTGCCCACTGGCTGAGCAAGCACTGTTCCCACACTGCAGTACCCAGTGGTAGCCAACACAAGGACAATCAAGTCTCTTGTAGAGAAGCTTGCCCAGGACTTTTCACTACTCAGAGCTCCCCAGTTACCAAAAGCCCTCAGAACAACCTTCTCCTGGCACTTCTAGCACCAACAGCAAGGCATCCACGTGGGCATCAACCACACATTAAATGTGCTGAACAGTTTCTGGACTCTATTCCATGTGGCACAGAGTCAGGATGACCAGAAAATGTCAGATCAAGCTGCAACCTCTTCCAGCAGTTTAAAAAGCTCACTGATGCCTGAGGTAGGCACTGTGCCTTTTAGTCACACACTGTTTGTAGGAAAAGCTTCTTACCCTGACAAGCATCTCTGCCAGACTTTTTAACTGCTTGCCCTCTGCAGAGAGTCCAGATTTATCTAAACTACAGGTCTTATATAAAAAAGGACAAAACAAACCAAAAGACCACTTATGTTTTGTAAGGGTTACAAAAAATTTTCCCGGACTCAATCCTTTCAACAACAGAAAGAATTTTATGGAACCTTAACTGCTTAAACCACCAAAGAACAGCACCTTTAGTCTCATTTTAGGCAGAAGACTGAGGCACAACTTCATGCCACAGCACAGAAGAGAGTAGCAAGAAACTATCATGATCCTTCACAGCATCCTCTGTGTGATTTTTAGAGCAGCCTCCAAAGCCATGCAAAGGACACCCATTAAAATTAAGGAGCTCTGCATGGTCTGGGTGGGAAGGAAGGTGTGTTTAAACAGATTGGCTGCATTGATGTCCTTCCTGCTCTTGATTAGGATTTTAAAATGATGAAAGGGAAGTCATGAGTAAGAAATGGTTGCAGGAGCTTGAACACAAGAACAGATGAGAGCTCAGACTTGTTTGGGAAGCCAGAGCTCCCAGCCCCACACACTGTTGCCGCTCACCCAGGGATAAAAGTGTCTCCAGCTCTTTCCAACAGTCACTTCCCTGCCTCAGAATCAGAAATTACCACTGAGTCACTCATGTGCAGTGACTGGAGGAGATAATTCTGCAGTTATGAGCAAAAGCAGGCTGGTCTCACAGCAGAGAGAAATAATCTACAAGAAAATGTCTGCATTAATATGTGCCCCATATTTTTAACTTCTGCTTTAATTTTAAAACTGGTTTTCTGGCATTCTTCTAGTTCTCTCCTATTAATTCTTTATTCTCTGCAGCAGCACCTCTCTACTGCATCTTTAATTTATCCTCACAGCACTCCCAAGGGAATGCTATTAGCTGCCATCCTTATATCGAAAAAGGCTAATGAAACACAGATGCTAAGATCTGGTTTCAGGCCTACAAGTTCACATATCTTGCTTTCATGTGGGCTGTATGTCCCCAGAGATGCAGCCCTAGCCAGGAACCACCTCTGGGTGCAAAATCTCAGAGGGAGCTGATGCTTCTCTTGGTGATTTGTCCAAGGTCTGAGGGAACTTGTGATAAAGAATAGAATTAAACCAAAATCTCTCAAATACCAATCAAGAAATGTCTCTTACAGATCCATTTTTTTATTCTATTGCATACAGTTGCTGCTTATTTAATGTAACAGTGACCACTAGTGTCCTCTTTTCTCCTGGTACTACAGGATGCACGAACAGAGCCAGGACCCAGCTGAATCCTCCATTACCCCTCAGAAATCAAACACTTCCTGTTAGAAAACTTCACGTTTCACCACGGATCACAGCTGTGCTGGCACTGGAGCCTCCTGGAAATGTTTGAATAGTGTCAGGTGATGTTGATTTTGCTCAGGGCACAGTCCTACCTACAAAGGGAAGGTGGAGCAGAATTCATCAAGTCCCACTTACCTGAGAGAACCTGTGTGGTTTCATTTCTGAGACGGTTCAGCCAAAATCAGTCACCAGCATCATCACTGTTGAGCTATTTGTCACCCAGCAAATACACATTTTCATAGACTACTTTTTAATTTTTCTCCCTCCTCCTAATTTAAGCTTTTAAGTAATAGCAATATTAGCACCAGTTAACAGAGGTTGAAAAAACATTTGGTAATGGGATGTCATTATTAGGCAGAGAGAGATCACAAATATGAACCAAAACTGTCCCTTACCACTGTTTTCACTATTGTTGGAAGAAAATGTCAGACACTCAGTCAAATGTCAAAGGTCTACGTCAGAAGAGATAATGACAGTAATTTAATCATCTCTGTAAAGCAACAGATCCAAAAAGCTGTTATTGCGACCTTTTTTCCGTCCCTTGGAAGCTTAAATATCTCAGAGGTGGTCTTAGAAGACTGCAGCACCTATTTTGAGCTGAAAGCAGGGGCACAGGATTTGCTGAAATAGTCTACAGACAAGGGCATTTCTTGCCTTTTTTCTGCTGTTTCCCATCACATGCTCTTGAAGGAAAAAAAATAGAACTAGATTTAAGGACAAAAATTACACTGATACTTTCAACACTGAGGCAAACACTTCCCTCCAGTGGAGCAACACAGGATTGCTCTTTTTTTGTCATAAACTCTGGCTATTTTAGCTCAAACTATGCATGCTGGTTTTTCTGGAGAAGATGGAATCGTACTTGTGCTGGAAGAAGGAGCTACAAAAGAAGTAGGAGTGTCCAATTACTGAAAGGGAAAAGCAGTCACAGGTTTATTTCACAAATTAAAACATTAAAATAGAAAGCCATTTAACTAATCCAAGAACCTTATTACAACTTCACTGTAATAAATGTAGTAACTTCACCCAGTGCCCTTCAATTTGTGCTGGAGAAGATGACATTTGCCCACTTTCAGGCTGCAAACAGAGCATGTCCAAGCAAAACGTTCAGAAACAGTTCTTCATTTTCCAGTTTTGTTTTCTCTCTCCTAAGTGCTTTACTTCAGGAATTGAGATGCAGATGCCAAAAAAGTCCAGTAAAGACAGTTGCTCTGCAGTGTCTTTACCCAGTGAAAAGGCACGTACCCTCCTCAAGAAGTCTCTTTTCACATCCATTCCCAAGGAAATAGCCAGTTCAGAAACCACAACCCAGTCCTAACACAGTGTGCAGTCCTCAACTGAGCTCAAAACAGCCAGAATGTTAAAACAGGGAAAAGGTTAAATGAGAGTTAATCTTAGTTTTTTCCTGAAATTTTTGCTACTTTAAAGCAAAATTATAAGAAGCTAAAGGTGTCAACAGCACTGACTCTTGGTAAAAATGGGTCAGACCTTTGGTAGAGATTAGATTGTGGCTAATGTTAAATGCATAAGCTCTATGGACTTCTAGCACCATGAATAAATGCATAAATCCTCAGCGTGGTCTAGGAAACATGGATCTAAACCTTCACACAGGTGTTCATCTATCATTTCCAGAGAAACCTGAAGGCAGAGAAAACCATATTCCCCCACCAGTTTTGAACTCCAGAGGTCACAAAGGATCTTTACACGTTGCTATGCCCATTCCCTGATGCACCATCAGCTCGACTGCATCACCTATGGATTAGTCCTTAGGGGTTCCTATGTAAATACTGTCACCATTTTACAGAAGCAGTCCAGGCCCTTCCCCTACTTGCTTATTCTTCTTGATCAGCAGCACCCTATTATTGTCAGAACAACTGGGACATCAACAGAGGATTTATTGTGGCTTCAGGTGGGAGTGAGAGAAGATGAACCATTACTTGAGATTTGCCTTACACACAGTCAGACTAAACTCAGCCTGGCAACCCGTAAAGGCAAGGCTCTGCATCTCACACTGGCACCTAACAAGGCCCACTGCTCCTCAATAAAATAATGAGCTTTTTTAGTTTACTTTAAGTCATTATTAAGCACATTTTAAAGTTTATGAAGTCTTGCAGTCTCCTTTCATGGTGACTAGATTTGCAGTCTAGCGCTACAGAATGAAAAACAGGATTAAACATGGAAACTCAAAAGAGCTTTCAAACCCTCAAGACTGTCACTGACTTTAGAGGAAGGTGGGAAAATGCAGGGCTGTCCTTGGGCCAGACATCACTACAAAACCAGAGGATAATGATTTCTATTTCCACTAGAAACATGATCAATTACCAGCTGCTGTCCTCCACACACAGGCCCCTGGGGAAAGGGATGATTTCCCAATGGACCGTGCTGTGCTGGCAGCCCATGTCTGTGTCACCAGAAACTGCATGAAGGGTCAGCTGCCCCACAGTGATACAAAGTCATTATCACAAGAGGCTGGAAGTCCAGACACTCTTAGGAACCTGCTCTGTAAAGGCAAGGCCAGCTGGAGCAGCAGCCCTGAACTCCTTGCCCAGGATAGGTTATGCCACAGCCTCACTGTTACATCATTATGGATTTTGCAGTCAGTGTAGCCTCTAAGCAAAGGTGCCCTTTGCTTGTATAAACTAATTGAGCACATGTGTGTTTGACATTTCACGTGGCATTACCACCCCATTCTCCCTTCCCAGTGTCAGTGTCGAAAGGGCAATCAATGCAGGCAAGGAGTAGGAACTGCTGTATCCAATAGGTTAGGCCTTTCAGCTGCCAAAATGTGCTTTGCCATATCAAGAGATAGTGATTTAAACCAAGCTAACAAGCTGTTATAAGAATGAACTGATATCTCTGCTGCCTATGTCCTTCTAAATGAAAAAAGTTTCGTAAGTCAGAAAACAGAAAATTATGACATTTCAGGTATGATCTCCATGAAACACTAAGTAAAGAAGCTCTGATTACCTCATAGAAGTTTTTAATGGCCACACATTTTTAAGAGTGCTAGGGAGAGAAGTTGTATTCATTTCACTGACTGATGATCTAACAAAAAATGAAAATTTGACTTATTTGGATTGGTGGGTTCTCATGTACTGCCAACCACACTGCGCCTGAGAGCACTCTTGGTTTGGTCAAGGACCAGCTGATTTCTGTGTGCTCCTGCTCACAGCAGCATGAAGGTTGTGGGTAAGAGTGCAAAGCATTGCTAGTCATGGTAACTCCTACATCAAGCATTAAACATACCCCAGCACTGCTCCTAGGCCCCCAATTTCTAGACATGTCAGACTGAGTGAGCTTTGCCAGCTGTTTGCCCCATCAGAGGACGTGGATTTGAGCCTTGAACCATTCTGAGCTTGGATCCTTGCTGCACAGGAGCTACTTTTGTCTTGGATAATAGCAGAGCTTTCAAGACTGGTTTGAGATCTCAGTACCCCCCTTCACCCGTTCAGGAAGCACTGGGAGATAGAGCAGTGCCAGCAAGTGGTCCTTAGCATGTGGCTGTCTCCCTCAGATTTTCAGGCCAAGCAGAAAAGCCCTTGCTCCTGCATTGAACAGTTCAGTCCCACCTTGCTGAGACTGGAACTCACACCAGTATCACTACAGTTGTCACCCCCAGCTCCTGCAGGGTTTCCCATCCAGTACTGACCACATCTGATAAGCCATCACACCCCTGTACAACTCTAACACCAAACTCCAACAGCTACAGCATCTCTTACTTTTTTCCCTTCCCAACGATTCTCTCATCCTATTTGCTCCATTTAAAGTCTCAGCATGATTTTTCATGAGTTGACAGCATGCAAAACAGCTAAGGCTGGTTATTGGGGTGGAGGGGGAAAGGGAAATCAGAAAACTTCCTTTCTGCTTCATGCATCATTACCAAACATCATGTTTTAAAACAGAAAAAAAATCAGAACCATGCTGGCTTTGGCTTTAATAATATACAGAGCAAAAAGAAGCCAACCTGCTTCCCCACAGCTCCAAGACACCAGCCCCATGGCACCGATGAGCTTCGATAACAAGGCCTGTAATTTTGCCCTAAACTAGTTGGATGTTTCTTTGAAGTTCAAAACTAGCTTAAGACTATTGGTTTTCTTGTTGATGTTTATGCTTTGTCTGTCTTTCTCTGCATTTCCTGTGACTATCTAGGAAAGGAAATGCAAATTTACAGTGTACAATTTCCCTAGCTAATCCTTCACTGCTCATCAGGATCGGTTTTCCACTCCACTTTTCCTCCCTAGCTGCCAAGTCTTAAAACCAACCATCCGTGCAAAGACGGCTCCGCCACGTGGCACTGCAGGGCTGTTCAGAGAGGTCAGCAACCACAGACGTTCCACAGCTGTAGGTTGAATGTCACACATGCAAAAAAATCAGTAATAGTGAACTGAAATGACCAAATCCTCCTGGCAGGGCTAAAAATACCAACATATTAGAGCTCACTTACTTTACCTATCTTCAAAGAGCACACTGGCTGTTGGAGCAAAGCCGCCTTTTGCTGCTCTGTGAGGAGGATGAGACACCCACAGAAGGGACAAAGAGATGCAAATGTCCTCACCACTGGAGCTGGTTACTCCTCTACTAAACTCCAACACCGTCCATGAGCAACCAGGGTGCTCCACAGCACTTTGTGCACTCAGAGGACACATCACCTCAGCTTCTCAAGAGCGTGACATCTCTGTGTCATGGAAACTGTTATCACATTCACCTCCCTTCCTCAACACATCTCCTCCTTGCAAAAAGGGGACAATATTTTGCTTTTGCTACTTTTAGAAATACAGACTTGGAAAGACAGACAAGAGAAGTTCAACTCGGTGCTGCTGCTGGGCTACTCCAGCGGCTGCACAACCAAGTGGGCTGGAAGGACAGCCCCTAGTCAGGGAGAGAAAGGGGAAAATTCATAAAGCACAACACTGACACCAGCCTGCAGCAATGTACGCACAGTGGCAAAGCTCTTAGCAAGCTCTTTCTTCTGTCGTGGCAGCAAATGCAGTCCCTCTCTTGGAGAAAAGGGTATAAAATAATCTAGAATTTGAGAAACAAACAGACAAAACACTCCTTCCTTTCTTTGGGAAGTCTGCGATGGCAGCTGCAGGCTATAGGATATACAAACTGTCTGTTAAAGGAAAAGCCAGTAATGGCAAGATGACAATTTGCCACAGTTTCCAAAGCCTGCAGGGATGATGTTTTGTGTTAGGTGATGCACAGGAACAAGGAGACAATGACAGAGTCAGAAAACAATATCATCCAGCTATCCTAAAGCTCTAGTGCAAGAGTCAAAGCAATTACTTCCACAGCTTCACAAACCTTTGCACTTTTATGTTAATGTGCCAGACTTCGTTATATTAATAGTACCTTATTTTGCCCTGGGAAAATACATAAATATATACAAATATATATAAATATATATCTAAATACACATATACACACACACACCTACAGAGTGATTTGTTTAGAGAGGAAATGAAACTGTATTCTTATTTACTTTTACTCTTCATCTTTTTGTTCTACCACTCGTATTTTAATATTTGACCAAAAATGCTCCTGCATTGACATTTTGTACTCCATATACCCTCTCCCCTCCAGAGGCCCATAGAGACGGGACCATTTTTATTATTTTCACAAGTGCCTTGTAGATTTATGGTAGATGATGCCAAAACACATCCTAAAAGTAGAATTAACATTTGTAGCCAACATGGGGAAAATGAGGCATGGGAAAAGAGTCTCAAGAAACCAGTCTCTGCTTTCACCATGCAATAGCACAGGAATCCCACTTAGTTTGAAAGCATCCTTATATATAGGATAGAAATCATCACCAGTGTGTCGATATAAATGCCAGAGATCCAACAGCTTCATAAATTTTAAAATGTTATCAGTCCTTGAGGCCTTTCCAGCCTTCTCCCTCCATCTTCTGCTTTCCAGCTCTGTGCTACTGGAGCGGCTAAAACCAAGCTGCTCCTACAGCACTCATCTGATCCAGAATGCAGTTTTGTACTCTGCTGAAATATGATGCACATGACTAAAGCAATACAGTCACCACAGTCAAGGGTTGCCACAACTTCCCATGGGTTTACTGATCTCATGCACTCTTCTCACCCACCAAAGACAGGAGTAAAGACACCTTCAGCCAGGCAGAGGAGTGTAGGAACTCCACAATTCTCCATCATATCCAGATCCTCTAAATACTCTGCGGGCTCAGCCAATTCCTTCTGCTAGATCAACCTTCAGCAGCTGCTGATCAGGCTGAAGTCCATTCTCCTCTTCCTACACACCCTTACTTCCCCAACAAAATCCTCACCCTTCCCCTTTTGCCCTCAAGTACAGCAATGCTCTCAGCACTGCATATTCCCAGCGACTGATGTGAGCCATCTTCTTCCTCCTCTAAGTCCTTTCTTCAAACTTTGTTTTTTCTCACAGTACCAGCTCAGATGCTTGAATTTTACAGGTGTGAAGACTCAGGCAAAAGCAAATTTTATACTCAGACACTCAAATATTTGCAGGCTACACATTTCCAGCCATCCAGCCATCCATCTGCAAACAATATGTGCAAATACACTGTTCCAAATTCACGCTGCTGTGGTCACATAAGGGGAAAGTGCAGCATCGCCAGCTGATGTACACAGTGAGTTGCCACAACATGAGTTGCAAACAGCTTGAAGGAATTGTTCAATTAACAGCTTCAGGCCAAGAACTACAGACTGAGAAAAGGTTGCTATCAAATGCAAACACAGAATAAACATGTGAATTTTGCTATTTCTTTGCCGAGGGAAAAAAAAAAACAGAAGGAAAAGCTTGGAATAAATTCTGTACTATAATTATTTCTTCCCTTTCTCCTCCCACGTCTTCTCTTCTGTCCCCTTCTGAGACACACAATTTGTGGTTTTGGTGTCTTCACCCTTCAGGAGTTCTCACAAACACCTGAAATTTATTTCTTGCTGAACATCTACAGCATAATTTCATTTACAGAACATCACAGAAGTTGAACTGAGCCATCTGCTTCTTAAGAGAAAAAAAATTATTTCTTTTATGCTTCTGCCTATGGTTTGTGGGTCACCAAATTGAGATTATTCAGGCACAAAAGCATGTAAGGATTTGTTATTTTTAGAAGAACACGCACAGATTTCTTTTTTAGGATAATTAACAAGCTAATATTAAAACAAACAGAAGGAACAGCCAAATCCAGCCACAAGCTTCCATGCTGATGGAGATGCCCCTCCAAGAAGGGCTGTCCTTGCTCAGAAATCCTGGTGGCACTCCTGTTCATCACTGTGGGGCTTGGAGATTGCTGGAAATGGTGCAACCTGCAGCACCCCTCTAGCTGCATTCTCCTGTGTCTCTGCTGAAGGGGAGGAGCATGGGTGGAACACAAACACAAAGTGTTGATTACGTGTCTGGGGGCCCTAGTCCTTGAAAGGATCGCTCATGCTACAAATGATCCAACATACAGAAAAACCCAGTCCAGACAGTGTCCAAGTTAGAGTCTGCAACACTCCTGCCCTTCATGGGGAGGAGTATGGGCCTGTCCATCAAAATATCTGTTAGGACTAAAGCAAGATGAAAAACAGAAAAGCTCACACATTTGGACCTTTTCTCCTTTGGTAGAGTCAGGCTTTTCATCCAGTTCCTTATTTCTCCATTAGGAAAATGAGAGTGAGTCCCCAGGATCTGCCTCTGTTGCCCTGCACTAAGTTCCACCTTTGGGCTCCCCAGCAACAGCACTGAGCATCTCCATCCTTAGTTACAAATCCAGTCCTTAAAAGTCAGGACCACTGTGCAAAACCAGGACAAGCAGCCACAATCCTGCAGCTCAAAGGGAGCAAGGAGACAGTCTGTGGAGCTGCTGCATCACCAGCACAAATAGCTGAAAAGTCTCTGTTACCCTTTTCCCACAGCACTCAAGCTTTGGTCAAGGGCACCCACAAGCAACTGCCTTGTGCTGAGGGGCAAAGGCTCAACCAGACACAGCTGGGAGATAGCACTTTCCCTCCTCAATTCCCAAAAGGATATTTAATGTGCTGGAAAGCTTTATTTTTCACAACAGAGCCAGAAATAAAAGCACAGGACTGAGCCATGCTCCTGCTCAGACCTCCCCTCCTGGATGTGATCGCAGCTGTCAGGAAGCATCAGAGCAGTTGGGCATCGAGGCCAGCAGCACCTCCCAGTGCATCCCTGCACAAGGGGAGGGCAGCCCTGGCAGAGGGCACCCCCAGAGCCACCACCACATAGCTGTGCCTGAAGAGTCACCCTCACAGGCAAGGATAAATCCCAATCCAGCACCCAAGCAGCATAAAGGAGGAAAAAGAGAAAAAAATACATAGAAGAGGAAAAAGCAAAGAACAAAGCCGAGCAGCATTCAGTGTTTCTGTAAAATTCTGTTCTCAGATAGAACAAGGATGGGTAACACACTGGAAATAAGCAACAAAACGTGCCCTCTACTTCAATGGCTCATAAGAGAGGAAGACTTTTGCACACAGGCATGTGCACGCACATGAAGGTGGTCACACACAGAGATACCTGGGGACAGAACCAGCTCTGTCAGTAAATATAAGGTAAGTTTGCAAATATGGAAAGCTGGCAACAAAAGCAGAATATGGCCCAGGAAGACCACAAGGCTCAGCTGAACAGTTTCCTTTTTTCTTTGTGCACACAGGCATGTACTAGCTAGTGAAAAGAAATACAAACCAAAGCAATTCTTCAAATATAAGCATGAGTCTTCATCAATTTTCTAGAGCTAGAAATTTTGCTGAAAATTAACTATCAGGTATCATCATGCAATAGCACAGCTTGATAATATTCAGCAAAGACCAAGGATGGAAAACATATTTAACAGAATTCAAAATGCTCTTATAGTGTTTTGAAAAGCAGTGTTTCTCTTACAGCCACGTGAAAACATTCATGGCTTGTCAAGCTCACATACTTCAATTAGCACTTTTTTCACTCCTTAATGATTAATAAATAGTAATTAATGAGTTCCACTCCATGTATTACTGTTTTCCCCTCTCATTATTATTTATAGGCTTTGCCCATATAAGCCAGCTAACTAAGCACTTGTAAAGGACATGCCTCCTTCAGCTGATAGGTGGAAAGTAGTAAAATAATATATATATATTAGCACCCTAATCAAAACAGAGACAATGTGGTTCTATCCAGGAATTAGCTTTTTTTTAGAGTGGTTTATCCAGCAGCTGTACAAAGCACGATATCACATTGTTTGTGTGCACATATAATGTACTTGCACAAAGGAACTACGTTATCCTGCTTCTCTTCCTTGCATATCTTGCCTGGAGCAGTCTGCAGTGAGCTTGTGATTGTTACCTCCAGTATCCTGTGCCACAAGCTGACCCAGTGGCTGCCCATCCACCTCCCTCCATGTGCTCCAATGAATCCATCCCTGATCTCCTTCCAAGCTGAATTGCATAATGAAGAAAAATTTAATGACAGGATAAGGAGAGAGAATTCAATGACATAAGAGACAAGCACAGTAGCTCAAACTTTGAGAAAATCTCGGTCAGTAATGATCTCACAGCTCAACTTCTTTAACACCATCCTGACAGCAACACATTCTGGACACTGAAACACCTTGGTCTGTACCTGTGTTCCCTTTACCATCCCTGGCCAAAGGTCTCAGGACAGACAACACATTAGACAAAGTACAGCCTAGAGTACAACCCAGCTCTGCTTGGGCAGAGCCAGAGGAGCAGCCCAAGAGGATATCCACAGTCCTGCAAAGCTGTGCTCAGGAAGGAGTGCTACTGCCTCCAGGCAAGGTGGGCTCACGGCTCCCAGGATGACATGAAAGCAAACATTGAGGATGACAGGATGACATTGAGGCAGGGCACGGTACAAATATAATTGAACAGTTGACCAAGGACTCAAAACCTCCACAAGGGTCTTTCTCCAAAAGCCTCCTTGAGAAGGGCAGTAGTAGCTCACATATGTCCAACACTAAAATCTCCCTGACTACTTTCACATTTAACTCCTCCACCTTGCATTCCTTTGAGACTCAAAGTCAGCCCTGACATAAAACACATATATTCAGATTTGATGCTATTAAAGAGGCAGTGTGAAAGCTTTCAAGCCATTAAACCTGCCCTGCTGATCTCTATCATTTTATATACTATGCCATACTAATGACTGGATGGCAATGTCACTGGGCAATTTGCATTTTTCCTTCCCAGCACATATGCATCATGCAGATCCCAAAAGCCTGCAGAAGGAAGGTGGCAGGATGCTCTGCCTCAAAAATAATTCTATGCAATGGATTCTTGCAACAAGATAGACTGAAATCAAAGCCAAGAAAAACAGAGGAAAAGCAGTCAAGGAATGCAACAGAGTATGCAACTTTTCTGTGATGATATGCTTGAGAAGTCTTCGTGTCTCATTCCCTCTCTACTCAGTGGAAGGAGGGGACAATGCCAGGTCATTGTGCAGGAAAGCTCACCACAAATGGAAGGCAGCTTGAAGGCCAGATATGGAGCTCAGAAGTACTGGCCTGAAGACCGTACTGGGTCAGGCTGGAAGAAACAATCCAAAGAGCACAGCCCTGCAGCTGGGAAAAAAAAAATCTACCCTTTCATTCTTGGAAGAAATGCAGATTCTTGATTTCACTTTTTGATTTGTCCTCACATTCCAAGACTGTTCAAGATTCAAGTACTATCTTCTCCATTAAATAATCTGCAGCATCATCTCTGTGCCCAGCTCCCTGCCTTGCAAGAAGGCATTTGGAAGCAAGATAGGCTGGACATGTCCTGTAACAGGGTGATTTCCCTGCCCCCTACTAATGATAACCAAGGCCCTGGTGCACAGAGTAAGGCTGTCATCTAGTGGCAAGCAAGGAGCCCACAATTAAATCTCATTAAGAAACCAGCAAACCCAGAGCTGTGCAATGTTATCAAAGTTCACAAGCTCTTTGCCATCCTCACCTCTCTCCTCTCCCTGGAGATCTGTGTATGGCAAAGACAGTAAGTCTTTGTGGCATCACTTCTGCAAAGAGAATTAATCTTTTAGTACTGTCTGATAGTGAAAACTTAGACCCATCGGCAAATTTGTCCATGTCCTGAGCGCAGTCTCCCTGCATGTTCCCCACTCAGACATCCAGTGTAGAAACATTTTTAAGACTTGGTAAAAGTTTCCAAGCAGCACTATTTTTTTTTTTCCCCAAATAAAGCAATTTGCCTCCCTCCTCCGAAGAAATACCACCTACAAGAAAAAACTTTGTATTCAGGCTCACGAAAGCAATGAAAAACAGAAGTGGACCATTTCCATGTAAAATACCAACCAATCCATATCTCCCTGATCTACCATTGTCACTCTCTTTTGGAAGAGAATTACCATCCAGCTCCAGTCATTTTGTCCCTGTCAGGTCAAATTGGATCAGCTCGATGAGCGCTGCTTTTATTTGCAGTCATGTTTGAAACAGATAAATCAGGCCAGACATCAATGGAAAAACCCCAATCAAGTGAGCATCTCAAGAAAAGTGTGTGTTACTACAGGGCAGCAGCATTTGAACAGATTAGCAGGTTTATTGCTTCTTACACAGAACAGGGGATGTGTGCCCACTGAAATGGGAGCAGTGTGGTGTCCTCAGCCTCGGGAGGGAGGGATCTTCAGCTCTTCACCACAGGAATCTTGAGCAGCAATGATTGTAGGAAGAGTTTGCCAGTCCCACTGCAGGGTAAAACTCAGCAAGCCATCAGATCTTCACAAGGGAGCAAATAACATTTAACTCCGTCCTTGTACCATCTGGGACATTCCTGGACCTTACAGGACACATTAGAGTCCATAACACACAATCAGAGTGAGGGCCAGCGTGGTCCCTGCCCTCCTGGCAAAGCTCAGCTCACACCAATTACTGCATGCTTCTCTTCAGAGCCAGGAGCAATCCCAACAGATAGTGTGGAAGCATGCCAAAGCAGGTACTCCAACCACCTTCAGCAACAGGGCATTACATGATCTCAAACTACACATCATGAGAAGACACTAACTCTTTCTCACTTGCCCAACTGAACTTTGGGACTGCACCTCTCTCTATGGATGTTATGGAGTGAGGTCCCTGTGGCTCTGTGTGACAGGGAATATGAACTGGTTCCACTTGATGACTGCGATTTTCTTATCAAATAACCTTTTGTTCCTGGGCATTCTGTCCTCAGCCAAATTAAGAGACAGCGGACTGAAAAAAACATACAGAAATGGCATTTTTCTGGGGAACATAATTTTCCTGCTTACTCAATCTGTGAAGCTCAGTAGTGTCCAACACCACAGAGGGGAATGCTTCCTAGATTCTTTCTCCTCAGTGTTTCAAATGGCAGATTTATCTGCTTTGTCTCCTGAGACAGGAATCAGGCTCTCAGTGCTCTGACTGCAGAGCAGTTGGTGGCCACTCACTGGAGTGAGGCTGACATTCCCTCTACAGCAGGCAAAACCATTTATGAGGTGATTCCAGAGACCTCTGCAACTCCACAAAGAAACAGTTTTCAAGCTCCTTTGGAATCACCTGACCAGTTAAATCATGAGTCCAGAGAGCTCTGGTAGATCATCTCCTGTGTGCACTTCCAGCATTAAAAACAAAAACACATTTCCTAACCCAATGTGACTGGAGCGGGCCAAGTTACATGCTATTTCTGGAAACATGCCTTGAGCAACACTTTCATTAATCTACAGCTGTTTGAGCAAATTATTAAGGCTACAAAGCTAAAGATATTTTGCCTTTAAATCAGGCGTAATTGTAACTGAATATTTCTTGTGGGCTTTGAAAGTCTGCTCCTGGATCAGGAAATATGTAACAGTCCCTGAATGCACAATATAAGGTTGGATTTTAAACATAAGCAAACAATGCAGGCATCCTACATGCAAATATAACTGAAGCATCAGCCTTAGACACTCAGCAGATGGTCTTCTCCACCTTTGAACTTAAACACCTGCAGTACAGAACTCCAGCCAGCTCTAAATCCCACCAGGTTCATCTCCAGGTTATTCCTTTGTACCAAACACGCTGATGTTGAGAACCATGAGAGGATGCACCAAGCAGCCCAACAGGCCCTCTTTTTTGGGGCTGGTTCATACCATATGTTGTTTTGTCTTTTCTGGGCACAGTAGAAAAAGACTCCCCAGGGCAAAAAAATATCTCTTAATACATTTTAATGTAGCGCTTGGCACCATGGAGACTTAGTCTGAAACTTCTGGGCACCTCAGCCATGAAGAGACTGGAGATTCCTTTACAGTGGCAGGAGGAAGCCTCTAACAACCAGTTCCTGAAGATTAAGAAATCCCTACAATTCACCCTGACTCTGAAGCATCCTGCACCACTCTAAACTTTGGGGCTGTCACTGTTCTGGTAAGCCTCATGCCAACTTGCTTCCAAGAGCTGGAAGGATAGGAATCTCCAAGAGAAGTTCAAGGTTTAGGAGTGACCCCAGTCCATCCTGCAGGTCCTTCAGCCCTTGTACCTCTGTTACAACGCAGCTACTATCCACACCAGCTGAGTCTTGTCATCTTACACTACCTGTGTTTCACTCAGAGGAAAATGACTCCTTCCTCCTGAATCACACCCCTTCCAACTTAATCCCCCTTTCTTCTCCTGCTTCACACCCAATTCTTGCTTGCTTAGGGTGCCTTTAATCTCTCCCACACAGTCACACACAGACAGCAATCCTTGCTCTTCCATATCAAACACTGTGGGTGTAATCCTCTATTCCACATTTCTACAGCACTGCCATCATTCCCCTGCACCTCTCCTTTCCCCTCTCCTCCCACAGTCGTGGATGCTTGTGCTGAAGGGCTTGGAGAGACTGGCACAGCACTCTGACAGGCACGTGGCATATCTATCCTTCCCTGCACACTTGCTATGGATCACTGCAAGCCCCAAATATTTGTTTAGCTCATGCTAAGCTCACTGACAACCCCTCCCAAAGAAAGCTGGGACCTCCTGTGAACTGCATTAGCAAAAACAATAAAATTAACAAAACTTGATTTTCAAAAGCACCATAAAAATTTCCTCATGGTCCCCCTATTGACTGCTCCTTGCTGTGACTGTTCCACACAAGCCCTCAAAGCTGCTCCCCCTTTCCCAGCAATGCCTGGGACAACACAGCATCAATAGGATTTCTGTGAACATGCTTTCTCATCTCTTTTTGTATTTTTGTCCCTTAGTGCTTGCTCCATCAGAAGTTTTTCCTCTTCTGGCATTTCAGTTCAGCAAGCTGCACATCATCCCAGCCCTTCCACAGCACTGCTCAAACAGGGGCTGGAGACACACAGTGAGACACCAAGGGCTGACAGGACTTTGATGATGTGGGTACAATTCTCTCCCTGCTCTTTTGCAAACCCAGATGACTAATGCAGTATATTACATTCTCAGCAAGTGTTTTATGCTTTCTGTGTCCTATCTGATCCAACTGCTTGCTGCTTAATGAAATGGATGAAAAATATGTCATTGGAGACCTTGATCCAAGCTTCACTAAATTTGGTTGTCCTATCACCAGAGGTTTTGGCCAAAAGCTAGCAAATATCCTGATAGCTCAGAAAAACAAGGAATTTATTCTGATTCCAGGCATGCTATCTTAAATCCAGATTGTTTCCACTGGACTGATTCTGTAAGGTGGAGGAGAAAATGGCTCTTAGTGTTTTCTGCAGTCAGTCTCAGGACAACATTTGTCCCTTCCACAAAGGAGAATATTCTCTACTTCACTAACCCTTTGAGGTCCCCAGTGTCACTGGTTATGGTGTGGACAAACGCACTCAAGTCAAGTCCTGCACACAGCCAGCAGAACAGTCCATCACTCTGATCACCTCGTCACTGCTGAAAAGAAACTCTGAACCTAAGACACCTGGAGACACCTGACATCACTGGAACTACACCCTTGATATCCCAGTTCAAGAATCTCTCTCACAGTTGACCCTTTGTGACTAAAACAAGATGCATGAGGCCAAAGGGAACCCACATAACTTCTGTTTTTGTAAGCACCCCAGCCAGCTGGGCTCAAACCTGTGCATTTCCCCAGCCAATCTTCCAGTTTGACAGAGAAAAGGATTTAAGGCTTCCAGTAACATCTCACACCACCCATCCCTCAGCCTCCTGACTGACTTGTCCCAAGAGCTACTCAGCAAGGCCAAGACTGGCATCACACCATTAAATTAGTTACAGTTCAGATGAGGCTTTCACTGGCATGCTGCTGTGAGGTGTGATCACAGAGACAAGGTTGGTAGGATCAAGGGAAGATCCTCAGTCAGGTTCCAGATTCTTGTCACTTTTTTTTCCCCTACATAAGCACAGACAAAGGCCAAACCTTTTCAGAAGCACCTTGCTGAAGGAGCTGAACTTTCTTGACAAATTGTCTTTCCACACTTGATTAAGAACATTTTACAGCACCTGGATGCTCTGAATGAGGAAAATAAGCAGCAATTAGATGCTAATGAAACCCTTTAAGATGAGAGAGAATGAAGATTCTAACAGAAACTCCTCTCAGGTGTACCACACAGGAAATCATGAATACAACCTACTTAGGCATAAAGGCTCTTTCCATTACTCTTACCTCCCCACTTGCTGGCTGCTGCTGGTAGGAAGATTGGCTAAAAGATTCCTTTATAGCCCAGGCAGTGCTGAGAGAACTTTTCATTATCCTGAACTTTTACCCTTGAGCCCTTCAGCATTGCAAATTAGAGCCACAACCTTTACAGTTAAAGATTCATTCATTGCTTTTGTTTTCTTAAAAAAAAAATTACTACAAGGACTATTAGCAAAGCCAGCTTGTACCACCTGGGCCTGAACGGATCCATGCACATGAGTAATCAAAGATCAACTCCAGGACCCTGACTTCCACCCCAATTGTCTTCCTTTTCCTCCTCCATCTGCCTACTCCCTCCCACTGCACTGATGGCTACACTAAACATATACCAAGAAGAAAAATTAAAATTCTAAGTAGCTTGCCAGTCCCAGCATTGGTTTCTTCACTGTAAGATTCAGAGCATGAAACTGCAGCCTACTACTCCTTCTCTCCATGATTTTACATGCTGCCTCCAACACGTTTCCTATCCTCCTCCACCAGTGACTCCCACCATCCCTCTTTCCTGGGAACCCCCTCACAGCTGCCCAAATACTATTTAACAGCAAGACTTCATGTGTGGTACCAGGCACGACTTGCAGCTTGCTCCCCAAGTGAAGTGTGGAGGATGTGGGCTCCAAACCCATCTCCTTCCTGCAATGTGGCCCATTAATAAATCAAACAGGATTGAGTGCTACAGAATCTCCCAGCTTTGTCTGATCCCTGGGTGCCCCTTAGGAGGGCTCTGCTCAAACCCTTCATCACAACTGGATACTCTTCCCTTCCCACTGGGGGAGTGAGGGGTTAAGGCAGCATCTTCTTCAGTGAAGTAAAATACAACTTTGTATTTTTTTTCTGACAGGATCAGCATCTGCTAATAAGGTACCATTGTCTCAGACAAGTTCTGCCAGCCTCTTGAAAATGCTATTTTGATCCTTCCTCAGCCTATACATACAGCTTTAAAATTGCATGCATGGCTAAACAGAATCCAGTTTCATCCACATCGGAAGAAAAAGAAGATGCCTGCCTCCCTCAGTGCACTGGCTTTTTCAAACTTAATTTCTCTTTCTAGTACATTTCTTGAAAACCTGACACATCCTCTACATGTTCCTAATAGACAGCCACTTTATATGTCCTGGGGAAATGTTCTTCCAATTTCCCAAAGTATAATCATCAGCAGAGATGTTCTCTAAAACACATCAGACAGGCACAACATACTGTCCACCGTGCTTTTATGAATTACACTCTCACTGGGGAATAGTACTTAATCTATTTCATTCCACTAGGACAGTAGGATCGCAACTAAGCAGCCCCATATATATTACCAATATTATTAGTAAAAAAGTATTAATATTTAACATGGCCATTAGCGCCACCAGTGTGAGAAGGAACCCAATTAATATTATAAGGACTATAAAAAGTGGTTTAGAAAGAAATTACACATGGCTAAATATCATCAGACAACTCAAAGGATGAAGGAGGACTCAAGCAGAGGAGTATTATAATTGCTTGCAAATTATGCCAACTGGTTAAATTGGAATTATCTCTCGAAGTTTGCATTTAGCTCAAATTTTTCACAGGGAACAGTAGGGGAAAAGTAGTCCCACAATCTTAAAGTGAATAATAAAGTACTGCTTTGGTTGTTACTGCAAAGAGAAATAGTATTTAGTAAATGCTAGTTTATCTTCCTCCTCACATAGGTGCAGTGAGGCCATACAGAGGAGTAGACAGGAATTTTATCTACCCACTCCTGTACCCATCCAGCCTTGTTCCCTGGGCTGTATTCATGAAACCACCATCCTCTCTGCTGTCCTGCAAAACACTGGCACAGCTCAGAGGCCTGAAAGATTTTTAAATCCTAAGACTACTGTTGCTGTGCACCTACACAAGGAAGCCCCAAATAAGCATTCCTTCAACTATCTTGCTAGTTCTGTGGTAAGAGTCACAAAATAACTTTCATTTGGTGAAAAATCACAAAACCAATTAGGTTCAACAAGACCTCAGAGATCATCAAGTCCTGCCTTTGACCAGACACCACCTTGTCAACTAGACCATGACTCCAAGTGCCACATCCAGTCTTTCCTCAAACACTTCCAAGGGATGGTGACTCCACCACCTCTCTGGGAAATCTATTCTGATGCTTTGACAACTCTTTCTGTGAATAAATTTCCCCAAATGTCCAACCTGAACCTCCCCTGAGCCCATGTGCTCTTGTCCTGTCACAAGAGAAAGCAGAACACAAAACAAGGCACATTCTGCCTGTGTTCCACCTTGGTTATTATAGTCAGGTAACAGCTTATCTGCCATAAGTCATTTATGTACCATGAGATGGGGAGAAATAAATTACCTGCGGTCCTCATCTATCCACCTATGTTAAGCCTTATCTTTACCTTTCAGCAAAAAAGGGATTTTCCCACACTGGGACTATGATTTATCAGCTCCTCAGTGACTTCCTCAGCCCATACACCCTACACGCCTTGATACCTGCATGGGAGTCTGCCTTTTATCCCATGCACACATCCTACAAAAAAGCTCAAATATATCTGCCTGCCTTACCTTCAGCTCTGGCCACAGCCTGTTATATGGTAACCACTTTTCTGCAACAAGAGCCAGGACTGGTCCTCCCTCTATTAGAGAAAATACAAAAATAATTGGGGGTTTATGGCTTTCCCTCCAACACAATTGAAGCTGCAGTCTTAGGTGGAAGCAGCAGCACCCAGAACAAAGCATCTCACTGCTGGTTTAAGCCCCCTTGGTCCCCTGAAATATTGCATTCAACTCCACATCACCTTAAGATCCACCAGCAACCCAGCACTTAGGGAACATTGATGGCTAAAATCCTGCTTGGGATCCACTGGCCAGCACTGACAGACTCTGGGCCATGCAAAGCTGCTGCTCAAAGCCATGCACATGATTCTCTGCTTTATTGCAGCTTCTAAACCTGGCTGCATTTGAAGAACACATCAGAACCTGACTGTCACAATTCAGAAGAAGTCATCAACAGCTTGCCAGAAAAAAGAGCAGAGAGGTTTTGTTTGCTTAATTAAAATTGGCTTCATAATGGAAATTATCATGGTTCATCTCAAATAGCAATTAAGAAAGCAGTATGTGACTGCTGGCTTTGCTCAAAACATGAGCTAAGCCTTTTCTGGACTCCAGCAAATCCAAATAATGATGACTTAGCCCAGTATGGAGTAACAACAGCCCAGCACTGTCAGTCTAATTTTATCCCAAGTCACACCACATTTACATTTCTCTGTGGTCCTAAACTTGTGCATACACACTGATAGTGTCTAGTTTTGCAAAGGAAATGACAAAAATCTTGAAAATATGATCCAACTGCAGAGGAAAATTTTGAAACCACTGGTAAGCGAAAAAGCAAACACTTTCTTCCTTTCAGTTCCTTCATTTTTGATTCTGTGTCTTGAGTTTTTAACACTCCATCCATGAGTTTTGAACTGGCAGACCTGAGAATTATGCCAGACAGACTGAGAGGGCAGGAGTGTGGCACTCCACATCCATTCCATCAGCAACAGCTTTGGCCTGAGCCAAGGTAATCACCAAAGCCAGCCTGAGGCTCCTGAACTAAACTGATTTACACCAGGTAAAATCCAGCCAGGGGCACTTACACACATGTCCATACAATTACACTTCCCTCTGCTCAGCCTCTGAGGGGACCGACTGGGAATGCTCATGGACTGGAAACAGTGCCCTCAGTGATCCATTCAGCACAGCTCAATCCATGGCATGTTCAATACATGATCCATTCAATGAAGCTCAAGAGGCTTTTTCCTCAATTTACTGGACTCTAAGTTGTGCTGGGAGCACTCTGTTTTCCATTATAAGATTCTGTCCCTTGCTGCTTAAATCTCCACCAAATTGGAATGGATTGGGATGACATTCTCCATGTCAGGTGTTTGCCTCAGGCTACACATACACTGGCACGTATACATCCGTTCATAGATACAGTTGGGAGGAAGGTGAGATTTCATCTGAAGCAGCTCAGCTATTTCCCAGGCTAGTGATGGAAGGGCTGAGCTGAACCACATCCAAAATACCCTTGTCACCCTGAACAGCTCCAGTCTCCTGATAGACCCCCAAACTTTAATTTTGCACCCAGTCACTTTGGGTCACTTTGCTCTCTGTCACGTGTTAGTGCAACATTTTGCATGCTGTCTATACAGAGCATTTTCCCTGTCCCAAGAACTAGTTTGACTAGCTGTAATTTTTGGGCTGCAAATGAGATCTTTGCTTCTGTTAGCCACTGAAAGCAGGAACAACTGTGTTGATCTTTACATCATTCCCCATGAGCCAGCTGAAACATGAAAGAGTTACAGCTGTGGCACAAGGTTGGTGACAGATCACAGGTCTTTGTTGAGGATGGGAAGGAAGGACAGCACAGAGTAGCTGCACAAAGCCTTATGATAATTCAATCTGCTCTGTAAACTTCTAATGAAGACTTAAAATCTTTCCAGGGCATCACAATGCCTTTTCTCACCTTCCTTTCATGCAGTCACCAGGACATGTGGCAGCACCTCCCAGACTCTGTTTATTGTTTTCATTACTTCAAACTGCAGCCCTAATAAAAGAGTGTTTGCTCCCACCTCACTTCTCTTTGCTCCTTTCTGTGTATTTGTGCATGGGAACAGGGTGCATCCCAGTAGCAGCAGATTTCAGACACGGATATTGAGAAGAGATAAGATAAATTTCTTCAAGAAATAGAAAAAGCAGACGATAGCTTTTGACTTGATTAGATTAGAAATCAAAATCTTGAGCTTTGAAATGCCCTGGGTACAGAAGCAGTTGCTCACATGGGTCAGCCAGGAGCTGAACCAGATGCAGGGACGTAGCCTATGGTAAATGCAGATGGCCAGAGCTCAGCCCTCTCCCGTTCCAGTCCAGGTAAACCTTGTCTCCACAGAGCACAGAAGAATTGGGCACATTTGCCACTGCTGAGCCAATGGCCACAGGGTGCCTGGTCTCACCATGCCATGTTCCTGGCAGTGCTGGCCAGTCCCACACCTTCCTCCTGAGCACAGCACCCTCCTTCCTCAGTACAGTACACACAGTGCCAAGGGGATTCATGAAGTTCGTTATTGAATCTTGGTGTCTTGATTTCAGAAGCTGTACTAACAGACAAAAGCAGCCATAAAACACCAAATGTGACCATACAAGACCTTCAGGAAAAAAATACAACAGTCAGAAAAGGACCAACATAAAACACCGAAAAACCGAGATGTGAACAGCAAACAGAAAGAGTAGCTTCATGAAAACTGAAGTACAGACTCCCCATAGACTACGAAGGCAATGAAAGAAAAGGAAGACTCAGTCTGACTTGGAATCTTATTTTCTCTTATTGAGCTGCTGATTATCTTTTCCCCCCCTCAAATTTCAATCAAATATTCACTGGCACTGCTTTCAGTGCAAATAGCCAACAGGCAACCCAAGAAGTGTGGCACATTTCTGTTTCACAGCTTGTATAAAATCTCACTATTTCAAAAATCTATGACTTACTGGGACATGTTAGAGCTTGCCAGTCTAATGGTACTGTACTGTAGGAAAGTACACCCCAGTTAATAGAAGAGAAACAAAATGCACACACTCTTACTGCAGTCTCTGATACGCTGGTGAAAAAGTTTCTGAGAGAATTAAATCATTTCTACACAACAGAAAACAGAACAGACTTTCAGCTCTACTACGTTTTCACTCTGCCTCTCAGTAGCACTGCACACAGTCAGATGAAAAAAAAAATAATTTTGCTTGAGGATCCTTTAACCTCCCAATGCTTTCAATCAAGAACTGTTAGGTTGACACCAGACTGGACTGAAATAGCTTCTAAGTGCTCAGGATAAGTCAAAGAAGGTCAGATGTACCACTACTTTTCAGGTCAATGAAAACACACAGTAAAATGAAAGGAAAAGATGAAAATAATTAGTTGATCTTTCTTGATTTAACAAAGGGGAAAAAGAGCATCTGCACACATGTTCTGACTTTGGTAAAGCTCATAATTTGTCTCAGCTTCCAAGTGCCTGCATCAAGAGATCACCCCAGCCTGTTGTTCCATGTGAGTCTTCCTACCTTCCCATTGTGGGTTATCAGCAGTACCAGCTGCAGTATCTCCCTCCCAGATGCAGTCTATAAAACATTCATTTCCTGCATCTGTGCTTCCAGATCTTCATTCTATTTCTATCAAAAATACCCATTATTAACTATATTAGGCAGAAGTCCCACAAATTTAAAGGAAGGAGCCTCATATTCTTCATCTTCCCTTCCTATGTCAAAAATATAATGTGAGAAATGGAAGTCAGTGGATAACACTTTTCAGACTCTTCAAAATCCACACAAGAAATTAATCCATCACTCACTTGAAACTAAGCAGCAGCACAGGGGCACATCCTGTCAGCTCTCTCCCAAACACCACTGGCTGGCAGTTCAGGGATGGCACCAGAGGTGATGCCAGACACCAGCTATCTGTCTGAGGTCCCTCTCAGCTCTGCAGGTCAGACCCTGGCACAGAGCAATGGTCCAGGGCAGAGCAGGGCAGGGCTCACCAGCTCAGCAAGCACATGTGGGCATTGGGAAAGGTCACACATTTCATTAGGGGACTGTCAAAGTCTGTGACAAGCCTCCCCTCCAGTCCCTGCATATCTGTTAGAGGCTCACGTTTTCTGTTAATTATGCTGAGCCTGAAGCAATGCTTGCGAGGCTTTGCCTCCCTCACACACAGTCCTAAGAGATCTGAGCCCAGAGCCCTTTGGTCACAGTGGAGCTGGGAACTGGGACTGTGCTTCCATGGGACATCCCCTTAACATCACCAGGCTGTGTTCAGAGCACATTGATGAATCAGTGACAGGGTTGGATTTTAGTTCATGGTCTGGACATTGGCTCCAACAGCTTGTCTGAGGCCTGTTCAATCTTTGCTCTACCCAGTGCAAAGTAAGTGACCTGCCTCTGTCCCCTGATCACTTGGGAATCTTCCAGAAAATAACCCTTTGTCTAGTACTGACATCCTATTCCCACTGCTTTGCCTCTCCCCATGGAAAGATCAGGAGAGACTGAACAGGGGTAACCAACAAAAAGAGCCACAGCCACTGAGCTGGTGCATTGCAGCAGGTCATGTCTCAGTTGCCCATTGAACTGCATCTGGAAATAAATCTGAGGGACTCTAAGCACAACAGCCCCCAAACAGGTGGAATGTAACCCTAACCCTATTCCACTCCTTCAGTCACAAAAAAAGAAAGTTTGGAGCTGGGTCACTCCAGTAAATGGTAAAAGAGATTGAAAGACACTGGCAAGACATCCCAATAACTCTCTTTGAGTATAAATAAATATAAAAGTATATTTTCATAAATGTTATGGACACACAAAATCAAAAATCTAAATGCTACAAAGAGATCGTGGATTCAGCAGCATCTTGCATATACAGCTACCCTATCCCTCCACCTCAGCAACAAAACTCTGCATATCCAAATAAAAAACAGTTTTATGAGAATATGGTCTTTGTTGATAATATGTTTTGAATATTCTCTTCATTAAAAATAAAACACAGTAAGCTTCTATAATAACAGCAGCACTAACCCCCAAAGTAATTTTGCAACACAGGTTTTTTAATGTTTTAAAAAAAAATCATTATTGTTTTTCTTTCTGGAAGGATTAAATCTTCAATTAAATGCTGTTTTATGAGAAAAATAATTGCATCATCATTATTTCCACTTAAATATGATCTTGCAGTGTTTCAGGGCAGCTCTAGGTTTCTTCTACCATCTTCTTTCAGGTCCTCAAAGGCAGGACCTGCACTGTTGGACACTGCACCGAGGCAGGGCTTTGCTTCCTTCCTCTGATTTTGCTTTGCTTTTCAGCAGAATTGCCTGTTAAAAACCCATCTTTCTTATTATTTCTGCCAGTTCATAGAAAGAGTGAGTTTCTCTAGACACCAATAAGGAACAACTAGAAAAAGGATGGACATATTCTACTATAAAAATCAAAGTCTGGAATGTTCGACATTTTTCACAGATTTCCTAAAATGAGAAATGAGCAACAAAAATGACTTCCAGCAAAATATGAAAACTGAAATAGCAGTATTTTCAGTAATATTTTGCTTCCTTTGAAAAATCATTTCTTCACGAAAACAAATTTTGATGAAAATATTTTAACGAGACATATGGCCTTTCTACGATATATAAGCCATGAAGTTCGTGAAAGGAGACTGATTCCTGGCTGTCTCACTGGGGCTTTCTACAATTTTCTTTTGCTTTCATTTCAAACAAAGGTCAACATAAAGAGAAAAATATTGGAGCCACTCTCTGCATGTGGGAAAAAGAAACAAGGAAAAAGCACAACTGTCAAGGTTCTGGCAGAATAATCAATGAATTAAACACTGCTTCTGTGTCTGACAAGCGTCCACCAGTCTTGGTCTACAATCTGGTCTCCTGTGGGCTACACACAAAATTACACAAGTAATAATACCCCTACAATCCAAATCCTTTACTTCTGAATCTCTATTGCAGATGAGAAGTGACCAGTGCAGAGTGTCAGCTGCTGTCAACAAAATCCCCATGCCTGCCACTGGGATGTCCCACCCTGGACACGCCCAAGTCAGCAGCATCAGGAAAGCCAAATGTGGGCAGCACTGGCCAAGGCAGCTGCTTTCCTTGGCTGCCAACAAAGGGCAGAGGCAATCCCACAATCCTGGAGGAATTGGGGGATCTCAGCTCAACGTCATCCTGACCCTCATTGTCCCAAAGCACCCCTGTTCAAGGCAACATCCCACCACCAGCACATGGAGGGCATGCAGGGGTTTGCATTCTGAGTGACAGGCAGACAGATTTGATTCACCCCCAGTCAATTAAAATTTCTGTCTAACACTGAAACATCCCTGAATTAAAACAACATCAGTAGCTTTAGCAAGCCAGCCCCACTGAGCTTGCTTGAACTGTCATGGGGTAGATCATTGCCTGTGTCTCTTTAATGAGCAGAGAAGCAAAGAGTTGAGGTAGCCAAGTTTGGAAGAAAGACACGCCTCTTACATAAGCTCTGCTTTAGACAAAATCCAATAATTAATTTCCATCCAGCAAACAGAATTCTTTGCAATCTCATCCCACATAAGGTCAATACCACTTTCCATTTAATTTCCTCTGTGTCCAGGATGTCCCTCACTTTCTTCAGGCCACAGTTAATTACTGTAATACATTCCCTAGTTCTGCAGCTTTGATTTTTTTTTTTCCAGCCCCAACAAATCATAGCAAGTGCAATGCAAGCAGATCCCTCAGGTCCAGTTCTCAAACACCTGCTTTTAAGATGTGTCAAAACTGTCTGGGAAAGTTTCCAAGCACTGTATTGGGGCATTTACCTGCTCTCAAGGAGATGCAGCTCCTCCATCACTAGTTTTCCCAGAGTCATAAATTCCCTGCCAGATAAAGCACAGGCAATAGGCACAGCTGGGAACATAGGATGCATGTCTAGCAAGCTAGGTGAGGAGCCCACTGATTTCCCACCATCAGCAGCAGCACAGTCAGGTCATGATGAATTTTTCTCCTTTTGGCACCCACGTTGACAAGCACTCGAGCACAAAGGGACACGAGTGCTCCAGCTGGGTCTGCAGCACCTACAGCACTCTCCAGCACTGCCCGAGCCCCTGAGCTCCACAGGGGCTGTCTGCAGTTGTAATCCCCTCAGGAAGGGTGCCTGAGGCACCACAGCTTTGCCACTACTACAGCATTTTATCTCATCCAGCCCAGCGCTGTGCTGGTTTCCCAGGCCTCCAAGAACTGGCAACTGAGCTCTGCCAGCAGCAGCTCCAGGGAGGATTAACCCTTCCAGCCAGATTGACCCCTGCTGTCCCCTATGGTGCCCTTACACCATGTCAGCCCTGCAGGAAGTCATGGATCACACTCATCCATTCAGGTGGTTTTTGTAACTCTACAGATCCAGCTTTGCTCCACAGATTTGATGTTCTTAGAAATGTGAGAAGGAAACTGCTTTGCCTAACCTCTTATCAGTAACTCACCCCTTATGTGACACACTAGGGAATGGTGATTTTTGAGGAGGATTTCAGCTCAGCCCTGACCAGGTGAGAGACTTAGTGTCTGCCTTTTGCAGCTCTGACTTTATTCCTCATCTCCACTCCTTGCCTTCCCTTCTTGGGCTACCTCTTGCATCAGCTCATCTCCATCTCCCCACTTAAGCCTCTTTAACAGCCCAAAGCTGAACAGAAAAAAAGGGAATTAAGCCCAGCTGATCACTGAGAGGATCCTCTCTGCATCCCTGGACGTGACCACATTGCTTCCTGGACTGGGAGTGCCAGGAGATCCCCACATTCCACGCTGGCCCACAGAACACAGACCCCAGGTTGGACTTCTTGCCCTGCCTTGCTGGATGCATGTAAGAAAATGCAGAGTTCAGCTTGGTACATCCATTAGTTACACAAGAAAACACCCAACTCCAGCCTCTTCTCGAACTACAGAAACCCTGGGGTAACTCAGCCAATGCTAAAAGGGTGAGGGTTTTTTTCCCCAGTCTCATTTTGACTTGGCATACACACAAGTTCACCAAGCTCAGCCTTTACATTAGCACGGAGAAAACCAGAAGGAAAGAGGAGCTAACCTCGAATTCCATTTTTACACAGAAAAACACCAGTATGTGGGTCCAATCTTAAATCTGATCCAAACCACTCACAGCTTCCTGGCCACAGATTTGTGGCACCTTTGGCATTTCTGCACTAAATCAAGGTGAACCCCTAGGAGTCAGATAGGGAGAAAAGGGCTCTGCCCATGGCTCCTGAGCATTTCATCACTCCCTCCACAATACTTCTGGCTAGCATGTAGTTTTAAATATAATCCATCAACTCTAAGTATTAGATGTCCAGAATTTAATTAAACTCAACACAAAGCAGCAAGGAATAATACCCAGAGAACAAAGAGATAGTATCTGTCTCTTCTGTTACGCTGGCAAAAGGGGAACACTTTATTATTTTTGTCCCCAAAATCCTGAAAAGACATGCATATATATATTTAAAATATGAAAATAATTTTGCAGATGGTACTTATTCTGCAGTTGAGATGGTAATTATTAAGCAATTCTTTTGTGGTTCTTGTATGGCATTGGCAAAGGCAATTTTTCTGTATTTTTGTGTCAAAGTAGCAAAGACAGGCCAGTGTGTTAAAATGCATTATGGATGGGGAAATGAGCAGTTGTCAAAAAAAGACAAAGTGTTTCCCCATGGGCAAGTGAAGCAAGGAGCTCAGAGGAAGAGGTGTCTGAGCAGAGAGCAGCAATGCCCACAAAGGCAGGTGATGCTCCCACACAGGACACCCAGCTGCAACCCAGCAGTGCAGAGACCAGAATTCTGAGCCACCTTTGACTCCTCCAGGGGAGATATTTCTGCCCAGCACAGCTGCCAGTCTCAGCTTCAGCATGGCATTAATAACTGCTAGCTATGACAGGGAACTCCTGGGAATCTCCATGGCACAGTGCCACTGTACCTGGGATTTCCTTTCACACTGGTGCTTGTGGAGGAGGGAACAACACGCTCCCAGGCACGGCCTCAGCATTTCTGGCCACAGATCTATCAGCTGCAGCCCAGCAGGGCAGCAAAGACTGAAACCCTTCTGGATGGGGATTTGAATTGCTACAGACTCACTCGGTAGCTGTGAGTCAGAGGACAAGTGATCAGAGGAATGGGTTTACTCAGCTACACAGCAAGAACAGGCAGCAAATTCATCACCCCAACAGGGTACAAGCTCCTCATCTTTTCCATCCAAGGCAGTTTCCAATACACAATCCTGCTACATCTAGATGTAAAAATCAGTCAAAACCGATGGCTGAACTGTCAAATTAACCAGCAGAGGGAGTAACGACAATACAACAAAACAATGCTTAATTGACAATGCAAAAATAAAATTAAGTGCTGTAGATATTAAGATATGAAATCAAGTGAGGCATCTTCCTTTTCCCTCTGCACCAATCCTTCCAAACATATAGAAAACAGCAGGGCAGCCATCCTGCTGCAGTACAGGTGCACAGGGATAAGGCACCCACATAGCCACAGAGGTTTTGCTGCCATGGACACGCTTGTCAGCAAATAAAAACCTAAAAGTGCAAGTCTAGGTAATCGGGACTTAGCATCAGATCAAACTCTGACTCTCTCTTCAGTGATCCATTTAGCAAAAGATCTTTATCACAAACATGACAAAAAAGAAGCTGATGGCACCAGAAACATGCTGTGTTTAGCAGTTCCTTACTCTGGCATCCTGTACCTCATCTTTCTGACCCTTCAGCCACAGCCACCCTCTTCTTCCTCATACTCTCGATTTATCATCCCAAAGGAATTCTCTGAGCCACGGTTAGCACAGTGGAAACCTGATCAGAGGCCTCCAGACCCCGCTGTGATAGCACTGATAAATAATTATTGAAGGGGATTGAGGACACAACAGAGGAAACATGAGTTTCCCACCACCCTATCTCAACCAACACTCAATAGTCCATGCACAGCGCTGGTCTATAATATCTATCCCCATGATCTACCCCAGAATAGCTGCTGGTTTAGAATATAAAAACAAGAGTAGCCACTGCCCTCAGGGAGGAAAAGGGAGCAGAAATCCCATTAGATGCAACTGGAAAAAGTTGCACTGAGCTTGAAGGGGGAGTGGTCTGCAGGACTATTCTAGGTCTCATAGTGAAAAGCATGGAAAAAATTATAGATGACATTTTGGTTGCTTATTTCTGTTCTTAATGGAAAAACAAATATATTCTGATAGCAATTAAAGTAACACATTTTTCATGTATTGATTTATTTCAGTTTGAATAATAAAAAGGACACAGATACCAGGCTGGAAGCAAGCCACTGGGAGCCCTTCTGAGGAAACACCAGCTCTGATGAGTAACTAAATCCAAAGCAATCCTGCTTGAGGCAGGGTGTCAGGGGACAAACACAGACACCCCATGAGAAGTATAATCAGCAGGAAAACGAGGGGGAAGGGTGGACAAGCGGCTCCTTGGAGGACAAGAGCAGCCTCAGGGAAATCTTGCCCCTCCAAGGAAGGTGGGGGACAGGCTGAGCCAGGGTTTGGGGCTGGATGGTTCATGAGCTCAGCCCTGGGGGCCCCTGTCAGCTACAAGGAATGCTCCTCTCCATTCAGGGCTGCTCATTAAAATCCTCATCCACAGCCCTGCACGGCTGCAAAATAACACCCAGCGATCTCTGCCAGAGCTGCTGACTCACATCAGGCTGATGGGGCTGGGTACGTTTGCAGAACGCTTTCCCAGGTCAGAAGGCAATTGCTCATCAAAATAATTGAGCACCTCCACGACTCAACGGGTCGGATGGCTGCTGGAGATGGAGCTTGGGCAGGGTCAGGTCTGCTCTGGGCCTGGCTTGGAGCTGGCAGGAGAACCACAAGGGACACTCCAACCCAGCTCCGTGTGCCCCTCTCGAGTGCTCTCTCCCCAGAGGGGACTGCTCTCCTGCCCTGGCACTTCAAGGCCTTAACATGCTGTGAAGGCTCCCAGTTTCAGTTTGCACTGGAATGAGCAGTCCTAAACCTATTCCCTCCCACCAAAGAAAATTGTGTTTTCAAGAGAGAGGGAGAGGAAAAAAAATAATTCCAGTATTCCAGATATAAAATACCAATATAAGGATATAAATCACAAAGATTATATAGAGCCACAGCTATAGCAACTGTATCTTTCAATCTTCTTTTTCCACCTAAATTTCTGGGTCAAAAAAAGCCCCAAGTGTTTCTTTCAGGTTTTTCCCTGGAAGAAGATCATTTGGATCCTCCCTGATTTAGCAGCTGCCCACTCAACTGTTTAAATTCATTTTACATGTACAATACTGAGAAGAGAAAGAGGGTCATATAGAATGGGAAGAAGGGAAGACAGGAGAAATGTAATCGTGTGTGGTGGCACCACAACAAACTTTGCAAGATAATTTTGCAATTACTTTGCATAACAAATCAAAACACACAACAGCAACACACAATAACATACCCTCCAGGTAAAATCTAGAAGAAACACGTTCATCTCCAGGTATCATCAAATGAAATAGTATTTGCATCATAACCTGCACACTTATCAGCAAAAGGACTTTAAATCAAATTTAAAAGACCTTTTACCCTAAACCATAGCAATGCAGGGGTTTAAAAACACTGTGCTGCTTTCATATGCCCCCTGACGTTCTTTGATGCACTCATTAGTGACAGGGCACTCTCATTTCAGAAGAGGCTTTGTCAGGGAGAAAATTTCTCCCCTATGGGGTTGTGCTTCTGGAAAAGCGTAAGTGTACCCTCTATTGTTAAGAAAGCAGCAGGATTCAGTGCTCCTCACTGCCAGGAGGAGACTGTTTCCATGGACTTTGTCCCCAAAGCCTAGAGGGTGGCCCCTTTACCCTTTCCCTTCAACCCTACCTTGGGGCAAGGAGGCCAGAGCTCTACAGCTGCTTGTCCCCACAGTGACAGTGGAAAGATCCCAGTTCTTTGCTGTCAGTGCAGACACACAAATTTGAACAAGACAGATTCCAGTCAGTGCCAACAAAAGCTGATACCTTGTACTGGCGTGTCTCCATGGCCCAGCAGCCTCCCCCAGAACAGCACATCTGAGGAGAGGAAGCTGCCTGTCCTGCCTGCAGCCCTGGCCATGGTGCCTCAAAACCCATTCCCCCCTCCACTATCCTACCACACTACCCCAGCCTGTTTTGCATCAGTCCCATACATCTGACAGAGCTTCCCTTGCAATTCTCACCCCTCCTCCAAAGAGACAATGCAAAGCCATTTAAATCATGCTCAAGCCCCTGTGGCAGGGGAGCGATGCAGTATTAACGAGGCAGCGCCGAAGGCAATGAGAACACTTCTATCCAGCAGTGCCATCAAAAACAGCACGAGGCTTTCTCTGAACGCTGAAAGCAATCCATTTACTTGAAGGACCCAGCCTGTCCCCGCGGATTTGTGGAGGAGAAGCTTCTGCATACCTTGTGATTCCAAAGTCTGGCACGGCGATGGGGCTGTTCATTACCAAGCCCCTGGGGACACATCAAACTCTTGACACCACAGGGTTGCAGCACATTTAAAGCAATCTGGTATCTTACACTCTGCCATCTGAATTACAACACTGCCTTCCAGGCTGAGATACAACAAACACCTCTTCCACACCTTCTGCTGTGTCTCCTCTGCTCCTCTTGCTAACCAATATGATTTACCAGTAGCTTGGGACCAACCTTACTGTCCTGCAATGAGAAAATAATCTCTTACTTGCAATCTCCTACTAACCTTCAAAATCCCTTGACATAAGCCACAGAGATGTCTGATAGCAGAAACTGCTTTTAATAAATCAAGCGGGCACAAGACTTCTCCAGGCAACATCATTTTTAGCAGCCACCTGTGTTTTGGATTTTTTGGAAGGCTGGAGTTGTTTCACATGACTACTCAACCATGCCATCTTTAAGCCATTTGGAGATATTTGTGTTCAAAGCAGCAAAGTACAAAATAAGCTCTGATTAACACAGTGATTGTTGGATGTGAGGAGCAGGGAGTTGGACTTGATGATCCTTATGGGTCCCTTCCAATTTGAGATATTCTGTGATTCTGGTGCCTTGAGTACTCCAGCTGCAAAGTGACAGAGAAAAATGGGAATGCATTTCCATCTGTGGGGGAGAAAGCACTTCAGAGTGAGGAACCCATGCATTTACAAAACTGTCCATGGAGCACAGTTCAGCTCAGAGATGAAGGATAGCCCAAAGGTCAGAGAATTTGAGTTTCAATCTCTCCCCAACATTTAGCATGACTGGAAGTAAGCCACCACCAGCTTTATCTGCAACAGAGAAACAACTTTTCTATCCATGAAAGGCATACATGGCAGGACACTGCACAATTTTAAAGGTCAGATTGAAAGGACATCAGGTAGGTGGACAGACAGAGCAAGGTCTTCATTGCCCTGAGGGAAAAGCACCAAGGCATCACCTTCACCCCTAAGGATGGCTTTGCCACAGCGAGCACCCGGATGCATTGCATCACCCAAACACACACCTGAGACAGAGCTCATGTGCATGGCAAACCAGAAGTATCTTTCTGGGAAAACTCAGTTTGCAAAACGTATCTTGGAGAGGCTGGCAGCTTCACCTGAAAATTTTCCACAAGTGCTGGCTTGCATGTTCCTTAGGTTTAGTTCTATCCAGATTTTCATTGTGTTTCCATTTTTTTCCTAAAACTCTTCTTGCAGACAATCAGCACAAGTATGTGCAGCTGAGTAAAATGCTGAAAGAGTCCACAATACTTCTGTTTTCAGGTTAATCCCCACAAGCATCCACATCCCAAATCTGAGTTGACCACAGTACAGAAAAAACCAAATACTATACCACCCATGCCACCATTCACAGTTGGGATCTGCAGACTAAAGCAACCACAGAGAAAAGAAGACCATAATTAACTAATGAGATTAATTCTGAGGCAGTGCATTCGGTTTAGCAGAAATAAGCAGAGTGAAACAACCAAGGGATTACTGGCTAAAAGCTGGCAAAGCCCATTTGCAACAGACAATTCCACCCATCAAAGGCACATATAAATCAATGAATTGTTGATCCATCACCTCAGTTTTCCTGATTACTTCTTACAATGCTTCAAAGCGCTCTCGGAACTAGAACTCCCTCCCTGAGCTCCCCAGAGATCATCTGCTGTTCAAAGCAATCAGATCCACAGAGGACTTGGAGTTTGCCTGCTTTGTTTTTAATGATGTACATCACTGTTTATATAAATTACAAAACAGTTTCACCATTATCAATCATAACAGTGACTTATTCAGTCCAGCAAAGAAACACCAGGCTCTTTTGTGTGGTTTTGCTACACTTGAAGGAAAAAGCCACTGAAGTGTTCTCAAGAAGCACTTGGCAGAGAGAGAGATAAATTAAACTGTAAATAGAAATGGAAATGCAAAAGCAGAGTCATCAGTCACTGCAGCTTGTACAGAAGTTTATCAGTCAGTCCCAAGTTGGGATAAGCCAGCAGCTGAGTTTGGCAGCCTTTTCAGCCAATGGCAAAGGCATCGAGCAAAATCACAGGGGAATGGGGCACCTCATGAGCCATCTCACTCTTTCCTGCCACCAGAGCACTTCTGCAGGAAAAACGTTGAACTTAAAAAAATAATACATATGCAAGAAGGAGAAACCAAACCAGGAAAAAAAGCAGACATCCCAACTTGAATGGCATTACCCAAAGACTCCAGATTAACTGGTTGCCATTTACTTGTTGCCATGCCCTTCTAGAAAGGTAGAGGAGATTTTCTGTTCCTCAGCTCAAATCCTGCCAGTGAGACTGAGGCCGCTGTGAACCCCAGTGCCTCACTCACCACCAAAACAGGACTGCAATTCTTTCAAGAGGGTAATAAAAACTTCATTCTTTGCTGCCAGCTGGACAGCCAGCAGCTCAGACCACTGCAGGTCTTTCACACTGCCTTGATACTCACCCACTGTGAGACTCAAAAACCTTCTCAAAACATCACACAGAGGTCAAACCCACAGACCTTAACCAGTAACATGCAAAACACACCTGCTGCCCATCCACTGCTTACATCAATTCACCAAGTGATGTCTCTGTATCCCACCCTTGCCCAGACCATGCCATCAGTCCCTGATTGCTTGCACTCTGCACAACTCAAACACAAAATGACACATGTGACTTCGGCCTCCTCTGCAGAAGCACAAGCACTTCCCTAAAGCTTTCCCTGGACTCTGCCTTCCCAGGAGCTTCAGTTATACCTAGCCATCCTCTTCAATTCATATTCTGCAACTAAACCCAGCACCACTCCCTGCAACTCACCAGCTGCCAAACCCCCCTCCAGCATCAGCTGCATGGGGAAGAGCAGCTCTTGCACTCATCCTGCATTTGATACAAGGTGCCAAATATTTGGGAATAGCCATATTATATATGTGATAATATGACAAAGCTTGAAATACTATCACTGTGCCACATTCTTGATTTACAGAATCAGGTTGGTTTCTAAATTTGAACCAAGGCCTGAGCTCGTTCCTAAGCTTTATTGAACATTCCCTGGAAGGCCAAAGGACTGGTAACCATGAGGTGTAGAACAGGGCAAAAATAAAAAGAGGAGAAGCCATGAAATACAGCCCCCTGGAGCTCAATTACTTCTGACTCATCCTCTCAAATGAGTTCTTTGCCTCCATAAATCAGAGGGAACAGAAACAGTCACACTGCTGAGAGAGAATAATTATTCTTGCACCGTATGAGGGGGAAAAAAAACACACAGCTAATAGTGCCAGTTCATGAGTGTGTGCTGGTGTCAACAGGGAGGAAAACATTCTTTTAAACACAGAGGGGTCCATGCAGCCTGTGTGACAGCACAGTCCCATCCACCCGCTCTGAGCCCAGGAGAGCCATGGTAGCCCCTCCAGTCTGCAATCCAAGAGCCTCAGGATGACACAGAGCACAGGGACCTCCACAAGAGCAAGTGGCTCAAGCCTCATTTACATTCACCAGGGTTCATCCTGCTCACTTTCACCTGCCTGCTCCAGGAGAGGCTTGACTTGGGCTGTTCATCAGGGAATTAGTGGAGCATCCCGAAAAAAGGGCACAATTTCAGACGCTGTGCATTTTTCCAGAGCTTTTCTTTCAAAGCAGAGAACTTAGCAAAATCCAGGACATTTGTGACCTTTTCTAACATATGTAGGTTTTAATTTGGGAAACACTGCTGGCCCACAAGCAGCAGCACATGAGAGAGAACATGACTTTGCTGGTGCAAATGTCCTATCAAGCATGTAAGGGCACATTGTTAAATATGTTCTTTTGCAGTATCCCATACACATCATCAGGCCAGTGGGTTATTGTAAAATATTGCAAATCTTATTTGCCTTGACTCTTTTGTCCTGGATTTATCAATTCTCAGGTTCAGAGAGAATTTGTTCAGCCTATAATTATCAGCTTATTTTCCCCATTACATTTTTTCATTACAACAATTCAGAAAAAGCCAATAGCAGGCAAACCTTTGAACAATTAAAAAAAAATCTAGTTTACAAATTTGTCCTGACAGAGAAAATTATATCGTGGTTTATCTCAGAGAGCAGAACTTACTTTGGGAGTATTGTGACTGCAGTGCACCCACCAGCTACCCTATGGAAAGATCTTTTTGCCTGGCCAAGGCTAAATTTTTTGGCTTGCAGTTAACAGCAAGACCTTGTGGGAGCTAATAAATGAGAAAGAGTGGAGAGTAATGTGTGCATTTCTAACAGACACAAGTACTTAAAATTATCCAAAATTTCAAGGCTGGAAAAACAGAGGCAAACAATGAACAAAAAGTGGTAGATTGAAGTCTGAATAAAGGCTGTACATTAAAAAGTAATCTGGGATCTAAAAAAGGGCTGATGTCTTGAAAAAGAGTGCCACAAAAGCATGGGTCAAGTCCTCTTGCTCGCCCCTTCTCACATCACCAAAGTAGTTCTGGGGGAGAGAAAATCAACAGCAGCCAGGGGTAAATTCAAAGAGCTGCAGCCTAACGGGAGAGCAGTTATAGTCTCAGCCTTGCACAAAGCCCAGTGCCTGAACATCCATTCAGTCTGATGCTCAGGTGAGCAGACAAACTCTGCTCATTAAAATATCTGTTTATTCTCAGGGCAGCCACAGGCCCTTAGCACATACATGAATCAATGCAGATGTCTCTACCCTGCCCAAACATCAATAAAACATCAGGTAGGATGTTCTCAATAAGATCCAGCATCTACCTGGCAAGTTTTGACCCAACTCAAATTCTACTTGGCCCTCACTGTCAAGAAATCACCCTGTGGTAGAGAGAACAGACCACACACCTTGCGAGCAGCAGCCAAAATAGCAGGTGCAGGGTGTAACCCAGTTACACAAAACTACAGTAGCAACCTCAGAGAGAATTTGTGAAATGCAGACAATTATATTAGAAATAAAGGAGACTTAAAAAAAGAGCCTGACATGGTCTACAGCCTTATTACTGGCAGGCACTCAGATCCCAGAAACATTTCCTTCTGACAAGGTAACACTTGCCCTGAGCAAGGAGAAAGATCTCAGCTTAATACAACAACCACTGAGATCTCCAAGATATCTGCCCAGATTGAAAATTAAATTAATTTGAAGGTTGTTCCCCCTTCCAGAGCTTCCTTTTAACTTTTTTCTTCTTAACAGAGATGAAACCCAGATACTTGGAAGTGTATCTCATCTGCTTTGCTTCTTCAGTGTAAGCCTGTCATGGCACAGGTGGTGACAAGAAGCCCACTGCCTCTCAGCTCCACTCTGAACACATTTCAACAAGGATGATGGAGCAAATCATCTCCCACAACAAGCTGGGTCTGCAGGTCTCCCAGGGAAGCTTCTCCCAGGGCCTAACATGCTCCATTGGGCTGAAGTTCCAGTCTCAAACCAAGCCAAAGGAATGGCACCTGTTGCCAAATGGCATCTCTACCACAACAGCCAGACAGGCATGGGCTGAACAGCAGCACTGCAATTTCAGCAGATATCAGCCAGGGAATAGCATGAATCACCACCCTACCATGGTACACAGAAATCAAATCAATTTGCCTCCAGTCATGCACTCACCATTTTCTCTCCCAGGACACCTTTCTGCCAATCCACCACGCAATTAACCTTTCATTAAAGGCTTCCTAGACATTTACAAAAAGGCCACAGCACCTATGATTAAAACTTTATTTCTCATGCTCTGCTACAAGTACACCCCCACACACCTTGCAAGCAAAACTTGCAATCTTGCAGCTTGAGAAATGGAAATGGACCACAAGAAATCACTCCCTATTTACCTTCACCAGCTCTGATGGTTTTTACAGACTGCTGCTGTATTTCACCTTAGCCATTCTCTTTCATAGTCTAAGAAACCCTGGTTTCCTTAAAAATTCCTGGTAGAAAAACAATCCAATACCCCTGATTTAACCCTGCTCTGAGCCTCTTTCCAATTCTCTTGGTTTGTTCCAGAGCCAGGAGATAAAGATGAGGAGGCAGTGCAAACACAAGCTTACACAGCTGCAGCATGTTTTCTTCCCACTGCCTTTGCTAATAACTTCTAATGTTCAATTTGGTTTTCATCACTGCTGAGCACTGAGCCAATACTACCACAGAGCTCTACATCATAACCCGGAACCTCAAGCCCCCAGAGCCTGCTGGCATCTCACAGCTCATTGCCTTATGTACATGCAGAATTACTTTTATGTGCATCACTTCACATATTCCTACCCTGAAACTCATCTGTCATTTCAGCATCCCATCATTGTTTCAGACTATCCTGCACATCCTTGCATTTTGCCTGTCTTTAGCACCCCAAATAGTTTGCTGTGCTGCCAAAATTTCTTTTCCTTTTTGTTCCTTTTTCAAGTCTCTGATTCATATTTGAAAGATACAAGGTCTCAGCACGAGACCGCACTTTTCTCCTGGTGACTTCTCTCCCCCATGAAAAAGCATTATCTACTTGGACTGTCTGTTCATTCTCTTTTAATCAACTACTCTTCTAAAACCCTCCCTCTCTTTTCCACTGCTGCTTCATTTCCTTAAACATCTTCCACAAGGAACCTTGAAAAATATCTACTATCAGAGCCCTCTGTTCCACATGCTTGTTAACTCCTTCAAAGGTGCATTTTGCCCTCTCCTCCATGTGTGTTTGCAGCTGCCTTCACTTGAAAGCAAATTCCAGGTTTCATGGGACACTGTTGAGGGCAAAGCTCTTCTAGCTTCAGGTGTTTTAAAATTCAGGCAAAAGGAAAAATTATGTCCCAAGTGTCTCCTTTGTCATCTCACAGACACTGCCTGGACTCATTTTCCCTTTATGTAAGGCCAAAAAACCTGCTTGCCCAAACATAACTACCAACACTAAAGGAAACCTTTCATCTTGAGTCTCTTTCCTTCACTGTCTCAGACAGTACAGGGTGGCCTCAGTGTAGGTTTAATAAAGGCTTATGAATGTCTTATTTAAAATATTTGTTTGGGCACTGACCCTGAAACAAATCCAATTCATTCAGTTGCTGATTCAAGACAGCATTTCAGCTCCTGAACTAACAGATCCCTTTCTGTAGAGGCCTCCCATCCCTCACTGAGCTTTTCAAACTCCTCTTCACAAAGCTGTAATCGATTCGCATTTGCAGGGTAGAGCTTTCCAAGTATCCCCGGAGGGAACTAAACGCCACCATTTACAGTGATTTAAGTATGTCATTTCCATGGAGCCCACTGGAAATCCCAGACTTCATGTTTCCATTCACTTCTTCAGCACAGCCAGTAAAAGTCCTGCTTTCAAACACCTCCAGCAAGTCGATCTTGATGGGCAAAATAAACACACCAAGCCAATACCACTCACACTCTTCAGCACTACAGACTCTGTGCCTTCCAGCCTGGGAACTGAAGTTCTGACTCCACAACATTCACTGTTTCTCAGTTTTTGCCTGTTTCACCCTAATACAAAACCCTTCAGACTCCATTCTTGGAGATGGACTACCAGTTCTGCAAATGTCCCAGGCTGAGCCCCAGCACGCAGTAGGACAAAGCACTTTGGGATGTGCCATCAGAGAACACACATCATAAGAAGTTATTTAAAAAAAAAGGAACACAAGAGTGGGGTTGGAGAGAGAAAGGGGATATAGGTGAGGAACAGGGAAATCACAAGAATCTAGTGCTGATAAAACTGTTTCAAGACAGAATCCAGCCAAGAGAGGAAGAAAATGACCAGAACTTTACCATACCTAAGGGAGCTGCGGTAACTCACCAGGGTGGTCACACAGTGAACAGATGTTTCTTCTGCTCCTTCAGAAAGGCTCGTGGATGCCACAGAGCACAGAAGGGGCAGATGGATGGGGAAAGGTACTTGAAGCTCTGTGAATGCCCCAAATCACACTTTAAATGCAAATAATTTGAACAATTTTTTTTTAGCTTGAGAAAATGTCTGTTGATACAAAACCCTGGCCACTTAATTTCTGTTTATTTTCCCTTACAATTATTGTACAGTCAAATCCTTCTCTAAAAATTGCCATTTTTTCCTAGAGTCACATAAAAGCATGAACTCAGAACCCCATTCCAGAACCATTTCCAAGAAAGATACACAGTAGAGAAAAAAAATCTTTTCAGAAATGTTTACAGCACAGGGCAGGAATCTTTGTGTTAGAAATGCATCTCAAGATGACAAAACAGAAACACACTTCTATAGCACAAACACAGAACAGCTGGGAGCAACAGTTGGTGTCAAATCAGAGAGCACAGCAGCAATCTACACAGACTTTTCACACACATTCTCCAACAGGCTGACAAGGATCCAGGGCTCAGAGTTGAACATAGATTATGTAGTATCACCCTTCATTGCCTCTCTCAGGGAAGATAATGCAAAGGAGGAAGGTTTTCAGTATTTACAGATTTCTTTAGCAAATTTCCACCTCCGACAGTTTCACACTTGGGGTGCTGCCACACAAGCAGGTCTGAGTAATTACAGTGCTCCCCCTGCTTCTCTCCTCCTTTTTTAAGCTAATTGAATAAACCCCAAAAGAAAGCATAAAATCTTCAATTTTAGTAGAGTTGTCCTAAACATGTCCGTCAGACTTTGCTCTCACTGAGGTATTATGATAATATGCATGTTGACATGTCCATGTTCAGCCCACAACTGCACATTGTCTTCTGTGCCAGATGCCTCACAGACACCACCAGCAGAATCACAGGAGTGTCAGAAAACTCCAAGGAGAGCAAAACCTGTGTGTGTGTCAACCAGAGCTTGAAACTTCACCCCATGCACATTAGAAAGGAGAAGCAAAGCACCTCATCACAGACTCTTAATTGAATAAATTCCTTGAAATTCACTTCTCATGTATGACCCTTAGCACTTCATACACATCTCCCCTTCTATTTTTAATACCATCACTTTCAGAAGGTTGATGTATTTAATACGCTTTTATCAACAGTAAAAAAAAAAAACTTCTAAAAAAAGGAAAAATAAAGGTAAAAATGTTGATATTTAGCCATAACATGAACTTCACTAACTTCACAATTTGTCAGAAATGATCAGACACGGAGATCTTTCTACATTAGGAAGCAAATATCATGATTTAAAGAGGCTTCAGGAATATACAAGTACATGTAACTCTCAGGGAGAGAGGAGGGGGCCTTTACCTCATACCAGCATCTGCCAAACGTTGGGATCAGGATGGATAAAAGGCATCAAGAGTATAGGAATCAAGTCCCAGATCAGAGCTTTACAGACTTCACCATACACCAATGTTTCATCTCACAGTAGTACAAAAAGCCCATTAGCTGTTCATCAAGGGTAAAAGTACACCTAAACTTCCTTCCCCAGAAAGTGACAATTCCAGGACTTCTCACAAGAATTGATTTTTCCCAGGCTGCAAATGCAGATTACAATCAATGAAGATGATGGCAATTGAAGGAAAGAAGGGCAGCTCATCTCCCAGCCCATGAAATTGCAGACTGCCACAGAAGCTATTTCCTTCAATTCAGAATATTCCCTCCCTTTTTCCCATTTAACAATGGGTCCAGAAAAAGCCAGCGACATCTGTCAAACCCAGATGGCTCACTTGGAGAGTGCCTGTGTGTCTGTTTATAGGGAAAGTGGTAGAATCAACAGAGAAGGAGTGGATATTTATGTATGTTGGAAGCTGCTCATCTCTGCAATGACAACTTGAACTTGCTCCCAGCTCCACCGCAGGCAGGACCAGAGAGATGTTCTGCTAAGGAGCCTTATTTACAATGGGCCACATTTAAGAAAGATGAGATAACTGTGGTTGAACTGCTCCACCCTGCATTGCCAAGGTCTCACAACCTTCTAACCAGCAAATTCCCCGTGGGAAAAGAATATCTAGAGGATTATTCTGTGACTCTGCATGCAGAAGCAGTAAACTACAGGTCCTGGGCCCAGCTGTAAATAAAATGTAATTCTGCTTTTTGAAAGAAAGTGGGGGGAGATAAAAAGGAAACATAACTCCATACTGAAAAGAGTAATTTCCAGGGGATTAAGCTATTGTGCTGTTTGCTTGTGTCTATTTTAGCTGTTGCTAGAGATGTTAACCTCCCTGCTCCCAGTGAAGCAATGAAAACAGCTATTATGCTGGCAATGGGATTTGCAGCTCAGAAGACATGCATGTTAAGGAAGGAGAGAGGAGTTCTGCGAGCAATAACTTCTCCCAGTCCCAGCAGCACCCCATAACCAGCACAAGTGCATTGTGCCTTGAACACCAGCCTGTGCACCAGCCTGGGCGGGCAAGTGGACACACACAGGGGCAATAGATCCACCAAACCACCAACCCTGCAGAGGACACAGCATGGATGTCACAGAAGGGACAACCTCCTAAAATAAAATTGGGTTGAGGACACCTACTTTTGCTCAGAGACCTTCACTTTTACCAGCAGATGCTACCAAATTAATACCACCCAGAGAAGAGCTTAAAGCCCTTCAGCATGTCACTGTATGGCCGGGAGTTACTTTTTTTCTAACTAAAACTTGTTCAGTTTGCTGGAAGCTGGGGAAGAGAATCAAAAGCCTCATGTGATTATGGTGGGACTGTGATCATGACAGAGGGCTACAAACACTGATGTGCTGGCTGCAGACACCAGAGAGTCAGGCAAAGTGGGGATCTGAGTTAACAGAGCCCCAATGGCTTTTTAAAAGCCCTTGTGCTGTCAGACAGTGACACCAATATCCACACTCAATGCCATTGCAAATTAAGTGAATTTAGTTCTTGCAAAAGGTGCCACACTAACAGAGCTCAAGAAGTAAAGCAGCTTCTGTAAAGTCTGAAAAATACAACAAATACCATTTCTTTCCCTCTCTTTCCAATTGTTGTGTGCCTCCCTGGCTCTCCGCTGGCAAGAGAATACCAGGACACAAATCCTTTCTTAACTCACACTATTCACTCTTTAAGTAAAGCAGAGAGGCAGCTTTTGTCACTTCACAAAGATCCACTGGCCCTCCACCAAGATCCAGTGTCACTCCAGGATTAGCAGGAGCCACACAGCACCAGAGACCCTCACTCAGCACAGCCAACCCTCAGCAGGCACAGGGACCCTGCCATCCCCAGAGAATCTTCAGACTCTGCACATCCCACCAGCACAGGCTGTCACATAAAGCCAGTGACAGACAGGCAGAGACCTTCCATGACATCTTGCCTGTTGCCTTGCTGATTACAAAAAGGGGTCACAGCAAAGAGACTTCAGCAGCTTTGCTGAGTTCTGCACAACTTTGCAGGTCCACATCAAGCTCTGAAGGCTGCTCTAAGTCACTTTGGCACTGCTATTTTTGCTGCCTATACTGGGGATTGCTAAGGGACTGTGTAAGACATTACCTCTATAAAAAATGAATATTTCACAATAGCCTCTCCCCCCTAGATTGCCAAAGAAACAATTACTACTGTATTTCCAGGAATTTGTCTACTTTGAAACAAGAGCATCAACCCATTGGAGTTAGCTATGAGGTTAGCTCCATCCTTCCTCTTTCTCAGTGTCAGGACAAAGGATTGAGCTGCTGATAGCACAAAACAAACACTTCAAAGCGTGTTGCAACAGAAGCTATTTGTTCTGACCCCTCTGTTTCTGCACTGAGGTACAGTAGCTGTTGCACAGGCAGTTGCTCTGGACTTCTACCCCAGCTGCAGTCACTGAGGGCAGGAGGGATCCACCATGCAATTCCACAAACACCAACAAAGAGCATTGCAGAGCCTCCTCTCCCAGCACCAAGTTACTTCCAGGTGCCCTAGCACAAGGCCCCCAAAAGCCACCAGCCAACCAAGCCCACAGAGCTCAGGTTCTGAACATTAACATCTCAGAGGTCCAAAGAGTTCAGGCCTGCAGGGTGAGGTCAAATCCAACTCAAAGAAGCATTTATTTTGTAAGTAAACTAAAGAGTCACTGTTCAGAATTACATTAAACTGAGAAGAAGAGAATTCCATTAGTTAATCTAATTTAACCTGATCTGTTTGAATTTCATTATACATGGCTGCACTGGAGACTCAGTAATGAGACTCCAGTATATTGGGATCTTGACAGCTTCTAACTCAATCTCCCAACCTGATGCAGACAGCTGTAATCGTGTTAATTAGCTGAAGAATCTGTGATGTACTTCAGCTGAGCTTGGGGTGAAGAGAGAAAGATGAAAATGAAGCCAAATGAATGAGAAAGCACCACCCTACTTGCATACAATTTACAGGATAGGAGTAACACTCCCTGTGTGTGCACAGATGTCTTCCCTTGACTCAGATGGGGGAAGGCATTGCATAGGAACAAAGTGTCCCCGGGTAAGATCAGTTGATTAGCTTGATAAATTAAAGGATGAGACTGAAGGTTAAAAAGGAATTTTCTTATTTAAATAGCCCCCCTACAAAGTCTTGTCAGCCATTGGAATTTACACACCAAAGATATTTTGGAAAACAATCAGATCATTTTTAATTCTAAAATTAGCTTATCTGGGTGTTTTTCATATAAAGAAACCATTGCTCTTACAATTGTCAGCACTCCCACAGAGATCAAGAGGATGCCAGTTTGAGTAAGCAGGGAGACAGCCTGGATGGCAGCTTTTGGTCCCAATCCCTGCTCAGGGGAGAAGGGCCCATGCTGCTCTCTGCTTATGCCACAGGCTCACAAACCAGGCACAAGCTCTTGATCACAGCATGTGTCATCGTAGATTTTTCTGTCAAAAAGAACCTTTGAACTTGACCACCACAAAGGTAGCCTGCAAAATAAGTGATATTTGTTGCTGTGCCCATTAATGCAGTTGTACTGGAACAGGGGAAGCACAGGGGCACAGAGAGGATCCAAGCTGCCAGCTCTCACTCCCTGACACCTGAGGAGGGCTGGCTCAGAAGCCACCTGAATCTGACCTGCTTCAGGTGATAAGGATGAAGGTCCTCCAGCCAACAATACTACACACAGCAGTGGCAATAAGAGTCTTCTTTGGATTCAATGCTTACAAGTGTTTTTGTGGGGGCTGCCAAGTTTTCAGCAGTCTGGAAAAAGGGTGGGATGTTACAAAACTACCTGGACTCTCCCAAAAGAGAAATTCTAAGGCCAGAGTCAGGCCAGTTTCCTGATGAAATACACATTTGCAAGACATATATAACAACCCCTTGAACTCTCTGCATGGTGGTTGCCATTCCAGGTCTCCTACACCTTCACAGGGAAGCCCACCAGGACTGCCCAGAGACCCTCTGAACCCCACTGAGGGCCATGGCACTGATTCAGCACAGTGACACCTGCAAAGCACAGACATCTCTGAAGGAGCCAGCTATCCCAGAGTAAGCCTCTTATTATAGAAACTTGAATGACTTGAGACAAAACCAGAGCACTGCAATGCTTTTCTAGCTTAAGGTCTCATACTTCACCTTCTCTGCAGCCCCCATAAGCCCCAGAGGAGCCCATTCCTGATGAGCTCATCAGGAAGACACTGAGATACAAATCATAGCACACTCCTGCCTTAAATACCTCCTTTGGAGCCTGGAGCAGTGGAGATAGAGAGCTTGGAAAGCAGAGTAGGAGCATGTTTCATTGAGAGGGATCAGGATTTAGGCAGGGAGAAGTTTTGTAACCTTCTTCTGGCCTCTCCCCTCTCCCACAGCCCTACTGGCACACAGAAAAACCTGTGGGACAGAGAGAATATCTAAGCAACATCTAAAGCCTTTGAGAAATATAATCTGAAACAACTTAAAAACATTAAATGCACCCAAATGGTGTGGGGAAGATCTTATTTATAGCTGGAGGGGAAAAAATGGATAGAATTAATCCTGATGTCTCATGGAACAGTGGGTCCCACTTAAATACTGAACTGTTTGTGGTTGAACCTACTTCAGGCTTTCCTGGTCTGTGCAAAAAAAAAAAAAAAGTCTTATTGATTTCAGAATTGCTTTCAAATTACAAGTGCTAGCAATAAAATTAACTGTGTGAATTTCAAGCATTACATTTCTCTTGCAATTTCAATTATCGATTAAGTACCATGGCTGAAGCACTAAGCCTTGAAACATTAACAGTGATTATTACTTTGCTGCTATGGAGTTTTGGAGTCTTTTTTATTGGGGTTTCCTTGGTTTGTTGGTGTTTTTCTGAATTTTTAGAGTACTGCTTATGCTGGATACTCTGGGAGCTGCAGTTTAAATGTCATCATATTTAATGCAAGCTGAGAGAGAGAAATTGTTACCAATTCATGCAAATACAGTGAGTTTTGAAAACAAAGAGTAGATAAAACATCATCTTTTACTGACCTGGCAGAAATAGCTTTGTAATTAGCAATGGATGGCCTTTCTGCTTTCAGCATCCTTGATCAGCCAGTATTTATAGGAAGAAGCTGCACACCACTGTCTGGGGGTTTCAGCAAAACGAGGTGTCAGGAGTTTATTCACAGAGAAGCAAACAGATTTTCCAATCAGCCTGCCATGCCAAGTATGCTGCTGGCTTAACTCCACTGCATACCCTGGATTTTTTTTCTAGGGAAGAGTGGCCCTGGATTATTAACTACAAAAAAAAAATCAGATTAAATATTATCTTTGCTACCTGCAGAACACCCATGTAATTCACAATCTGCACTGACAGAGTGAGAGCAACAGGAAAGACAACAGATACTTTCCATAGAAAGAATGCAGCCTCCTGACCTGAGGGCTGATCAAAGTGGGTACAGCACTCCCTAACTAACAGAGCAGAAACTAATCCCAGATGGGGAGCAATCACAGGGTTCATCCACCTTCCTGTTTGTCTTTCTGGAGCAGGTTTGGAGCTAACTCAGGTGGGAGAGTTGGGATATGGACATGTTTACCAAGAGGGGGTGAGTATGAGCCTGCTGACACACAGCTGTGTGAGGGGATGGACACACTCAGCAGAGGGTTGGGCATTTGTTTATTTGCAGCAAGCTACTGCAAACTGGAGCCATAAGGATTTTCACAGTCTTGCTCCACTGCGTGCAAGTCACATAAAGCTCTGCTTGGCAGCTGCCTTCTCTGACAAAGCTGGTCTCTGAAGGTTGGCCTCCATCACTCTCTAATTTCTTGTTCTTCCTAAACTAAGCTGATAAGCTGTGCTGAACGTCACTTGTGAAATCACTCAGCAAAATCTCACAGTGGAGCAGTTTCAAAATTATCTCAGTAACTTAGATTTCCCTCTTCCTTTTCCTAGTGCTGCACTGAAAACATCGTTTCCACAAAAATCAAGAGCAAATTTCCTCACATCCGTTCACAGTGTAAGTCTAACAAATGCCAGTTTGCCTGCTGACTGCAACAGCTGCCCCACATATGCTCTGCAGGCAATAGAACCCACATTGGTAGAGCTGTATCGTGTCCCTAAGGGCACACAAGCAGCTGTAGCCCCAGCACAGCAAACCATGCTTTTCCCAAGAGTTTAACAATACCCTTTTTACTTTATGTTTGCAGGGTAAGAGACCCCAGATGCATATCAGGGCTCTAATGGGTTTTTATGCATTATAAAAATACACAAGGAAATTGGAGCAGCCTACAAGAGCATCCCATCTGAAGATAGGATGCTTTTGGACACGAAACCCCCATGGCATGACTCCAGTTTGTCAACCCTCACAGCAGGGAGCCAGGATGTTTCACCAGCTAGACTTGAAGTCAGCACACCAGGAGATGGTGCCACTGCTAACAAGACCAGAAAGCTTTACAACCTCCTCAGAGTGATAAAGTGAGATGTGACATCCCAGAAGAAGGCCACTTACAGGCAAGGACTGTGATAACACTGCAGCATGGATTAAAGGCAGTGCCCAGTCTCAGGTCCAGGAGGGAACCTGGGCTCACTCTTGGTTTATATTTCCCACTTGCTCCAGCAGGGAAGAATTGCAGACCATGCCAGCACCTCCTCCTTCCATAATGTCTCTCAGAGTGGATGATTTGGGTCTAATCCATGAAACCTCGTCTGTTTCTTAGCGATAAATCCAGACTGGGAAACAAGCATTTGAGAAATTAGCAATGTCAGACCTCGAGGGTAAACTGCAAATCTCTGATGGGCAGCAGCACACAGCACACCCCTGCACAGACACATGGCACAAGCAGGAGCTATTCCTTCAAAGGCTGGGGCTTAGGTCACCAGTCAGGTCTGAACCCACATTCCCCTCTTGCCTCCTTGGGTTTCATATTTTGCCTACTCCATGACTTGATCATCCATGGCCCCACAATACTTCCCTCCTCCCTAAGCATTTGTCCTTTTAGCTGGAGACACAGCTACCCTGGTGATTCGGGGCACACACAAGGACAAAGCATTTAAACCAAATGAAGCAGGGCTGCTGTTCTTGCACAGTTTACAGCTGCACTATGGAATTCACAGCTGAAGGATGGGGAGGAGGCTAAAATCACAGGTGGGATTCAACAGAGAATCACCAACTTGCAGCCAATTCTCAAGGAGTAGGACACCCAGCCAGGATTATGAGGGAGGAGCAGGGGAAAGACTGCACACAAGGAATGAGCACTCAGTGTGTGCATTGCCACTGTCCCCTTTTCTCTGGCCATCCTTCAGGGATCAGATAACTGAGCTAGGTGGTCTGACACTATCCTTTTCTTAGTAGTGAGACCACAATTCAAGCACAGGTGAGTTCTCTGAAGACAGCAACTCACCATTTGAATACAGGTTGGGCTGGTAAGTGAGAAACCAACTCAAAATTAAAGAGTCAACTGAAATAATCCCAAAGAACATTAGAACTAATATGAAAGTCTACCTTACAGCTAAGCATAGCAGGGGATTTCAAGTTGATTTATCTCAGGAACATTAATGCACCAATTAGCTCTGTTTCTCTGGGGAGAAATCACCTCATCGTTTACATACTTTGTTCGTATAGTAGGGAGGGGAAAACTATGAAAATACATGTGAAATATTTGGATGTGCCCAACTACCAAAGATTTCATAATGAACACATTAGATTAGTGTTTCTTGATGCAAAGAGGATTTTGTTTTAACTAGAAGCGTAACAAGGAATTATAGCAGCTGTGCCTGTCATTATTCTGCTTAGCCTGTTAATGGAATTAGTTTACTAGAACCAAATTGGTTCAAAAGATTAATTAAAAACAGGTGCTCCTGCACAGTAACTTCTCCACACCACACTGAGTACTTCTTGTGGCTAAACCACCGCCACTCCTCGTGACCTGCAGAAATTCCCTTTGCTCTTCCCTTGGACCAGTAAAACAGTAATAAAACTAAATTCAGAACACTGCCTGTGTGACAGAGCATGGTCCAAGGACAACTTTAAATATCGTGTGGAATGAACTAGGGAGGCTGGTGCTCAGGGGCCTTCTCCAGAGGATGGTGTTCCCTTGGGAATGTCCTCCACATCACTGTACACCTCAGGAGGTATAGCCTTTGCAAAAGACATCTCCAATGGGATTCAGAAATCAATGTGCTAGTCAACAAGGGCTGAAGTTCATTAGCCTCAAAAAAGGAGGGTGGTTTTGAAGAAGCTTTCCAACAGTAAGTAGAGAAGTTTTCTATTTAGAGGGTTTGTCACCATCTCATGTAGCCCAGAGCCAAGGTTCCAGCCTGTGTCAGAGCCATGATGGCTAAACTTCTGCAGGCAAGGACTTGAAATTCTGTTCACACAGTAAAACCCAGTCATGCTAAAAAGGTTTGGCTGTTAATTGAGAAGAACAAAAATTTTTGGGCCCAGGAATGGACTAGGAAGCAGAGAGTCTTGCTAAAAATACACAAAATTTCCTAAATCTCACAAAACACCTGTTGAGAGTCACACAGCCAGGGAGGCTTCATTCACATGTGAATCTCTTTAAAGAGCAAATCAAAAATCCCTGGCCTGTGATCCTTCAAACCCTGCTCAGTCACAAGCAGTTAGGATTACAGCAGAGCCAGACTCAGCAGAGAAAGCAGGCTCCAGCTCAGTATTTTGTCATGTCCTCTCTCATTTCTGCTCCTAGAGGAGCAGAAGAAAGTAGAAAGAAATTATGTTGGAAGAGTTGTTTTAATTTTATTTCTAATTTGAGTCACAAGTGAGATCTCTTCAATCAAATAGTTATTAGGTTACCTCACAGCTAATTCCTATGCTTATTCCTGCTTCACTATGTTTTGTTTCAGCCTCTTTGTGGATTGATATAAAATCCTGAGCAACAGCAATGTTTGGAGGGGATTGAGCAGTAGACAACAGCTGCACATTACTTAAACAGTTGCTAAACCCAAGTGCTATCAGGTGCCTAAAAACCACCAGTCAAATGCAGTAATTCCAGAAGTGACCCAGTGCTTTGGTTTTCTCCATGCGTCAGTAGGACAGGACTTGATATCACAGAGGGGAAGCCTAAGGGACAACAGAGCCCTGGGTTCACTTCCCTCCTATTACCAGCATCAAAATATAAAATTTATAGTACTATTAAATCACTTTCTCCCTTCTTTTCTATGAGGTAACTCTAAAACCACAAAAATGCTCTTAAGTTTTCAAGAGGGTTTTGTCTAAACAAAACAAGAATTCAGGGAGTTAAGTCTTCAGAACATGAAAAAAGTTTCAATTAAGGGAGTTGGGTACCATCCATACGTTTCATACTAACATTCAACAGGCTCTGCACTCGGTGTTGGAGGTTCTTAATTCCCCTTCCCTCTCTCCCTACCTTTTTTCTCTGGGCTGAATCTGCTGAAGGGGGTTTTGCCCTAAATGCTCAGAATATCTTACAGCACACCCCCACACCAGCAGCCCCCCTGCTTTTTCCATGTTTATAGCATTCTCATGCTGTTTTCATTGTTTAAGTGGACTTTTGACTTGCATATAGGTGGCTACACACACCTCACACAGGAAGGAACATACTGCACGTGGCAAACACTGAAAAAATGCCACACCATCCCTGCTCTGCTTCCTTCCTTTGCCTTGATGGTGGTTGGCAACACACTTGTGATCCTGCTGTACAAAAACACTCCCTGGTGATAAATGGAGGGCTGAAAACATTATAAATATCCTTTTTCTCTCTTCATTAACTTCTCTACAAGTACTTTTCTTTCAGCAACATCAAAATAATCAAAATCACTTTGCGAATTTTTTCACTCATTAAAAATCTAAATGCATTTTAAGGGTGAGCAGAGAACACCAAATTGGATTCTTAACAAATGAACAAAATTCAGTGTTCTGAATTCACTCATTCTTTGCTATAGCATTTCCAGAAGCAGAATCTATTTTTAGGTGCAAATTGTTTTATCTGCTCCACCTAACATCCAGACGAGCATCTGGGCTGTCCCTTAAGATTTCTTTTTTCCCCTCTCAACTTGCACAGATTGAGAAGGATTGTATCATATTCACTTTTACCTTCAGTGTCTTTCAGGGTCCTTCCCTCCCTCATTCCCAAAGGCTTTCAGCAGCCTCGTGTCTGCTGGTTCATTGGTTCAACTCTTCCTTGCTCAGCTTTCCTCAGCTATTCTGCAAGATGTCAGCTTCACTTCAGCCACTCAGCCTGGCCTGTTTCCAACACTTTCTTGAAATGTGTCAGCCAAAGCCTGCCCTGTCCCTTCTGACACACTACTGAGATGTGGAACTTAGCAGTCTTCAGACAGCTGAATTTTACAATCAGTTATTTTAAGATGACCTCAGTTTCCACCAGTAATTCTATCCTAGAAAAGGTGGTTCGGGCATGTCCACCACATCCCTCTACAAATAATCACACAACAGCTTTTGTGGGTGTTTTTTTAAGCCAGTCACTTCCCTTATGTCCACAAATACTCTCCCATTAATGCTCTTGAAGTTCTAATGGATCTCACCTCACCACCCGACCTGAGTTCCTATTCCTTAGCCACAGATGCACCTGAGAATTCCCTGCACATGAGGTTTCTCCTTAGCCATGGATGCACCAGAGAACTCCCCTGCACATGGGGTTTCTCCTCAGTCACTTTCCTCTTTTGTTGCCTCTTGGCATGACTGAGCTCACTAAGCCCAAATGCCCTTCTCCCACTGCTTTTGCAGGCATGACAGCTGCAAAGAGAGATAATGGGGCATGGTAAAGATTCAGGACTGCTCCAGGCTGAAAGGAGAGGTAGATGACAGGGGGGAAGAAAGAGCCTAGAATCCCTTGGTAAGGTGGACCCCATGAAGGTGTGATGTCCCTTGAAACAGAATCTCCATCACACATGTATCTGGCAGCAGAGGCAGTGCCAGAGCCCAGTCTGGGTCCTCAGGGCCCCAAGATGATTTCTGAAGTCCCTTAAAGACAAGGATCAGAAGCAGAGATAGTAAACTGTGAGCAACCTCTTTCTAGGAGCTCATGGGATCAACCTTGAATACCAGGGCATGAAAAGCCCAACAGGTCCCTGTGGGCTTCTCTCTCTGTAGGTTTGTCACTGAGTGGCACATCTGCACATGGTCCCTCAGCTCATTGAGAGAGTGCTCCCATTAGGAAGGACGTAAACAGAGCATGAAACTATCATCAGAAGCTATTAATGTTTTCTTAATATGTGAACTGAACTAGAAACAGGGCATGAAAAAAAAAAACAGAAAATTAAAAGCTTGTGTGGTCATAAATGGTGCCTCCCTTGCTCATCCTCTGCCACCCAGACTTTTAGGGTGGAAGAAGAGGGATATTCCTTGTCTTTGCTTTTGCTGCTGTCACTGCAGTTAGTCCATGCAATGCCAGAAGGGTCGGGGGGAAAAGATGCTACAGCCCACTCTGGCTGCTCTCCCATCTGGTCCTCTCTATCACTCAAAACCAGAGAAATTAGTGTTAACACGGGATCTTTGCCCTCTTAAATGGCAAGACTCCTTGCTGGAGATCAACAAGCATCCCTTGGGGCATGGGACCAGGATATTTTTTGGAAGATTACATCATTACAGACTCAAACTGCCTCCAGTTTGAGGCCTAGAACAAGAAAAAGCAATGCATTTCTAGGCAAAAATCAGCATTTAGAATCACTGAACTTCCAATGACCACCTGAGCACCTTTGCCTAGGGCAGCAAGCAAGCCAGTGCCATTCTCCACCAGGCTGTGGCACATGGTCACCCAAGGAGGGGATGGCAGCAGAGGGACAGAGCCAAGAGACTGAGCCACCAGGGATGGAATTTATTGGAAATGCAAGGCGCAGCCCAACACAGCAAAGTTCTGCTCTGGGACAAGGATCAGAGGCAGAGATGGTAAACTGTGAGCAAACTCCTTGTAGGGGCTAATGGGAACATGAGATGGGATTTCCTGAACCCCCTCCAGGCTTGTCTTTATATAAAAGCTGCTTGCATTTAATTACAATCAGTTACATTAGCTACATCAGTCGATTTAATTAAATTGCAAGGACACTCATAAGTTGATTTAACTCTGTCTCAAATGGATTTAGCAAAAGTTGGCAAGAAACTAAATCAACATAAACCAAGATTAAATCAACTGAAGAGCATCCACACAGGATTTTGCAGCAATTTAGGAAAAACCGATTTGAAGGCGCATTTTAAATGAAGCAGAGTAACTCAGGCACAGAGAAAGATGAACTTCTGGGATGAAAGCAAAGCATCTAGCACTCCAACAGCCCTGTCTAATAGACTTCAGCTGTGAGGAAAAAATCCAAAACCCTCTGTTTCCTCCACATCCTGGAGTTGGCATGTTATTTTAATCCACATATGATTTACTTAATTCATGATCTTCAGAAGTGTTTGCCCAACAGAACTCAGCAAGCAGCTGCCATTTCTGGGCCAGGCACACAGGCTGGAGGTCACAAATCATCCCCTGTACAGCAGAAGGCTCAATGGGGAGAACACTGATATTTGTTAAGACAATTTAAAAAGGCTGTGAATTTGTAAGGATAAAATAATCTACTTCAAATTCATTCCCAGCTCTGAACACACCATTTGTCCAATTGGTAGCTTTTAGCATTGAAATTTTCAGTACAAAAGGGATCTCACTCAGGTGACAGATAAGACAGTCCTGTGGCATGCAAGTTGCACAGCACTGCTTGGTCCTACAGCAGTGGCTCCAGGAGATGAGGTGAACTCTGCACTTCTTCAGCATTCACTTGAAAAACCTTGATCTGTACCAAGATAGGAGGGTAGAAATACAGTTTTGTACATGGAAAAATCAAGTGACCACTGAAGCACACTGCTCCATGCAGGCAGCATCAAGTGAGTTACCTTATTCCTCACAGAAATCATCCCAGAGACACCAAAGCCCAGCAAAGATTCATAAACAAATCAACTTTGATTAAATTGCTTCTTTTCAGCTCCAGGTTGGCCTTGCCAGGACTGACACCTCCCAGCCAAGACCAACATCTTGCCTGCACTGCACTGGGTTATTTTTTTCACAGCTGCATTTAAACTTGTCATCACAAACCAAGCACCTCTTCTGTAGGACCAGAATGGTTCTAACAGCTTTCCCAGCAAACCAAGAGATTTATGGTCACCTTAATGATGCTTTTTATACTGCTGTAAAACTAGGATTACAGTTCAGTGACTAGTAGGAGTCAAAGTAAAGCTGCCACAGTTTCCTTAGTGTTTGATGACTATCATAGCAGTCATACTCTGAGAAATGATGAGTTTGCCATAAAGTTTCAAGATCACCTTTTATTTCAGTGAGGAGACATGTCCAAGCTCTGTAGAAGGGAAGAAAAAGAAAACTCACAGCCTGAAAACAGCAGTTTGGAAAAGAATGAGTTTCCACACCACCTCAAAGTACTCCAGCCAAAGTCTGTCCCCAGATCACAAAAACAGCAAAACCTCCTTGCCCAAAAATCCCAGAGGCTACAAAGCTTCTGGCTGTAAAGGGGGTCTCTCATCTTTGCAAGGGTCTACGAAACCATCAGAAACTGGGTCCTGTTACAGCTTTGCAACCAGGACAAATCTCTCCAGCTCCCCACATCCTACCTATAAGATGCATCCCACTGCTTTGAAAAATTTGTCATTAACAGGACACAGCAGTAACACTGGGAAGCAAGCAATGTTAGAAATTAGACTCAGCATGCTGGATAGATTCAATTCAGTTTAAACATAATGAATGACTAAATTCTACTATTTACACACACATATTTACATTAGAAGTCATGCTTCCATATTTACTTTTCTATAAGTTTTTTTTATTTTATAATTTACAACAAAACTAGTACCTGAAAATTTTGAAAATCAATTCACTATGAAAGTGTTATTTCTGTCTCTGGCCATGCTACGTAAGATCAAGTGTGCAGAAAGACAGCAGCAATAATGCACTTTTGAGCCACACACAGCATGGCACAGCAGCTGGCTCTTTTGTCAATCCAAATGCTCACCAATGACAAACCTCCCACTCCTAGGAGGGTACTCCCAAATAATGTTTGGTTTGCAGCACACTCCTTACTTACTCTGATGTCTTCTCCTCTCCTAGAAGGAGATTGATTTAACTCCATGCAGAAAAAAAAAACCCTACCTAAGCAGGGAAAACAGAGCACAGAAGTTGTTTTCAGCCTGTGGCTGACCTAAGGGATGTATGAGACATGGCCCAGGTATGGATCAGTTCAATGGATTGAATATTGTGGGAACCTCTCAGCCACAGAGGCCAGGCTTGGCCTGCTGTCACATGTCTGTCACCTGAAGCCATTTCACTGATTTTCATGGAAGATTTACCAGGCTCTGAAGGATGAAGGCCTTTCATGCTGCTGATGGAGGAAACCATCCAGGCCTTCTTCCCTATTTGGAGCAAAAAACTCATTACAGGTATCATTAAAAGGGGAAAGACAGGGATGACACTGCACAGAAATGCTCTGTTGCCATCTATAGCAATGCCATTCCTTAACATCTCTGTCACTGCAAACAGCTCACCCCAAAGAGCAGGGGACGATGCACTGCTCCGAACAGGCTGGTGGCAGCTCTGTGGAGTGTCACATCTCAGCTCATGGACATCAAGAACTGAAACAAAGGACCAAAAATAGAATAACACTCCAATTTGTTCTTCCCCAGACTAGCCATTGTGGTACACATTCACTGATAGCTTTTCTTTTTTATCTCCTTTTATCAGGGTAGGTTCCCTGTCTTTTCTTTCACATCAGAAAAGCTTTAGCATGTCATTAATTCTTCTTCCATCGTCTGAATACTCACTAATTCTGAAATACATTTTCTGATATGGAGTGACCATCACCCACTGGTCCAAATAAGACATTCAACAGATGAACACAATATGTGTCTTGACGTAACTAGATTAGCTATTTCAGATAAACATCACAACCCAGGGTAGGTGGTAACACCCCAGAAGCACGATCTGGTAAAAAAAATTTCTCAGGAAATCCTGGCAAGCCACAACCAGAGGACCAGACTGCTGCAATTCACAGCAATTTCATTCCAGCAGCATCACCTGGGGTCGTGCTCACACTCACTGCAAAGGCACCCAACAGAGCGACAGGGGCAGCCAGCACACGACCCAGGCATCTCCAGCAGCCTTTTCTGTGTGGGCCTCGTGCCTGGCACCTTCCCAAGGGGCTTGATTTTTTCATGCCCTCCTTGTGCAATCAAGCCTTAAATATCAAACAGCAGCCTTCCTACCTCTTTCCCCAGGGGCTTATTTCATTGTTTGAGCCATCCTCCAGCACAAAATGCAAGGAGCTGTCAGCAGCACAGTTAATACAGTCATCACCCAAAAGCCAGCAGCCCTGTTCTGTGCAGATATTTGTATGTTATTAAATAATCTTCAACAGGATGTGAAGGTGGCAAGGGACTGAGATTTGCACAAAAAAACTCCACCATACACCAAAAAAATCTGAAAAGAGGGAAATTAATTATTAACAGTCACAAAACCCCCAAGAGAATAACAAGGAATAGTTTGCTGCAGTCTTCTGCAGGAGGTACCAAACAGCAATGAAAAACTGCTCCCATGCCATACTAAGGATGGGAAGCACCAGCACTGAGTGTCCCTTCAAGGCTGCTGCCCCTTCAGCAAGGTCCATTACTGGGTCATTTATCCTGGGACATTTGGCTTGCACTTTCCTCAACAGCTAATCTTGGCTGCAAACTGAATGCTCTGCTAGCAAATTCTTTCCCAGTCTTGCTTCCTCCAGTTCCAATGAGGTTTTTCTGCTTTTGGCTCAGAGCAACCAATCTCAATCACAAGCCCAAAGGCATCCCTTCCTCCCACATGAGCCCCTTCAGAAGGGATTCAGTGGCACAGAGCTGAAGGACAAGTCCTTAATAAATGCCAGGTCAACACATGCACCAAGCAGGCCAAGCCAACCTCAGGGCTGGGTGCAGGCACTGGCACTCATGTGCCAGAACCCTGGGCACTGTCCCCACCCATGCAGAGCTGGGCACCTCCACCAGTGAGCTCAGAAACGCTATAGCCCAGCCTACCTGGAACAGCACTCCTAGGATTTAGGAGCAACACATCCAACAGCATAACATCCTGGCCATTGATGAGGGATCCATGAGGACAGGCACCATGAGCTTTGTTAGAGCCAGCACAGCAGCAAAAACTGTGGTCCTCCTGCTACTGATCATGCAGGGGCAGCCATGTGCATGACAGGCCTTGTTTCTCCTCATGGATGGGGCCATTTTCAGATATATTTCCCTGAAAATATACTAACACAGACAAACCTATACAGAGACCCTTCAGGAGAATAAAAAAAGGTCCCCATTTGCCTCCCAGATAATCCAATACAACAAACTCCTGAGCTCCCTAACCTTCTCCTTTGACACACAGACTTCCCTGGGGCATAAAGGCAACAGGAATGTATTCACTCTTCATTTCAAGGTGGATTAAAGCTATGAGTTACAAACTGAAAAACAAAAACAACCAACCAAAAAACAACCATCAAAAACAAACCAACCAAAAAACCCAAGCAAACCAAAAAATCCCATAACAGCAACAAAGGGAATGTACAATATGAAACCTATTAGCCTGTGGATACCTGGCTGCATACCAAGCAACCTGGACTTGAAAACCATCCCTGGTATCTTGTTCCCCTAATCAGCTTTTATTACAGAGGAAAAGCCAAGCTCAGCTTTCAGGAGAGGACAGAGGTGGCTGTTTATGGGCATCCCTTCTGATCTCCTGCTGACAAGATGAGCTATGTGACAGCATTTGATGCCATATACCAGTGCAGAGGGACTGGTTCTGGTTTGTGGGCACATTTTTTCTTTAGGCAAGGTCCTCATCACCTCACCACAGCTTGCCTGCCCTTTTCATTTAATAGCAGAGACACATTCACAGCTGGGGGGGACTAGCAAAGCACAGGGACTTTTGTGAATGAGGAGTGAAAGGATGACAAGGACTGGAGCCACCTGTAGACACATTACTTTTCCCAGTCAGACTATATAGACTTGGATCAATCCATTTATCACAAACCAACTAAATACAATACTGATATGAGCTAAAGAAAGCTCCTTGGTGCAGTGTCTTCCTGCCTGCATCCACTGCAGTGGGATTTATCCCTGGGAGATGCACTGTAGTATTCCCCTAAGCAAATACAGAATATTAGCATGTGCTGGATCTGTTCTGCCACAGTGCCCTTTACAGCTTCTACCAGGTGCTAAACACTGGGAACTCCCATAACCCAAATCCATAAGCATGACTGTAGGGAAAGTTGTTAGAGAAAAAAGGTTAAAATACAAGATGGGACCAAGAATAAACTTTCTTGTCCCAGACAGTGAGCTGTTTTCCCAACCTCCTCGAGAAGTGCCAGCCATGTGTCCTTGGACAGGGCTGGCTCCTCTTCTGTCCAGGAGGCTCAGATCAATACCCAGGAATAGCACTGATCAATTTTTAAAAGGAATAACAGCCATCTTGCCCCTTCACTAAACAGCTGCACACACATTATTTGCAGTTGCTGCCAAACTCCTGAAAGATTCACTAGGGACCACACTAATCAATTTTTATTTCTATTAAACTCTTGCCTGCAGCATGCTAGAGGAAACATGGCCAGAAGGGACTACCCTAAATGAAGATCCTTAAGAGTCAGCACAGCGGGGATTTACCCCAACTATAGTTGGTCTTTTGAGTAGGCCAACAAAGATGAAAGAGGCAATCTGCCAGTCAGCCAAAACACTGCTCCAACTTGGGACACCAAATGTTTCCATCATTCCTTTCTCTCTGCCCTTAGCCACCACCACAGGCCTTCTGCTTTCAAAGTGAGATCTCTGAGGACTTGATAAGCAAGATTAAGTTTTTATGGACTGACTGGCATATCTGAATCACTAACCACAGCCTCCACTGAAGAATAACTCCACTTTTATCCAAGTCTCTAGTTCCATTCCCTCCTGCCTCAAAGTCAGCAAAGGGGATTTCTGGCTGGGGACACCCAGCCCCTCTGGATGTCTTGACCTGCCTCATTAAAACACATTAGTCTTACAGAGGGCTTGGGCTGATTTATTCCACCCATCACTTCCTACCAAAACCATGCCTGGCCAGAGCTCTGGCCTTAGCAGTAGGGGTGTCTCCACCTCAGGTGGTCACCCCAGCTCCCCTTTGCAGCCAAAGGGGGAAGCAGCCCCTGCAGACATGGTTTCCATGGATATATCAGGTATCTGGATGAGGCAAAAAGAGATAAACCACTGGCTTCTCTTCCACAATGAGGAATGGGGACATATAGGCAAAATTAGGCAAGCAAACCCCATCCAACAGCATTTTCACTTGCAACTTGCCAACAAGGAAAGCCTCCAGTCATCTACTTAGAATGAAGTGTTGGGGAAACATAAAAGAGGAACCCAAGTAAATGATGCTGACAGCAAATGAAAACTGATGGTACTGTAGTTAGATGTGTGTGATGAGCTATAAGGATGCTGGTGAGACAATCTGGCCAGCAGCTATCTTGAGCCACAGTGGTTCTGGACAGGCAGAGGCTTTGACCACGCAGTGTGGGCTGCTGTGCTCTGCTACTGACCTCAAAAGGCAAATGCTCCTGTCACAGGTCACATGAGACTGTGCACAGGCAGGACTGAAACACCCCCTGGAAGATGAGACCAAGGTGGTAGCAGGGCACAAAAGGGACAAAGGCCCTGAGAACTGTTTGCAACTCCACATCAAGAGAGACAGTGCACTGCTCAGTCTCACAGCCAATTCAGTCTCAAACTGTTATTCCCTCTTTTTACACCAAAATCTTCCTAGCAGACTTAAGTAGTTTGCTGCAGAAGAACTCTCATAGTGGGGAAAGTCTATTTCTAGGTTTTTAATGTTTAAATCTTGTTTCATATTCCTTCCCCAAAAGCAAAAAGAAAAAACAAAAACCCAAACACCACAAACCTGAGACCTAAATGAGCTGTTGCTGAGCAGCTTGCAAGGATTTATTTTGCATTTCAGAGTTTATTTCAGTATTCAGGTACTCCCTGGTTTGCTTTGCTTTTTGTAATGCAGTGATTTGTGCTGCTGGAAACTGTATCCACTGCAGAAGCAGCACTTGGAGCAGTTTGAAATTGCTTTACTATTCCTTTTTTTCTTGGTTTTTTTGTTATGGTTTAGGTTTTTTTTTTTAATGGGTTTCTGGTGCTTTGCCTGAAACAGCCTGCACATACAGATAATGTAAAATGATGCTTCCAGAGGGTCCCTGCTGCAGGTGTTCAGGATGGAGCTAAGGGGAGTTAGGGGTTCACAGAACAAAGGTGCCTATCTGACCTCACATGCCTCCAGCACGTCCAATTTCTCTGCTCAGGAGCTCTTACAAGCACATTGCCCCTAAGTCCATCTGTCAATCTTTCTCCTCCAAAAGCACTCAGCACTCCTCCTCCAGATGTCTTGGGATTTCCCTCACTGCTCACTGACAATGGCATTTTGCTTAGTGCAGCTTTTGGTTCTGGATAAGAAAATCAGCACCAGTACTTCTGCTCCTCTCATTTGCTGTGATCTCTTCTTCTCCAGCACTGATATTTATCCCTCTCACACAAATATTTGCAACACTCAGGTAAGCATTGTCATACTGGAATTCCATTGTGAATTCCACGTTTTTCAATGACAACTCCTCCTGCAGGCTAGAGAAACTCAGGGCATCTCAGCCCATGACCATGGTGCCATTTAAACAGCAGTTGCATGCAGAGAGATCTGCAGCAGCAATGGCATTGAAGGGTGTAGGTGGCTAAAACAGAGATGCATTTATGCTTGTTGTGTCCCTTGGGATAAAGACTGCGACAGCAGCCACCACTGTTGGCAGAGAGAGAGGATTTCATCTGAAATCTGGCAGTACTCACACAGGTGATGCAGTGCCCACACCAGCACTGCACCACTGGGGAAAGCTGGTGGGTAACACCTATGCTGCCCACAGAAGTGCTTGAATGGGACCATTAGATACAATTTTACATATACCCCACTATCAGTTACTGAGAGAGGGAAAAGCAGCAGCCTCCCAGAGGACTCAGCAGGCTGGAAAGGAACAGATCCATTCAGCTCTACACATAAATCCAAGACTACAGCCTGAATAATGCAATTTTTCAGGATCTAAAATACTTACACCAGAAGACTTAGCTAAAATTTCCTTGTTCCATACCATAGAGATTTGTATTCCAGGGGGTTTAGAGACTTGGAAACTCCATGTCCACAGAGGAGCCCTGGGCAAGCCCTCACCCTCCCCTCAAGGAGCATTGCCTGCCCTGCTTCAGCTCCACACACCACAAGCTCTCTAAACTAATTTGAGACCCTGCAACAACCAGACACTGAAAACTGAAGAGAAAAGGGGTTTTACTAACATTGAGAAGAGCTGATAAATCACACTCCTAGTTTATTTTTCGAGCTTCTTGTAGCAGACTGGGAATTCAAGGCAAGATGGGGGAGAAACTGGAGAGGCATTTGCAGAAACACCTGGCAGAGCCACACCAGCACCCCACTGTCTCCTGCTCCTTCTGTCCACAGGGATGACCACACAAAAGAGAGCAAGTTCCACTGCACTGCTTGCACCCTCATGGGCCTCCATCTAAGCACACTGCTGCCAGGAGATTTGGCACTGGTGCCAGTAAGATTACTCCTACATCAGGCACAGCAGACAAGGAGACAGTCTTTCATTCAAGTGACAGCTGCTTCTGCAAACACAGATGTCTGCAGGCAAGATTTTAAAACACACATCCACATATAGGGAAAAAACCCAAATAACCACAAAACACATAACATCAATTCCTCCTTCAAACCATGCAACAACTTGGATGTGTTAGAAAAGTTCTCCTCATATGGTTCACTTAAAATCAGGGCAAGTATTTCCTCAGTACTTCTGATTTTGCACCAACCACACATAGCAATTACTCCTGGAAAAACCATGTTGGCACTTTTACAAGGAAGGTATATTTGTAAAGACTTTTTTTTCCTCTAAGAAAAAAGAAAAGCCACTCAAAATCATTGCTTTCTATTTAGTAACAAAACAAAATACTGAAAGCCAAATTTCTCACATCAAAAGTTGTTTTACACAGATGGCTTCATATCAACATGTAGCAGAATAGAAGTTGGGTGAGCAAGAGTTAGGATTAAATGTTTTCCTGACAAGATAAATAGATAAGGCAAGAGGGGAAGTGTCTCATTTACATTTATATCAGCACAGGTAACACTATGGAAATAGTAGAATTTTGTATGATCCTTTGTTTCATTTTGGAAAACAACAGTCAGATAAATTACAGTCAAGCAAAAAAGAAAAATGATAAGTTGTTCTCACAACTGGAACTGGGGATATGTCCTATTTTAAAATGTGTTAAGCTTTGGGGGTAAAATTAAAAAGAAACAAACTAAAACACACACACAAAAAAAACAAAAAAAACAAAAAAACACCACCACCAAAAAAAACCACTCACCAAAAATCCTCGTGAGAAAAGAACCAACATCAACCTAAAAATAACATACACACCAAAGCCAAGTGATTCCAGATTCAGATGAGTAACTTGGTGGAACAATAAACATGGAAAATAATCACAGAACATGCAAAAAAAGGGTGATACAGAAGGCACAGATAATTCAGGTCTAAATTTAAACCCTTTAAGGATAAGTACAGTTTCAAAACAGATCACTAGGTAAATCCAATTTCAACAACTTTCTTCTCTTGATGGCTGCACTGCCAAGCAGCACAGAAGTGCTTTCTCCTTACATCCCCTTTTCTTCTAAGTAAAAGAAGCTCTAATTTATACAAGCAACAAATGCAGACCTTATGTATCCTCCATACTTTGCTTTTCCAGTAAAGTCATGGAAATCGGAGAATTTTCCTGAGGATGTCTCAAGAGATCAAGCCCAGGCTCTCCTCAACAGTGTTTTTGTAACATCTTTTGACTTGCTGCCATCTAAAAGTTTCAATGAGCATATTCTCTTTCCCTTCGGGAGGTTATTTTTAAAAGGGTTGACTTTTACCAGACCCTCAAAAGATGCCAGGGAAATCTCACTCAATCTGTTTGTGGATAGTGACAATTCATCACCATCCAAGTAAGACAAGTACAGTTTTCCAGCCACCACATAAGAGCTTCATCCAGTCTGTCTTTCTACAGTTCATCTTCCCTAATTCTTCAAAGGAAGTTAAAGACATTAACACAAGAACAGTTCATGCTGACTGAGAATGTTTCTGGTAATTTATAATCCCAGTTTTGCTCCTAGCAAACTGGCCAATACTTGATATACAACCTTATCTGAGCACCTCCACAGCAGAGCTTCATAAAAACACTGAGAGATAACAATCACTGAATTTTGAAAATATAAATTACAGACCTATAATGAAAGGTTTGAGTCTCCAATTCCCTTGGAGAAGAAGAGAAGCTATAAATTAGATGAAATAAAAGCTTCAGGAGAATACCTCTTCTGTGCAAGACTTCACATACCCAGAATAAATTTCCATTTAAAGACAGGGGGAGATCTGTTTACTTTCCTGAAAAATGGATGCTACAGAATAGATCTATCTAGAGCCTGATGTATTATTTCTTCATATATCTTACTGGACAGCAAGAAGACTATAATTAGAATTGGCTGTAAGACCAAGATATAAAACACAAACACAGCAGAAGTTGCCCCACAGGCTTTTTGATAAGAGTATGGGTAACAACTTCATAAGACATCTTGGCAAACAAATGCAAAGATCCAGATTCCTTGGGACTCCTTAGCTAAATTCTATTAAAAGTCCACTTCTCCATTTCTACCTGGATCTCTAAAGGTGAAGGCTACAAAGCCATAACTCCAGGGTCCATGTAGAAATTCATTGCCTTGAAATGCATGTAGTTTTAAAGCAACTAAATAGTTCAAACTGCCAGCATCTGAAAAGAAAAAGTCATTATTTTATAGTGATCAGAGATGTCCAAGGTGCTTCAGAGAATACAAAGAAAGGCACAATCCCTGTGGACCTTACAATCCAATTAACTTAATTAACCATGTTATTCCCCTAGTTCCTGGTAACTCATTAAATCAATGAACTCTTAATAGCAAAGTACGTCACTAGCAGCTTTATTGATCATATCTACATACAACACTGACTGAACTCCCAAAGTCAAGACTTGGCACAAAACACACAAGATATTTCAGCACCAAACTTCCACTTTATTAAGCCAAAGCCCTATGCAGGTACCAGAGATAGGACAGAAGTGATCAAGTGGGGACTGACATTTAAATAGTGAGAGAGCAAGTAATCATGGGCTCAATGTTGGTCTACAATGCAAGAAGTAAAAAAACCCATTACAGTATTATTTAATTTCAAAACTAAAATTTTACATTTTGTTCATCACCTCTCATAGGTGAATCTTACAGTATTCTACAAAGGATGCCAGACCTTGGTTCCCCACATCTCCACACCTCCTGTGGCTACCTAAAGCTCAGAACAAGCAAGCAGCTCCTCAGCCTGGGCAGGGGAGAAATCAAAGAGGGCAGGCACGAGTTTGCCAAGAAGAAATCTTGCTGGTAAATTCCCTGCTGTCTAATTCAAATATCCCCATGCAAGAGAATCTCTAATGGGAGAGGTGGTTTACATCAGCTCCAACTGCACTACCCATCACTGCCACATCTCCTCAGCAAGGGCATAACACCCCTTCCTTATCTATAACAATTACAGCAGGATTAATAAGGATTAGACTTAAATTTCAATTACATTCATAAGTTGTTGGCTTTTTATATATAAGGTGTGCTGCTTCTTTACCTGTAAAAGAAAATTGAGCGAAACATCAGCCACACAGTGTAGAGCAACAGCAGGCACAAGGAGACCCCCTTAATCCCCTTTTACCAGCTCTTGTTCAGGATGATCTTTTGCCAGCTCCTAATGGCACTGAGGAGGTTGTTCATTTTCAAATAGGTCAGTGACTCATAATTTTAACTCATTTCCCTCCGCTAAAAATCAATGAGCTCCTGAAACAGTATTATCCTGGATGATTGGTGTTTTAACATCTCACTTGCAGGAAAAGAGATCCCAGAGGTCACTTCCAGTGCTGGGTCACCACAGTCAGCTTGGAAGATGGACTTCTTCTCTTGGTCAGAAATAAATACCTCCTGGAAAGAGGATACCTTTCCACAAAGATTTTCTTGTGGAGGATGGGTACATTGCAGTGAAGTGTGAATATTATACACTAGAGGAGAGTTACACTTCCCAATATCTCCATCCTCTTGCTTACTTAGCTGCATAAATTAGTTTTCCTACTCCCCCAATCCATCCCCAAATTGTTGTTTTTCATTCAGCTTCAAATTTCTGTGAATAAAAAGAGGGAAATACATTTAGAAAACATCTCTTTATGGACTTTTGCTCCTTTACTCATATAATGTACTCCAAAACACCATCAGCAATACTGTCACAGCACAATCAAAGTTTGTGTGTTGTCTGATAAGGTCTATTTCAGCTCTGACTTGTGAGCCTGACTAACTCCTGGTGTGCTCAACCCCCAAACAGCTTGCCAGTGGCTAACCCACCCAGCTGGTTAGCAGCAGGCTGAGGAGGTGACAGGTAGATAGGAGTCACACACCAGCTGTCACATAGGCTCAGAGCAATGACTTTTCACAAGAAATCTGCTGGGCTTCAGCAGCAAACTGAAAGAGAAAAGCCATAGATGGGGAAGAGTTTTCAGTGGAGTACAGTGCCCTGGCATGAGTTTGAAAAGCTTCCACAACTTTCCTGGCTGTCACTTACTTGGTGTTGAAGTTCAACAGGTCAAATGCTGGACTACCCCACCGTACAGGGCCACAGCTAATAAAAATATTAAATTATCCTACTATACTGAGGAACTATGAAAAGCCTCAAGAGCCAATTCACTCTAGAGTTAGAGCCACATTAAAAAACTTGCACAGTCATATATACAGGGAATTCCTCAGTTATTTTGAGTTGCAGAGGCTGCCACCATCACCTGCTCCTACAATGCAAGGGCTGCTTTGTCAATGGTTTTTCTTTACACGGTGCTGAACAGCCCTGCCCTCCTCCACGGGGGCTTGGCCAGCATGCCCATCACACCTGAGCATGAGGGATCTGCCTGCAGAGCAATTCAGCACTGCTGTCCCTGCACTCTGCTGAGCAGCACCTCCAGCCTACAGCCACTGTGCTAGAGCTGGATTTCTATAAGAAGCTCACAGCTGCAGAGGGAGATAACAGCGAAACAAGCTCCCTAACTCCACATTCCTTCAGTCCCTGTTCCTCACTCCCACCTCTGTGCTCTCCACTACAGCGCTGAAACCAAGAACTACCATTGCAGCTGGCAATTAAAAACCACGGTGTGAATTTGCACAAAAGAGAAGCACAGAAAAACAGCACCCCAAGGACTTAAAGCTCATTAAGCATGTCAGTGGCAAGACAATGAAGGGTAGCCAGAAATCTGTCCCCCCTTGCCTGGCCCAGAAGCCCCTGGAGACAAGCAGCTGCTCCAAGCAACAGCCAGAGGAGCAGATGGGTGGCAGAGGATGGCACTCCCTGGCCAAAAGCCTCACTCTCCCTCTTAATTATTCAGACAAACTGGATGGCATTGGCTGCAGTATTGCCTGTCACTGCATCTCTCCAGGCAGTTCATGACCCTCGGCAAGGGACACCCCAAAGAGCAGGGGAGGGCCAGCTGCCACAGCAGCCCGGGGTCAGCACGGAGCAAGCCTGGCTCTGGGAGCCAAAGGCACACGGTGCTGTACAGCTCATCCCCAGGTAAGGACACCCTACAGAAACCAGCATCCCTGCTTTGCACATGTTTTGCTTTCTGATCCCCCACCCACTTACTAACAAGTCCCTGTATAATCTCAGTAACAGCGAAGGAATTATATTTAAGTAGGACAGGATACACCAAAAAGCCAATTACAACGGATATTCCAAGAAAACAGCCCAGGAGCCATCTCCAGACATGGCCAAACAGCCTTGGCAGGTGGTGGGTGGAGGAAAAGCAGAATAAATACAATTAAAGAAGCAAGACAGTTCAGCTTTATGTTATATGTGAAATGCAGTCTCCAGAGGCTGAGGAAACAGCATGACTGACTAGGGCAAAATTTGAAATTCCTCAAAGGCAGGTTGCCTAGATGTGCAGCCAGAGCCAGGCTGACAGAAACGCTGCTAACAGCACCTAATTTGCTAGAGGATTATCACTTGGTGTAACGGATGGAAACTAGATTAGATAGCTGGTAAACTCACAGCACAGTTCATTACTGTAGAGGGAAATTTTTATCCACATAAACAGAACTTCTTGTTCTGCCCAGCTCTATCCTGTACAAGAAAGACATTTTCCACTTCATTTTTGTTCAAATATTTGGCACAACTGGTATAATTATGAATATGAAGATACTAAGCAGAAGACAGCCATGAAGCTGCTCTTAATAACTGCACTTCCATATCCATTTTGATCTGAGCATCAAAATCCTTTAAAGTGTAGTCATTATCCGTGTTCTGCAGACACAAAGACTGTGGCGTGCAGAGGTTTTCAGAGTGGCATAGAACCCCTCAGTCCCACTAATCTCAAATGACCCCATCACTCTGAGAAACTAAAGGATAAAATTATTTTGCTGCAAGCCCTGTGCTCAGCCAGAAACACAGGCACAGGATCAAAAGGGCTGTGGCTCAACCCCCACTACCAACCAACCCATTGGTAAGTGCCAGCCACAGTGGAACTGCTGCAGTTCCCACTGGGCTGCAGCCTGATCTGCTGGGGAACGTGGCAGCTGTTTCATGCAGCCAGGTGCTACTGCCCAAGGTGTTTGGATTGAATGCAAAGAACACAAAGTCCATGAAAGATTCTGGGGTAGCAAAGGATGGCCAGCAAGCTGGAGCATGCTCACAGCATCAATATCTCATCTAAACGTCTGCCAGGGCATTTGCAGTGTGCCTGAGCTTTGCTTTTGTCTGAAACAACTTTTAAGCAGCACATCAGGCACAGCTCCCTGTGGGGACAGAGCCCAGGCATTTTACCTGCAGCTACCTTCCAGCTGAGAGGGAACCTCCATAAGGTGAAGGGGAGAATCAGAGATGGAGAAAGGTTGAAAAGACCACACTCCCAAGGGGAAGAAGACTGAGACAGCACTGCCCCACCCTCACACAGATCTATCTGCCCTCTAACCTCAAAAGGGAAGTTCGTGAGAGTGCTTTTACAGACATGACTGCAGGTACAGTGTTGAGATTGACTGCCTTCTATTTCAAGATGAAAGAAAACAAAAGAACACTTAATCTAGAAACAAAATATTCATTCCCAACAGTGCCCTCCGTTCAGGATTAACACATAGCCCTGAGACAAGCTGCTATGAAACCTAACATATCCTCCCAGCTCTTCACTGAATTCATCCTACTGACAGCCCCAGGGAATTTCCCCTGACTTCCAATAATCAAAAGCTATGGATCTGGGCAAGATAGTTTTAATGAGGAGCCCCCACTCCTGGAAACATCATTTCCTGAACACACATGGAAAAACTGAACCAGAAAAGCACATTGGTATCAAGTAAGAAGAGAGCAACTTAGCATCACTAATTTCCACAAAACTGTCACACTGCCTGACAGTTTGCCTTATTATCTTATTTTTCTCCTTGTTTCTTTGCATCTCATTTGTTGCTAAATCTTCAAGGCCTGTGCTGCAAGAGGATGCAAATGAGGATAAGCCTTCCACCCCCAACTCTACAGTCTACACTTTGCTCCTGTGGTTACTGCTCTCATCAAACTAGGACCAAAGATAAGACTGGAGCCCTCTGTGCAGAGACTCTGTACATTCAACTCAACTTTGCCTTCAGAAGAGAGAAGAGATTTGAATTTTTTTATAAATTAAAGACAGAAGAAAAAAATCCAGCAGCTAAGCTCAGCTCCATCCCATGGGACCCAAGTGCGACCTCTCAGGCTCTATGCAAGGAGCAGCTCCCCTCTTGGGCTGTATGAGGGAATACTCAAATGTGAGCTGGACCTTTATTTCTTTGTACAGATGAATGAAGTGTCACCAGGATGACTAACAGCATCACATGTACAAGAAAAGGTAACACCTATAATCCAAATAAATACCTTGAAAAGCCTCTGACTGGCAACATAGCAGCAGCAATGTTAATATTTTTTTTTTTAATTGCTAAAATAAAGTCTCCATAGTGCTTTGTTCACAGTGGAAATTAAGTCATTAAGCAAAAAATTGTATTACTTCATAGACAACTTGAAGAACATAGCACTGAATTTATTCTGTGGCCTCAAAGAGGTTTCTACTCATCAAGACACAGCAGCTGAGCTGGCAGGGTCACTGACACCTCCACATAATGCAGATAAGACATGGAGCTAACCCCGTCCTAATGCACAGTATTTCCTTGAGATCAAATACCATGAGAACCCCCTGCTCCTTAAATGCAGAGTGCTCTTGATGCCACACACCTGAAGCTGTCAGGAGAAAATGTTTGAACCAATTTCCCAGTGGAAAGCAGCTCTCTTAACACTATCAATGAAATCAGCAAATTTTGCTGAAGCCAGAAAATAGTTTTGGCTGCAAAGTGAAATTCAGTAATTACTGGATGCCAAGTTCATCTAACATTAATGAGGGGGAGAGTCAGTAACAGAGAAATCACCATAATTGCTAAAACAAATATTTTACAAACTTATCTGAATTCCTTTATTTTCCAAAGACAAAGAGGGGGAAGAAAATTGGAGAAAATATAAAGGTAATTCATTCTTTTGACAAAACAAGCAGACTGAATAAAAATTCTACTTGGATTTTAAATTGAAAGTTTCATTACAATTTCCTCTCAATAGACAGAGCACAAAGCAAGAGCAAGAATAACTGGACAAAATGCAGACCCTTCCAAGAGGGAATGTTCCATTCCACTGTGTGGTTTCACCCAGGCCAAGCACTGCAGAAGAGATGCTCCCATTTCCAACAGAGACCATCAGCATGGGGCTCATTTTCTCAATCAACTGCTGCCCATGTTCCACTCCCAGTTACACCAGTGTCAGTGCACAGTAGCTATACTCATTTCAAGAACACAAACATATTTAGATGGTATGACTGCCTTTGAAACAAGATATGAATGTAGGAGCAGTTCCCATACACATGGGATCATCACCAACATTCACTGGAATGTGACATGTGGCCCTTCTGGGAAAAGAGACCATCATGGGAAAAATGTTTTAACCTTCTTCTAGAAAAGAGATTTTCTTAGAAAATCTAAGCCTTCTGTGCATAGATGACTGCTCTGAATGTCAAGGGTTTGGTCTGGCTTTTAAAAGAAATGGCTCCATTTATGTGATGCAGAGCCCCAGAAATGTCTGATTCACTGTCTTGGGGCTTGTCTACAAACAGGTCATTTCAATAGAGCTCTACCCCTATAATTATTCTACTATATTTATACCTTAAAATTCACTTAGATTTATACCTCTAAATTCACTTCATTTTCAAAATAAAGACTTCTATTCCATTATAATGAGGTCTAATAATTAACAAAGCAGTCAGTAAAATGGGACACTCAAATGAAGGCAAAGACCCTAGAAAGGGAACTTGGCATAGAGCTCATGCCCTGGTGGACAGCCTTCTTTTGCCAACCACTAAGCAGCTCTGTCACTTGTGCCTACTTGGAAGAGACAAACAGAAACAAAACAAAAAAAAAGGAACAGCAAATTATTCACCTCGGTTTAACCTGAGCAATCTTCCTCTCAGTGCAACCCAGAGCTTCAGAAAATCTCTGGGTCAGTAGCTGCAATCACAGCTCAAGACTAGAACAGTTTCAAAGGCCACATCCATTTCTTGGGAATTTCCCATGTGTTTTCCCACTACACTTGGCATGAGTCCATAGACACACCAACAGGTTTGGAGAACATCAAACATGGCCTGATTCCAGACAGATCTGGCAAGTCTACTCACTCTGAAATTTTCCTGGCTACTGTAATTCATGGTTTCCATCAAGGTCTTGAGCATCCTGAATGGTTTCCCCCCACACTTTCCAACCTTGGCAGCTCTGAAGGAAAAGCATGCCAAACCACTGCAGCTGACGCTTTTGTCAGCACTGAGCATCATCACTCAATATTGCTAATAAAACTTCTTCCCAAGAATCCCCACAGAGTAATAACAAACAAGAGAGCAGGAGCCACAATGTCCATACAGTTTCATAAAGCCAAAGTTTGCAGATATGAGAGCACAGTCAGGTTGTAAAATCCAGCAGATCACTTCAAAAAGCAAAATAATGATCAATCTCTGTCTTCAATCAAATTTCAATGAGGCTTTAGCGTCATTCCATATTACCTTTGTGGCTTCACCCCCAAATTGCACAGGACTTCTCAATCAGAGCTAAATTTTCTGGCTGCTGAAGTACAGGATCAAAGGCAGCAGCCCAAACCCAGACCAGCGTGACAGTCGGCAAGGAGGGGAGCAGTGAGCACTCCTCACTCAAAAGGTGCAAAATCTCCATTAACATATTAATGAGCAAAAAAAGACCCCATCAAAGTCTAGAAGGATTTGTTCCAGCTGTTCCATCAGGTTGATAAGTGAGCATTGTCCCTTAAGCATTACCACCACAGCCTTCATGTAATCCTAATTCCCCACCACACTTCATTGGAGGGTCAGAACCTCTATTTTTACATTTTGTTTAAAAGCAGTGGTCTGTATAATGAGTATTACCAACAAACAGCAGCCCATAAATTCCTGAGCTCTGTGTGAGCAAGCCCCCATCTCTGACAAAGCTCAGACACTGTAGAGCAAGAGTATCAAACGGAAAAATACATTATTACACCACATACAGTGGACAGATATAACAGCCCTTCAGCTGTAACATTTCAACTGCACACTACTTAAGTGACAGCTACACAGCCAAATTTCTTGACTGAAAATTAAGTGCCAGTATAATAGATCATGTCATTCCAGGTTTGGACAAAAGGACTCTGTAAAGCAATGTGTTAAAATGGAACAGACTCAACATGGCACTGAAAGATAGCCCTAAGACAACTTGATAAAAACAAAAAAAAAAACCCACCTTTTTTAAGTTATGCACACCATAACATTTGTAAGGTCAAAATGTTTATGGGCAAGTGAATAAAAGACAATTCACACTATTTTTAGCAGTTATTTGATTATTTGATTTTAGTTATTCTACACATCGCATGCATATCACAAACAACATGGAACCCATTGAAAGATCTCATTTTCTGCTAATCATGCAAACTCAGCAAATTTCCATCTCAGTGGGATGTTTCTCCCTGATGCATGTGAGTAAGTAAAGAAGAATTCCATTTCTAGTCATGGACACAGCTTCAGAGCTATTGAGCAGAACATCCCAGTACATTGTTCTGAGGACCGAATAAAAACCTGATGTCCATAGCCCAGCTGTTATAAGCCTCCTCAAAACAGACTGTTGAGATATTTTTACCTTCCTATTATAAAAATTTAAATAGCTCTGCCAAAACCATAAAAATCCACCCCCCTGCTAAATTTTCCCCAGGGTCTCACTCCTGCCAAACTGCACCTGCAGCAAGGCAGAGCAGTCAAGAAAGGGAGATCTTGCAAGGGGGTTTTACTTTGTTGCCCTCATCTTGCAAATCAACCTGCACTATGAAAGATTTTCCTTTCCATGCACCACAGGACACCTCTGCCCACAGCTGCACAGCAGCAAAATGCCCCCATATGCTCCTACAGCTGTTTCCAAGGTAACAACACGGAGCTGTATACAAGGGAAGGAAGCAAACAGCAGTAACAAAACCCTGCTATATTGTCACTTTTTGAAGCAGATCTGACTCGTCCCTTTCCCCTTCCCCTCCTTTCCACCTGCCTCATGATTCAAGCAAGGCTTGGGTAACTCAATTCATATTTTATAATCCTATTACCTCAGTCTTTCATAAGGTTTGGTTTTGATTTTTATAAGGCATCATATTGGAGTTTTAAAGGTGAGAGTCAGATTTTCTGCTTTTACTCAAGAAAAACCATCTGGGAGAGGAAGAGGAATTGTATCAACACCCTAAATTTACACTCAAACTCTGTATTCCCTCTCCCTAGAAATAGAAAAACATCTCAGGTTAAGCAAAGGATGTCTGCCCACAACCATGGCCCGTCTTACACAAGTTCTGTGCTTCTAGCTAACACTCCATTTCACCAATTTGCATAAAAGTATCTCCACTTCTCAGTCTGCAGATACAGTTTATCTTTTCTAGACACACAGTTTCCACATCCACTCAGATGTGCCAAAAACACAGAGACTTTCCCACCTGCCCACATACATTCTCACTACCAAAGCAGAAATTAGCCTGTACTTCTTCTGCTACTGAAAACCTTGTAGCAGCAAGAATGCAATTCAAATCCTTCAGTCCTCACATGAAGGACAGCAATACGAGGGGCAGCAACCAGGATGGAAAAGGGTCTGGTATGGCTAACTAGTGCTCATCACTGCCTCAAAAGAGGATCAGGGAGAGAAATCAGCAGATCTGGCCACACAGCTCTGCACACACAGTCAGGGATAGAAAGCCAGACCATATGCTTTAACCTCTTCTTTCAGGACTGAGACAACCTCACAGTAACGCACGAAGGAGCTGATCAACCCCATGATTTTGGAGTAACATGTCTGTTGTCAATGCAGGCTGGAGGGAACACATTTTTCCACCAAACATTTCCAAGTCATTGACATCAATTCTTTCTTCTTCTATGAAGTTGAATAAGCAGTAGGACATCTCATGTACAAGTCTCTTTGTGGTGGAGAAAACCAACACATTATATAACAAAGCATTAGGCACACTGGCCAGAAGTCACTCCCATCTTCCAGGAGACAGAAATTTTAAGGCAAAACATGGATGAAGAGACTCAGTGTGGATGGTATTTTGAAATTATAATCATACTTAGCAGAGTTTGTATATATCTTGCATTTCTCTATGTGACTTACCATGGCTGACCTTTTCTACCAACTGTGATTAATGAAGCTTCCAATCCATCTCCAAATGGCTGCAAATTGCAAGAGGTGCTCATCACATTAATAATCAGTAACCAAAATATACCACTCTTCTAATTACAATTGTGCTCCTGCTGAATGCCAGGACATTTCCTTTGGAAGCTTAAGTACTGTGGTCCTCAGAGGAAGTCAGCAAATTGATGGGTACACATGCCTGGCTAAAAAAGCTCCTCAGCTTGGGCACAAAAAAAAACAACTCAAACCTATCACAACTGCATAGGCATGGAGATGCCAACAAGGCAGACATAACTAGATCTGAATAAAGAAAAAGAGAAGTCAATATTTCTTCATATACTGGTTGGAGATCAGTTTGTAAAATCAAAATCTGAACAGTGCAGACATATCTTGCAGTGTTGTTATAGAATGGTTTGGGCTGGAAGAAGCCTTAAAGATCATCTAGTTCCAATCCTCTGTCACAGACAGGGACACATCATGATGCAAAACCTTCTCTAACATACCTGTTAACACTGCAGTGCTACAAAAACATTACCAAATACTTCCTCTGCTGCCCCTGCAGCGTTATATGCTATAACACAACCATCAAACCGGCTGCCTTGTGGAAGAGGAAAAGAAGTTCCCTACAAGCTCAGCTAATCTCTCTCTACACAGCATATCAGATTTATCCATCCAAATAAGCCATGCTGTGATTAAATGGCACCTTCCTAAGACTGACTACTCTTTGAACCACCCACAGAAATAAATGCAATGTACTCAAAGGGATGCACATCAGCCACAGACTCACTGCAGTGCTGGGACTGAATTCAGAGGAAATGGAGATGAGAAGGAAAGGCATTACATAGAGCCAGAGACAAGAGCCAGTACATACACATATGAAGTCACAGAGAAAGTAACCCAGCAAGCACTAACCCAGTACAGCTGTCCATCACCCTGCTGTGAATGTGGAATAAGGCTCCCAAAGCCACCCCAATCCAATGGTGCAAAAGCATCCGTGCCAGCTGCAGCAAGGCAGCGTTACAAAGCACTGCACCATAACAGGGCTGAATTCATGCCAACAGGTCTTAGTGTGTTGAGCAGGGGATTGACTCACTCTTCTACAGGACAAGATTTTTAACAGCTCTGTCTTGGGTGGGTGGATGCTCCAAGGGGAAGCCATGGTCCTACAGCAATCCAGCAGCACAAATAGATGGTGTTCACCCAAAGCAGTGGGAGCCAGGAATCAGCATCAGAAAGGCACAGCAGCTCAATGACTCTGTCCTAACACTTTGCAGGGGATCTTATAGTACAATTTCTCTCTGTGCTTATTAACCAGCAGGTTCAGAGAATTCCACAATTCTTGCATTACTCACACAAAACATTGCAACAGTGCCACTTCATATATTTGTTAAGTCTGTTTACAGACTAGAATAGTCTAGAGAGGTAGTCTGGGAATGGGTCCAAAGCAAAAGCCCACCATTAGCTACTTTGCACCAAAGCAGCAGAGTTCATAAAACATGCATTTCCTGCTTGTTTCTGCCTATCCCGAATCAGCTCCTGCACCTGAGCCCCATTAGAGCACAGGAGAAACGCACTTCATTTCAGAGACATAAACTTTCCCCACCACTATCATCCCTGTTCATCTATAAAGGCAGAAGTGCAACGTTTAAACCTCCCTTATGCTGTGCCACCTTGTGGATGTCTTCTCACGACTTTTATGAGCCGCAGGTCCAGCATTTATTTAACATCACACTCTTGAACATGTAAACAAAATAATTCACAGTCACTGTGAGCAACACTAAGCGACACAATAGGAATCAGATTACCGCGACACGTCCTCTGTGCAATTTGCAAACCCGTTATTCCCCAGGTGGAGTTGGCACTGGGGACAATTACCAGCTGGAAACAGCATCTCCAGTAGCTTTAGAAAGTTGAGGCTTAGATATTGCAAGCCCCTCTAAATATCCAAAAAGGACCGCGCAGCCACCTCGCACTCAAGCCCCCCTCCCCATCACTTGAAGAAGAAAAAAAAGATAAATAAAACAAAAGCAGAAACCAAGCAAGCCCGGGAATGGAAGATTGGCTGCGGCAAAGTTTATCAGCACGAAGAGCATCTCCCCTCCAGTCCTTTCATTCGCAGAGCTCCGTGCCAGCAGAGCATCGCCCCCCTCCCAGAGGGACACACATCACCGCCACCATCACCCCAAAGAGTAGTGGAAAAGGGGAGGCGGAGGGTAATTCCGAGCACCTCCAGCTCTCCTTTCCCCCCACCGCGCTCACCGTCCTCTTGCATCCGCTGCAGGCACAGGGCGAGGCTCTTCCTCCAGCCCGGCATCGCGGCAGGGGCAGCGCTGCCGCCCCCCGGGGCANCGGGCCGCCCGCCGCGCAGGTGCGCTCCCCCCGCCGCGGAGGGCGGGCAGCGGCCAGCTCGGGGAAGGGGGGGACAGCAATTGTGGCAATATGGATATATTGTGTGTTTTTTCCCCCGCGGGGGGTTTGCGCAGACAGAGTGGGCTCCGCCTGCAAACAGGGGCCGGGCTCCGACCCACACCGGCGCCCTGCGGGTCCCAAATCTCTGCCTGACGTTGGACAGATATCTGCCCAAGAAAGATATGGAGAGCACACTGATCCCATTCTACATTCTCGTTACAGCTGTAGCCTGGCGCCTCTTCCCTGCACCGAGCGGCAGCTGCCTGGCAGCCCCACACAGGTGCGTGCATTGACGCGTGTGTTTATCCTGAAGTTGGGTTCTCTGGTAAATAAAGTTGAACAGCAGCCATGCTGATCTACTTCATTTTCTTCACTACCACTTGCAAGCAGTTGAAGTGTATGGGGGAGACTTAAAAGCATCTTTTCAATTTCTTGATAGTCTAGAAGTTTCAGCACTTTTACAGGGACACAAAGGAGATGCTTATTGCATATGCCAGGGCATTTGTGTTTTTAATTTCCTGGGGGCAACATATCTCTGCAATCACTAGCAGCCTTTTTTATTCTTCATGGAGCCTTTTATTAGCTATCTGGTAGGTCTCATTCTGCATCTCTGCCTCCCTTTGTGAGAGTTATTATATTACCTGCAGCATCTGCTGTAATCTAAAATATTAGGGACCAAGCTCTCCTTGGGATAGCATGAGCTAATTCCAGTTTCAGAGGCTGGTATCTCACACCACTCCGGTGGAACAGGGCAGCTATAACAGCAAGAGAACACATCCATCTCGATGCATCCATATGGACCTTGGCTTTTCAGTTCAGCCTTTCCACCCCTTCCTGCATGAGAAGCAGTTGCTGTAGGGCAGCCTAGCACCCTGCCAAGGGGCAGCAGCTTCACCCTCTGTGCTCTGTTCACATCTGAGAAGTGTTTGCCATTTAGGGAGCTGCCAGCCAAGTGTGGCGTGGCATATGCCAAGCTGGGCAGCAGGAGTCTGGAAACCTTTTCAGTGCCTGAAATGTGGAAAAGACAGTGGCTCAACTGAAAGGTACTTGGGAATCTTCTTGAAACAACCTCCTAAAGCTCTGAGCACACAAAGGCAGAAAATCAGTTTCTGAAGGAAGGGACAAAAGCAAAAACCTGTGACTTTAGGGCAGTCTAGGGGATGGGAATCCTAACTGAGATACTTGAGTTAAATGCCTACAGTTAAATTAGCTTCTCCCCTTCCCCACCAAGTTCTTGATGAGCAATGTGGGAGCTGGGCTGCAGAGGGTCTTTTGAAGTTACTATTGTAGCATGTCTTTCCAGTGAGTTAAACTGGGATAATCATAAACTCACATGAATAGACAGCCCTCTTCATCTGAGCATAAGAGCTTGCAACACTGCAGAGGCAGACAGCAGTATGCAATGCCCTAGGACTGCATGAGAGGTTTCCATCACAGCAGAGAGCAGCACTGTACAGGCTGATTCCCTTCCATGCTTCTAACCAGAGTTACCCATCAGTTTGAAGGACAGTGATGGGAGTGATGGCACCTGAAGGCTTATTCCAGCCAGCTGGAGCAATCACTTCTGAGAGAGATTTCCTGAGGACTATTGGCAGCAGGAGCACAGATATAGCTCAGATCTGCTATACCCCACTAGCAGCACAGACAAGTTCACAGACATAAAAATATATTTTTGCCCACATTTACCTTCAGACTAGAAACACAATAAGGGATGGACTCCCCACCCAGCTACAACTCCTTAAAGAGCTGCTTTCCTTGTGCTAAATATAGCACCTTTGCACAGCTTGTTCCCTGGAGGAAAACACAACGCCCCCTCCACCACCACCCCTTCCCTGCAATTTCTTTGTACTTTTGGGACTCACAACAAATCACAACTCCATAGCTGGATTGGATCAGGGCACATCATGCTAATTTATAGAAAGTTTGTGATATGCCCCAAATATTCTGATAGCACAACTCAGAAGCTTTTTTGAGGACTAATCTGAAGCCAGGATGCATCCTGGGGAAAGGGAATTATGCTTCTTCAGTTGTTAAAATGCAGCACATGAAGAAAAGTGCTGTTGAGTTATATGACTAACTCAACCACCCACACAGGCAAATCACCTGCCCTTTCTGTGCCTTGATTTCCTTAGCTGTATTTTATAACTGCATGATGATATCCAGATTCTGGGCATTAGAAAAGGATTTCCAGAAAAGTGATGGTTATTGATCTAATATTGCTATCAGGAAAAGTAATGAGAATCTAAAATAAACATGATAGAGGAAGAGGCTCTTAAAAGTAAAGTTAAATTGACAATTTTTGTGCCTAAAAGCTTATCTGGTTTTGCCATTTACACTGGTTGTTCTCACAAAAGACTCTTTCCCTGAAATGTCTTTAGACTGTCATGGCTACAACAGTATTGCTTTTTAAAGGACATTGCTACCACGGAAATAATTAAATGTGAAAAAAGCAAGCATATTACTAGATGAAAAAGCAGCTCAGAGGTCTTAAGAACTGAATTTGATATATTCATTATTATAGGAAGAGCCAAAGCTAGTGTGGTGAGATTTTCTCAAGCACTAACTTCAGTACTCACATGGGAAACTGGGTTAGAGAAAATGAAACATACCTAGAAGTACCAGTAGGGAATTCATAAGCAGAATCAATGTAAAGACAGATGCTATGGTACTTCCTTGGAGGGAAGTCATGGAGGGACATTTCAAGCAGCATAAAGTCCATAGAGAACTTCAGAAGTGAATAGCCATGTTGCTGAGCAATGTCTAATTTGTCTGTATAACTGAAATGTCCAGCTACAGGATTTTAGGCACCACTGTGACATGGATACTGCCACAAATTCAGAAGGCACTGCTGTCCTCCCCCATCCTGCAGAAATGGTTGTCAAACCAAATTTGTGAGGCAGAGATCCCTCTTTGGCCACATGCCTCAGGACAGGACTACCTGTTTGATCAACTGAGGACTTTACTCTGCCCTCTGCATTGGCTGTTTCAGCAGCTGGTGGTCCTCACCCCACTGAGGAACACAGAGTACAGCAAGACTAAAGTCCCAACAGCTCCTAAGCTGGGCAAAAGGAAAGGTCTCTGCCCTGGAGAGTGTGCAGCCTAAATGGGCAGCATTGCTCAGTACAGAAACCAAGTTTTCCTTGCATGTGTATTGGGGTATCTCTCTAGGGCTGGAGGAACCATGGGAGGTCTTGAATTACAGCTTTGCTCTTATTGGGTTGCAGAGAGCATGGTCTCTATGGTCTTGGGTAGCTCCAAACTCTGCCTCTCCCTCCCAGCAATTTTCAGTGGCACATGAGAGGGGACAGTTGGCTGCGCTGTACTTTAAATACCACTATAGCTGTAAGAAAAAACACAAGAAAGCACCAAGTTTTCCAGTCTCAGGAGCTGGCTACTGAGAAATGGCTCAGGCCTGTCACAAGCCCTCAAACCAGGATTTGCAAATGGGATGGATCTCACCTCTCCTGCACACTGCATGCACATGGTGAATGATAGAGTGATGCCACTGGTGTGGCGAGAGGAGGCTCCCATGTGAAAGTCCCATTTTCCTGCAGGGGTTAAGGGAGAATGTCCAGGCATTTTAGGTTCCATTTTGTCCTTGAACTCTTTGTCTCCAGACAGCTCCAGCTCAAACTCTCCTGTCATGTGTTCCCTCGCTCTGAGGGCCACTCATTTTATCATCTCACAATGAGAGTAAGCTGGCTCCCTGCAACAAGGAAAGTCGGTGAAATGAGTAAATCTTCACTTTCGGCCCCAAACCAAGTGACTTCAGAGCTCCTCTCTTGCCATTTCTGAATCCATGAGGATCTGGCACTTGGGAGACCCTTAGGAATGGTGTTCTGTCCGCCCACCATTCCCAGCAGCTTGAGTGAAGAGGTGGTGCCCTCAAGGCTGCATTATTTCAGCAGTGATCTGGAGGCATCATGAAACCCTCTGGGGAAACAGAGAGGGCTCCCTCCCCTCCATACTGACCTGGTGCTACTGCCAGGCAGCATTCAAGAGTTAAGATTAAGCTAGAAATTTCTTTGACCTATGTAATCCTACACAAAGGAAATCTATTTAGGTGTCTAGAAAAATCTTTTCCTTTCTCACTCCCACTCCTAGGCTTAATTAACTAAAAGATAAATTTTCTTTCTCTACCGAGGCTGGGTTACTTTGCTGAGTGTTGAAGCAGTGCACCCTGTATCCTTACAGCTCTACATGGAGAAGGCAAGGACTATAGGAAATTTACTTCCATCCTACCATATGTAAATAGCACATAGCTGCATTAATGCAGAGCCAGTCTCTACTTTCACCTCTCAGGCACATGGAAGGGTAGTGGGGACACAGAGCATCAATCTCTGTCACAACACAGCATCAAGATGGGTTTGTCTCTCTGGCTGCTACACTCACTTTTATACCCATACACAGCAGTGAGATCATGGAATTTAATAATGATCCTGTCATGGTAGAAGGTTAAAGGCAATTTTAAAATGGATTATCTTCACTTTGCTACCAACAGATGTTGATTAATAGCAACTTTACTTACCAATCCAGCTTGGTTCTGGTTTTGCCTTTAATTCAGACAGCTCAAACAGTTTACATGTTTTGTTGCCTGCTCCTTGTCAGGCATTTCATAGTATGGGTTTCAGCAGAAGTGTTCATGTCCAACTAGGTTTTGAAGGCTGGAAACAATCTGTCGTTTTGCTTCTGAGTGATACTCATCTCTCTGAATGGCTGAAGACCTTTTAGACAGATGCCTTTGGATTTCACTGACACAAGTATACACCCCATTTATGGGCTCCATGAGGATATGGTCACCTCTGTGCTCTGTTCATGCTGGAAGGGAGCTGAAGTGCTCCTTGTTTCTGTCCCAAAGGGATACTTGGAGTCAGTTCTGTATGAGCTGGTTCTTCACCTCCTCCCAGGCACCAAGGGATCAGACCCACCCCTCACCTCCTTCCAAAGTCATCTTTCTTCTACAGGAAGCCTACAAAGTATGTGTGCAACAAGCTCTGAGTGCTGAAGCAGTGAGGTTGCCTGTGGCCAGCCAGCCCAGGGGTTTCTCTGCTTGTTTCTCTGCATCCTGCATCCACTGTCAGCAGATCTCCCCTCCTGGGCAGAAGGCCTGTCTTTGCTGACCCTACTGCTGGGCTGATGCTCATGCTGAAGCTTTGGTTTTGCTTCCCTTAAGGGCTCCTAATTTATAGATGCAGTTTAGAGCAAGTTACAGACACCAGTCACTTTTTCTGCCAGCAACATGAGGCTGTCCACCTTGTTCCCAAACCTAATCTTGTCACTTTCTGCCAACGCCCCATCACAGAGATTATCCCTGTTCACCTGCCAGTGACCCAGCAATGCACAATATGGTGCTGGGAGGACTACAGTGTAGGAAGACAGAGAAGCTTTGTAACTTCCTCACTTCATGCCCCAAACCAGCAATGTTAAAGTAAGACTGAGGTCTGTGCCCTTTCCCCTGCCAACAGCAGGGTTTAGGGGCCTGCAGTGCCCCCAGCTCCATTGCAGCTGCTGCCTATTGATTTCCAGGCTACTGAAACGCATCAGAAATTCAATATCCAAGGTGGCTATGCATGCTACCATGTTACTCTGTGGTACTACCCTCTACATTGAAGCAGAAAGCAGAGTGTGAAGCATTAACAACTCATACAACTACTTAATACTGTTAATATTTGTTTAAAACCCTACAACGTAAGAGACAATACTTTTGGTCCTATCCTGTGTGCAAATCTCCTCAATTCAGCCAGTAGACAGCTTTGTCTGGGTCACTGTGAAACTGCTATGTGATCTGATGTGTTACTTTAGAAGACAGGAGAGTTTAAAAACAAGATTGAACTCGGCCACAGCAATTTTCTAACTGTTGACTGAAGATGGAAATGCTGGAAACATGTTCTTTCTCTTTCAAAACTGCTTTCAGGACACCCTCCTTCCCTTTATCATATTAGTTTTGCCCCTGCACACACCACCATGTTTTGCCTGAGACACACACAGTATCACTAATAAAAAAGTGTTTACCTTCATAAAGCCACAAGAACCCCCTCAAGCAAGATCTGTGCTTACCACCATTTACCCACAACAGAAATCTCCAAACCATCCCACTGCTACGTAGAGATTTTCATTCCAGGCTTCCACTTAGGAGCAAGATTTGCCTCTGGCTATGTAAGGTTTCATCTCTGTTCCTCATTGCAGAGGTGCCCCAGGGAAATTTTACAGCTCACTTAAGTGAAAGAGCTCTCAGGTATAGGATAGCTGGTTCTGCACCACCCAGAATGCCAGGTACCAGACAGCCTGGGGAGGTTTCCCAATAGGACATGCTCTACATTTTGCTTCGTTTTCCCTGATTGACAAATTGTTCTTTATGGGAAAGGATCTTTAAGCTGTTCCTGCACTCCCAAATTGCATTTTTCTTGGTTACCAGCTGTGCAAGTAAAAAACGTTGATCACCAGGGATCTGTCATTTCTTCCAGGAATAGCTCAGTGTCTTTTAACAACCATGAATGAAACACACAATGGAAGTACTTCTGTGCCTTCCATTAACATGACTGCAGTATCTGCCATGCCCAGAAGTCCATTCAGAACTACAGTGAAAGGAGAGTCAAATACAATCTCAGCTGCTCTGCACAGTCAGACTCAGGGTAGCAGCAGGCAGGCTTGACACTCAATAGTTTGGCCCTGCTGATCCAACAATATCCAGAATCCTATGAACCAGAAGTTGTGGAAAATGAATTTGTGAGGTGAGTTACCATTGTGCATCATTGGCAGATGGCTCAGGACATGAAGACAGGCTCGGACCCAGGCTTCACTCATGCTACAGTCTTAGGCTCTCTCCTTAGCCAGCCTTGGCATTAAGCACCCATCTATTCCACCAAAACCCACTGCACTTGATAGTAAGCAGAGAAACACTAGCTGTCCATCTCTCAGGAAAGCACATGACTTGAAAAACTAACTTCAATATTGCCTAACTAACTAAAAAACTAACTTTGATATTGCCATTAGAAAAAAAATATGTGGTTTTCTTTTTTCTGGTTGATGATGAACAGAAGCAGCTCAAGCAAAGAGCAGGGTGCAGAAAGCAACACTACATCCCTGTCACCATATGTTAAAAGTCATTACTATGACTGTCTTGCCTCCTCGTCCCTTTCATTGTGACCCAGCTCCAGCTGTCAGCAGCACATTAATGACTGCAGTCTATTTCAGATCAGAGAAGGAGGCAAGACAGTTGCAAATCACTGATATTGACTGCTGGTCTTAATGGAAACACTCTGTAATTTTGCATGTACATTCATTCAAAAGGGATAGAAAAGTACAATAATTGCCATTTCAGTGTTCTGATCTCTCCCAAATCAGCTGGCAAGGAAATGAGCACTGTGGGCAAGAGCTAAAAAATTTAAAGCCCCCTTCACTTCCTTGCAGTGTGGGCTCCCTCCTCCAGTGTTTCATAAAATACTGGAATTCACATTTTGTATGGCTCCTTGGTATAGCTGAGGAGTTGCTTGGCACTCATCAAGGCCCTAATAAAGAAATCATTGGACTTTTGCCTGATGTAGTTATTCATTTTGAAGTATTATTCTAGTTCTCATTCCACTTGTCTATATTTGACTAATAGCAGCAGCGCCACACACACTTTCAAGCTCTCTCTATGTAAAGAGACTCAATATTTCTTTTCTCAATTATTGCTAAAATAACATCTACAATCACTCTAAGCTTTCATACACCAACACTTTGGTGCCTTCTGGGATTCTATTTTTAAGTAACATTTGTATCAGAAGGCCTATATGGGGAATAGACTTTGTATTAGGGGCTGAAGGCCTGTTCAACAATAGGACAGGGATCACTCAAACAAAAGGAAATGGATTTCCTTAGGATGTGTGTTTTGGTGTCCCTGAAAAGCTAACAACCCTTTTGGAAAACTCATAACCTATTTAATCTTCAATCTCAGCCCTTGCAAAGCCATTGTCAGCGGGGAGATTGAAAGGATGGCTGCTATTTCATGCCACTTAACATACAGGCACTTCTTCAACTTTTATTGCAGAGAGCTGGCCAAAGCAGAACCCAAAACCCGAGTCCTACTAACTCTCACTGAACTTAAACTGGCAGCTGGAAATCTGGGGGCAGATCTTCTTGCAGTTTTGGGCTCTCCATTTGTCTTATTTCTCACTTAATTTTACATGGAGGAGTGGGGAGAAGAAACCAATTAACCCCTGCAGTGCTGGTGGGATGTCAGGATAGACACTCGTTTATGCGAGGTCCCCTCGAGAAGCGCTCCCGGTGTCGCTGGGATGGGAATTACAGAGCTGCAGTAACAGTCTCGCAGTGCCATCTACCGCCCTGAGTCCCTCTACCAGCGCGAGTGCCACCTCCGGGACATTGCTGCAGAGGGGAGCCGGGAGAGAGCCATCCACAACTATTCCTTTCTTCCTTAGACGATGCTCTCTCTTTTCCTGGGAAAATTACCTTAAACAGCCTTTCGAGCCACTCCTTAATCACGCACAGCACTTAACTTTGTCCAGAATGACAACCTATGTCTTCACTTCATGTTTTTGGAATAAATGACAGGATGATGGAGAGCGAAAGAACATTCTATTGCAGATAAATCTCACTGTAGAAAATAAAGAGGAATCCAAACTAGAGTGGACCAAGGCTTTGAGCTATGATGGAGAAAAAAAATTCCCTTAGTTCTAACAGCATTTAACAGCAGCTTTTCACTACCAGAGTATCAAAGAAAGATTATATATCCAAGACAGTTTTGTTCTCTTAGTAAATTAATCATAGCTGCCACTTAGCCATCTATGCAGGCAGATGGTAGATGATGGCTAGGTAATCAATTCCCATATGGCAGAGAAACCCCATCCCCAATTGTGCTGATTTAAATCTCTTTGGTGCATCAAGGTAAAAATGATCCTGTGCCAGAGATGTGGCCTGCCCAAGTACACAGATTTGATCCTTCCAATGCCTCAGGAAATCACATATACAATGGTAATTTGTTCTATTATGCCAGCCCATTTTCTGCTCAGTGTCAAGAACCAGACCCTCCAGAATCAGTAAGTGTGCAGAAGTGATGTCTTCATGTCTGCATCTTGAAGTGCAATTCAAAGATCATTCATAACCACAGAACAAAGATTTATGTATACATATATATATGTATGTATGTATATTCTTAAAACAGCCACATCCTTTGCATTTCTTGCATTTCTAGCCTGAAAAGATAAATGAAAGACCTCAGACTAGAGATTTCTGTTGGTCTAAGGGAAAAAAACATGCTGCTTTGTACTGAACTGTAATCCTAACCAGCTCAGATTTTAACGCCATCATTCAATATACATTAAAAAAGCATCAACTGCAATTCAACATTATTGTGCAAAGACTAGTAAATATAAATTATTCCCTCTCCTCCAAAGTAGCCTAGTAATGTGCTATAGGACCCAGATTTCTGCCACCATGACAAAAAAACCTGAATCTGCTGCCATGAGCCTGCTGGTTTAAAATAATTCAGCTCAAACAGCAGGATATAAACAGAAGCATTTTACAAGAAGTGATATAAATATGACTTACATCATCATAGTGACACTAAATGAACATAAATAACAGGGTTTAAACTCACAGCTAGAAAGAAACCTCTTTGGAAAGTTACAGCTACAATGAGCATGTGTCTCTCTACCTTACACAACCAATAGCCCAGTGTTTTCTTTAAAACAAAAACAGACTGTAAAGTAGGTACATGAGCTTTAGGGTTCCCAAATATTACACTCTGGTAGATGCTTTTAATAGACAACTTTACTGCCATAAAACTCTGTTAGGCCAGGTTCAGATTAAAGAGAGGGCTGTAAGTAAAGCAGGTGTTCATTCACTAGACCAGCACTTTGGAAGGGGAACAGATTTCAAGCTGAAAACGTGCTTTCTTATGGGAAAGCTACACTGTGGATTTGGTTTTTTTTTAAATAAAAAGTCACGAGTTTGGGGATGGATCCTGCAGCTTTAACAATATCAATGAGCAGAAAAAGGAGCACTAAACTCAACCCCTTCCCATGGTCATCCCCTTGATTATAATCTCCCCTTTGCTGTCATATTCCCCTCTTGCCTTACCTCTGTCCTGCATTCTCCGCAGACATAAAACAAGGCACTTCCTCCAGCCTGGCATCCCAGACCTAGAGACAAAGAAACACAAGTCTGTAGTGTCTCGAAGGAGTTTGCAGATGTGCAGCTGGAATACAAAACCCAGCTCCTCTACAGGGCTACACCTGGACAAAGAGGCAAGTCCATCCGTGCTTGCAGAGACAGGAAAACTCTGCTGCATGCAAGAGCCTGACTGAACCATCCAGGCTGCATTTTGCTGCAGGCATGGAGCAACTTCACATGTCCACAGCAGAGGAAGAAGCAGATGGTGAAAGAAGGGTGGACAGATGAATGGGTAAATCACAAGGAGTCGAGCAATTCCTTAAAGGGTATTTTTCTCTTTTATGCCAACCACACAGAAATCATAGAAAACACATGCAGTCCAACAAATTAGAATTCCTGTTCAGGGGATGGAAATACCCACAACCATACACCAATGAAATTGATAAGCCAATTTCCTTTGGGAATTTCCTTTTTACATCTCCAGTGTAGAAAATATATTTATTGGTATCTCTTCGTACAGAAAAATAGTGGAAAAGCTATTCTTCTTTTGATCTCATGTTCAATTTTTTATTTATGTCCATTAGACTTAAGAACATGCACACATTCCCCAAAGGAGGAAGGGTCACTACACCCATTTGCAGCAAATCTTGCTAAAATGAATACTAAAAAAATCATGGCTATCAATAACAGTTTTCAGAGCTAATTCTGGTTGCAGTAAGTATGTCACTCCTACAGATTCTGTTGCAAGATGACATTAAGCCTATTTCTGATTGAAGCTGTTGGATGCTCTTAGGAAATCCCTACTTTCAAGCTGTATTTGAGAGGAATTACAATTTCTATACAACTAGCACATAACAGCATTCCCTCTCTCATAATACATATGAAGAGAGAAGAGAGAATAACACTGTAGACACAAGACATGATTTGAAATGTGTTATAAAACTGAACATAAAATACAGGTTCCCATAGAACAGGACAAGATTCCTTTAGATCTCCATTCAATTTAGCACTAAGTCATCATCAGGGTTGTGGGGGGTTTTTTTAATAATTTTTAGTTTGCAAGCAAATCTAAGATAGCACACAAAAAGCAATCTGGCATTGCAGCTTGTGACCCAACAGGCAAAAAAACAGAGCCACACACATGCCAATTAAACACTTATTATATTTCTCTTCTGGTTTTGACTTTCTGCCTAGGTTCAAGCAAAACAGCTCAAACATTTACCAGTTACCTTTGGGATTTTTTTCTCCTAGTTTGCATGCCTGCCAATTACCTACCAAAATGTTTCTAACTTTTAGTCTCCCAGAAAAAAAAAAAATCCACAGTGTCCATCTAGACTTTCTGCCTTTTGGTTTGTTTTTTTTTGCTTGTTTGTTTTGCTGCAGCAATTGCACATTTCTGAAAATACAATATGAAAATACAATACAAAAATACAAAAGTCTAGACTATGATTCAGGTCCCCTTAGGAAAATACAGAGAAGTAAGTATAAAAAGATATGCTGGGACTTCATTTTGGGAAGAGATGTAATCTTTTCTAGGAAGAAAAGAAACACTTCTGGACCTCTGAATTAGTTTGCAGTTTTGCTTGTTTCACAGTCATTTTTGGCCTTACACACACTAAGACACAAATTCCACAAATACTCCAGCTAACCAAGAGTACGCAAACTATTGAAAGCAAAAAAAAAAAAAAACTGGTTCTGTTTTAAAAAAGATTTTTGTTAACATTACACAAATTCTTACATACAATAACTTCTGAGATTAAGAGATTAAAAAAAAATTTTGAAGAAAATTAGAAGTAATTTCTGCAACCCTCAGAAAAACATGGATGAGCTGTCTTATGTTGAGTGGATCTGAAAGTGTATGAGGACACAGTGCCCTAGCACTGGGGCTTATCTCACAGAATGTCCAGCTCTTATTTACTCACAGTTTTATTTCATCTTAAAGCCAAGATGTAGAAAATAAGATAGAATATCAAGGCCTTAGGGTAGGATGAAACCTTGTCTGAGATAAGAGAATCAGTCTCAGAGGAACAAGACCTTCAAACATCAGTACCATTAGGTCTGGGGCTCCTGCAAGTTTTGGTAGGGGGGTGTAGGAGAAATCTACACTAAAGCTTTGCAACTGATTCATTTCAAGTTCGTGCAGCATCTCTCACCAATTTTATGAGACAGTGAAACACCACTATTTTATAAAAAATCCCCTTAGAACAATCCACTGTGATCTCCAATCTTCCTCAAAAATAATAAACAAGCTTTTTGTGTTGATGCAGCTTTGTGGAAACAAACACAATTAGACCTCATGCTAAAATGAGCAGCATACTAATTGGAAGTGCTGAATCAATTATTCCCCAGGAATTCGGGGCTATCAGCAGTCTGAGATCAGACGTGGTAGTTTATACAGCTTTCACAACTTCCTGATAAAAAATAAGCACAGCACAGTCACACTGAGTTTCTACAGTACACTGAAAAAGATTCCTCCCCTTCCCCATGTCATTTCTTTACCTTAAGCTGATTTTACTTCACAATTTGAAGTGTTCTTATTCCTCCCTCACTGGCATTTTATGAATTTCTACGGGCTGGATTAAAAAAGTGCACAGAATAGCCGTTCACAGGTTGGGACAGACATGGAGCCTGTCTGAGGGAACCATGTGTGTGAAAGCTGTCAGTTCTTAGGCTGTAAATCCAAGACCGCTGAACCGACACGCGGCGCTCCCAAAGCCATCCATCTGTCTGGGTGTGCTCTCAGCGCCAAATCCCACACCCAGGGGAGCCCAGCAGCAGAGAAATCCCTCGGCTCTGGCAGGAGCAGTGCTCCCCTCTGTCCTGGTCCGAGTTTTCCCCTGCCTGCTGATGCTATGAGAGAACGGAGCTGAAGGTTATCTCAGTTCTGCACAGCATCAGGGACACAGACTCATTCCCAATCCAGGCATGCCCAGCCAGACCTCTGCTACCCACAGAACAACCCGCTGCTTCCCACAAGAACACAAGTGCAGCCCTGCAATCCTCACAGCAGCACAAGCCAGCTTGGAATTCCTAGGATTAATTCCTTTTTCCACATCCTGTCATGTAACTCAGTAGCACAGGTTTTCTTTACAAACACGGTGATGAATCTCACCCTCAGCCAGAAAGGAACATTTTAAAAACCAACCCTGGCCTGAGTTTGGACTGTTTCTCCTTCTCAGTGTTATTGCTAGGTGAGGTTTGAACAGGCAATAATAAATGATTTGCTGAAGTGTGATTTAATTAGAACAGCACAGATGTTTTCATCCATTTGTCCTATTTCTCAATAATGCACATTTCTCTTCTTCCATTGCAGGTTAAAATACTTTATGCCTCTAATATGACCTGCACATCTCTGTATCTGATGTCTCTCACCAATTCCCCTTTTAAACAGCCAAAAGCAAGACAGCTTCACTAGAAATTCCTCTTTCTCAATTGCACACTTCACACTCCCTGGAATACAGGAGCAGCTTTTTTAGCAACTGATTATCTTGGTCAGCTTTGCAATTGTGTGTCCATAAACTATTAAACACGGGCCTGAGCTAGCTTGCCAAACACAAAAGCAATACATTTCAGAACTCAGAAGAGTTCTGGTGCTTATATCATCTGTCACTCTGCAAAGCAGCAACATCAGAGCATCTTCTATTCTTTCCACTTTATTAAAGAAAAGTGAGGGGCTACTTCTTACAACCACAGATAACTATGCTCTTAAGTATTTCAATTAAAATCTATCAGACAGTCCTTTTTCTTCATGGGGATGAAAAATGATATAAAGAGTTACCCAGTATAATTAAAACTCTGAATCTCACTCCCCAAGAGCACCTGTGCTCCCCTTTGAGTTTACATCCATCACATGTAGGTGGATGTTCAGGTCTCATCTCTGTGGCACTCACTTATCAACGAAGGCAGGAAAGAGAGTTTCAGTTTGAGTAGGTTGGGTTTTTTTCCTGGTTGTGTTTGGGAGGTTTTTGGGGATTTTTTTCCTCTGGGTGATACCAAACCCCTCAAGTCTTGAGGCCCTCAAGGATTTGATAGAGGGTTGAGTCAAACTTTGCTTCTTTTTTTTTTTTTTAGGTGTTAATCAGTAGCTATAGCTGGATGGTTATGATTAAGCAATTGCATTTTGAGCATCATTTGTTTGGCTAATTTGCTGTTTTAAGAAAAAGAAAAGACAATCCCCAAATGAATGGGCTGTCTGGATGAGAGGCACCAGGAGCGAATCAGAACTGAGCAGTGCCTGGGCAAAAGTGATTCTGGCAGTAGGAGATCGTGACAACTCACTGAACACCTCCCCAAAATGGGCCCGACTCAAATGGAGGGGAGAACTGCACCTGCAGACTGATTGGCAGGAGATACAAAGAGCAAACAGGGGAGTTGAGTAATCCGTAATCAACAAATATTGATGCCTTTGTTTATTAAGTTGTATTAACAGTGCGAGGTTTGGATGATCGGTGAATTAACCTTCCATGGGTCACCACTCAGCTCCCCACTTTGCACAAACGAGTGAAAAATAGGAATACCTGGCCTCAGCGACTTGGCACTGGCACCAGGTAACGAGCCCACGCCGATGCCAAGTTTGAGCCATGTACTTTTTCATCGAGCCTCACCCTCCGGGCCAGGCTGCGATCCTGCCAGCTCCGGGCCACAGCGGCCACCACAGCCGGGACATCCCAGCTCTGACATAACAGGAGCCCGAAGGATGGGTGCCGCAGCTGCCAGAAACGCTCATTTCCACACTCTGTGAGCACAGGGATTACCCGAAGCCAGGGAACGCCCGGCCGGGATCGCTCCGCCCCCGCCAAACCACTGCAGGCCGAGCCCCACTGACCTCCCCAACATGGCGGCAGCGGCCGCCCTCAGCAGCACTGTCGCGATAGCGCCGCGCTCCCGCCGCGCTTTACGGCGAGGCCGCCCGGCGGGGAAGGAGGCGGCGGCGGGGCCGGTCCCGCCATGGACCGCAGGAAGAAGCCGCTGGACGTGGCCGCGTCCTCGGTGAGTGACTGAGCGGGGAGAGGCAAAATGAGTCCCTGCGGCTGCCCAGGAGGGAGGCTTGTAGGGCTGTGAGGTGTGCTCAGCCGTGGGCTCCCGCGGGCCGGGTGGGCCTGGCCGGCGCAGGCCGTGAGGCTCGGCCCGGGCTGCGCTGGTGCCGCCGCTTGCGGGGAAAATAGCCCAGCGGGGAAGTGCTGGTGCTCTCTTTCCTTAACCCCATGCTGTGTACTCATTGCATGCTGTGTACTCATCGCAGCAGTTGCTGGATTAAAGGGCTGCGGTAGCGCCGTGTGTCGCATGTCGGGTCTGTGACCGTGTCGGGGCTGGGATTTTGTCCCCTCGCCCTCCTGACCGGGCACACGCCCTGCGCTCCAAACCCGAGTGTGCCAGGCCTGGATTTGCCCGCATTCCTGATGTAACGATAAAATTAGGCCATAACAGGGAAAAGGTTTTCCTAAGGAGCAGGAGGTCTATGTTGTGGCAGATAAACTCCTACCCTTAGGGATGCTGCCCCTCGCTGCTCTCCAGGACGTTCATGAGAGATGCTACCAAATACTTCACATAAAAAGTTATGTAAATAGTAAATGTATGTTAATAGTTAACTGTGAAATATTTTACATTGAATTTTTTGGATGATCACCTCTAAGCAGAAGGGAGAACTGGTGTCTTTTACAACACTGCATGTCATTGTCCCAGGGACTTGAAAAGGAAATGCTTTAGTGCTTGGGACAAACACTGATACCAAAGTCTTCCACTTTTCTGGTTTAATGTACATCGCTGAATTTTGTCGTCTGTAGGACTTGCAGGAAAAGTAGCACAATATCCTCTTCCAGACTAGTTTTGTAAAAACCCTGGGGTTGATGTTTCTTAGTAAAAGCTGAGATGGACCTCGGTAACAGATGGCAATGCTACTCATATATTTATTTAAAAAGAAGAAGAAAGCAAATCTAAAACTATTAAACAGAACATAAAACAGTGGAAAAAATATATATTTTATGATAGCAAACTTTTATCAATTATTTTCTAAGACAGGATTTTATTAATTATCTAATGGTTAAAAGTTCCCTTTTCATACTCAGTAGTGATTTTCATTACTCCTTCTCTGTTTGCCATTAGGAGGCTGGTAAAATCTAGACAGAGCTATGCTTCTCTATCCTCATTAAGTAGCAAAGGATCAAGGATATCTTTGGGGATTGTTTTAAACCCTAATCATAATTTGCATTCTGTGTTTTTTAATTTTGTTTGCTGTAAAAGGTGATCTTGGTGATCAGATCACTGCTTCAAAGTTACACATAAAAATGCAACCAAATGCCTCTATAACTGAAAATAACAAATTGTTTTCCTAGAGATGCAGTTATTTATTGCAGTAGCTGATGTCTGTGCATGTGATCTGTTATTTATCTGTTGTTTTGTTTTTTTTTTACTGGTGATGTAGCTGGTAGATCTCAAAGCTGAACTCTTCCGAAAACAAGAGGAATTCAAGAAAGAAAAGCTGTTGAAAGATGCTGGTGTCTTTGCAAAGCCCAGAACCACTAATAAGGTAAAGAATAATCTTCCATTGTTGTTTTTGTCATTCTTTCTCCTGAAAGTAAGGAAGTTAACATTCAAATCTAAATAATAGTAAATACTCACAGCTGTGTTTCTCATCCAATATACAATGTACGTGATGAGAACATTCTTTAAAGTTCATTTCTCGGTGGGATTCCTGTGCTCAGCAGAAGGCTTTGTCTTGTGGTTATGCCCGTCCAAATCCCCACTTAATTTTCATTCCCCAAGGATACACACCCTTTAATTATAGGAAAAGATGTTTCTTTTTTTATTACAGGATTTTGTGTGATCTGCAGGATGGAGGATGAGAGATTCTTCTGGAGTCACTGAGCTTCCTTGATAAGATAGCTCTGCTATCTGTTTGTGGTGTACATTAATGAATACACGTTTATCTCTCTTGTTTTGGTCTATACTGCACTTTGGTTTTTGTTCATTCTGTAGCTTTCTAAAAACAGAATGTGCTGTTCCTGCCATATTTGAAGCACTTGCAGCATTTACAGTGTTATGCTGCAAACAGGCCAAGTGATTGTACTTTTTTTATCCAAAATGGAGGCAATAGAGAATAGAAACAATTTGTGGCTTTGTTAGTATGTATTCAGTCAGCAAGATTGCATGATTGGGGTCTTTTAACCTTAATGTCTTTGCCAGAATATATTTTGTCTAGTTTCTGGGTGCCTTTGGGGTTTTGGCTTCTCAGCCTGCCCTTAACTGTGACACCATCCTGCAGCCTATGTCAATTCAGGACATACCTGCTGTATCTACAGCACAGGAATAGTCCCAAGTCAAACTTGTGTAAGATGTTATTTACAAACTCTTCTGTAATTGATGTACATTGTTTGCATTATAGAGTTGAAATATTTTTTTAATTGTTACCATTTCAATATTTTCATCTATTTGTTTGCTGTTGCAAAACTGTCCTCCACAGAAACCAAGCATCTGGACCAAACAGAACACGGGAGTTGTAAATCGAGCTGCGAAAGATGTTGAGCAGAAGGCAGAAGACCAGGATATATTGGATAAATCAAGGTAGCTCCTAGGCTCTACAAGAAAGGAATGCTTTGCAGAATTTGTTTTTTGGTATTTAGAAAAGCACAGAAAAAAGTTTTTTGGACTAGCAGTTTTCATTAGACCAGTAATTCCAGCACCATCCATACTTCTTACCAGTAGGGTACAAACTGTGTCCCAGCAGTCTCATGCCCTCACATTATCACAGCTGTCTAAAAGTGTCAGGTTATTTTTTTTTAAAGTCATCTTTAGAATTACCAGCCAGTGCAGTGACATGTTAGAATTCTCTAGCAAAGTGTTTCTTGGGCTTGACAGAAAATGACTCACATTTTCAATTACCTCATTTTCTAAATGGGTTGGTTGTACAAAAAGATATATGTTTAAAATGCCATTTATAAACCATTTGCTGTGCTTCTGTAAGCAGTTCCTTGCTCTTTGAAGTTCCAGAAATTAGCTAAGGTTTTCTCTTCATTTTCTAAGATTAAGTGTAACTTCGTGTTATCTCTTTTTTTTCCCTGTCTTTCAGTATCTGCAAATAATGGTTTAGCTTCCAGTATTTATCTGACAGACCACAGTACTTAGATAAAGGTGGAATTCTTGTAACATCAAGTTTCTGTCTACTTGACAAATTACATTTAAGTTTGCAACTTCACTAAAATTATTTTCAGTGTAAATTCTGGAACTGGAAAAGATTGTATCTTCAAAAATGCTAGTGAAGGTTCAAAACAAAAGCCAGGCATAAATTAGCTTCTAATAAACACCTCAAGTACTCCCAGGATTTTCCTGTTTCATTTTTCTAAGGCTGAAGAAGTCACTTTAAACTATGCTTGGAATTGGTGGCATTGCAAGGTTATTTCTTTTTTCTTTTTCAGGAAGAAGCTTGAAGAGAAAGCAAAGCTGTATGAGAAAATGACTAAAGGAGACTTCCCAGGTAAAAAACACTATTCCAAAATGAGTATTTATATATGTATAAATTCTTGGAATTATTATACAAAGTGATTGACATGGTTATTCAACTTCAAAAAGGAGGAAAAATACATTAACTGGAGAAAATAAAATTCCTTTTGAAGGACAGCCTGAACAAGTAAAGCACTAGGGGCTTGTTTCACTCATTCATTAACTGGGTGGACTATATTCTGGTTTATCAGTACAGTTTCTTGGAAAAGAAAAAAAACCTGTTCTCCGTTGTGGAATCTTTGGATTGTGTTGCTGATGTTCTGTCCTGCATTCTAGTTGTTGGGCCTTTATGAGGAGAAGAGAATCAGGAGAGGAGTCTGACTGTACCATATGTGAATACCACTCATGCAGCTAATAGAGAATGCTAATCTGTTCCTTTCTTCTCTCACATATTCAGTCCCTTTCAAAATGTAATTATTCAAGTAGAATACAAATCTCCTTGCAGTTAATCTGTTTTCTTTGCCAGTGTCCATCTTCATCCACATGACCCCACCACTTTCCTCTACTTTTCTAAAAAGTACCCTCATGAATGCTTGGCTCCTACCAACATACCAAATGTTAAGCATCTAAAAAGTATTTGAGCTGTTACATGATGAATCCTTTAGGTTTATGAAACAGTTAACGAGCAGAGAATGATTTGCTGAAAGAAAGCAGCTTTTTCTGTACGGCACACAATGCCCTGAAACTTCGATCCAGAAACAGACATTATCACTGTGGAGCCAGTTGATAGCTCCAGGTTTGTTTGGCACTGAATGAGATTTAAGTACTCCCCAATAGTGTGGTCAAGGGCATTGCTGGCAGCTGAAAAGCTGATTGTAGCTATTTGGTATTGATTTTGTGCTCAGTTCTGTTCTTTTCATGGCTGTTCTCTAAGAATCGATTTTCTGCCTTAGATGAAGAAACTGAGGATTTGTACCTGGTGGATTTCACTCAGAAGATCATAGACAAACAGCACGAAGTACAGGAGCTGCACCAGAGCGAAGCTGCTGGGAAGGCTTCAGAAAGAGACACAGATGAGGAGGAAATTCAGCCTGAAGCAGACATTCCACCACCAGAGGACCCTGATGAGGAATGGTTGGTGCTACTGATTGGGTTCACCTGTCCTGGCCACACTTATTCTTGAGAATTGCATGAGAAAACGCTTTTCTTTTCCAAAATGTGTGTAGTGGCACCTCTGGTTTTCGTTTTGTTAATATTACACATTAACAAGGAGGTGTTAACAATCTTTCATTTCTCCTTTAAATACAGTCCTCCATGTCACTTTCATTTTCACATAGGTAGCACTGCAATACAATCTATGTCCAGGATCTTGAGAAATTGCAATGAGGTCAATTTACTAGAAATGGAGCAACATAATCTCTTCTCCTGTTTTCTTCCATAGTAGTCCTCACAGTATTGGTACCATTTTATACTTTGATGTGCTGAATGGAAATGTATTTTAGCAAAACTTGAGGATTTTAAGGTATTCATCTTCCCTTTAATTGTGAGTGACTTAAAAATGAGCAGTCATTTCACTGTACAGCTTTCTCTTAAAGGAGAGAAATTCTGGTTGGAATAAGAACACAGTTTTCAGTATTTCTTCCACTTTGCTGCAGCACAGCAAATACTCTCTGACAGTTTTTTGTGTCATTCCAAGTAACCACTAGTTTTTCATATGAGACATTAGAAGTAATTATGAAACCAGTCCTGAGCAAACATTTTCCTTGCTCATTTGTTTGAAATGCTTGTGGAATAAGAGATTTTACTTCTGGTAATTAGTTTAAACCAATAGTAACCAATACAAAACAGCATCCCTGTTCTTCAAATGCTGAACTGTAGATATCCTTAGAAACTATATAAAAGACTTACTGAAAACACAGATCTTTAAAAGTTTAGGGGTTAGGAGCTGAACTGCCAGTCATATTTTTTCAGATGTAATATTCTTTAGAATGGGATAATTGAGGCAGCTTGATGCTAAAGAGCATTCTATATTACAGGACAATTAGTTTAGCTCTTAACAGCTTTTTCAACAACTGTAAATCAGGTGTTCAGTACTATAAAGAGTTGAATAAGAAGCACAATAGCTTCAGAGGAACATTTTGCTTGTGTTTTAGTCAGCCTTTGTTGTGCCAGTTGAATGCACACCATAATTCTGTTCTGAATGGCCTTTAGACTGATAATGGAAATGTATTGTAGCGATTTCATATCCACAAGAAGTCAATGCTGCATCATTATCTTCACCATGGGAAGCAAACACTAGGCTGAGTTCTATTTTCTTGTGAAAACTACATGATATTGTTCCTTTTGAACATTTCTTACACCATTTTATTGCCCAGGCAAACAGGGGTCTCAAAGGGAGATTGAATAAATGTCTGGTGGAAATGTCCAATGCCCCATTCAGAACTGTCCTTTTAATCTGGGAGTGTGTTAAGTGAAAAGCAGGAGCAACTGTCACACACAGACTGAGAGGTGACAAATACTCTTTGGAAAGGGTCACTGCTTCTGTCTTCTGGGTAGGACTTCTGTCAGTCTGCAAAGTTTTGCATCTTGTTTCTTTTGCTTTCATTCCAGGGTTGATTATGTTGATTTCTTGGGCCGATCCAGACGCTGTATGAAGAAGGATTTACCAAGTCTACTTAAAATGGATCAGGAGCTTCAAGGGAAAAGGTGTGGTTTCTCTAATGGAGCTGCATGTTCCTCTCACTATTTAACATTTTGGGTTTTTTAATGAGAAGAACGAGAGGCTGTGCTTTGTGACATCATTCTCAATCTGGAGCTGATGTTGCTGCTTTCTCTAGATTTACATAATTTGAAGAGAAAGGTTTTAATAAATTGATATAGTAATCTCAGATATTTGTTTCATGTTTAAAATCTGAACTCCTTGCATTTTATTATATCTTCCCTAAAATGCCAGGAAAGTGATTCCTGATTCTGTTTAAGGTAGAAACTGGTGATAGTCTTTTAGAAATTCCAAATTCTTCATGATGTTCAAAGTGAATTTGTTAGACCTTCATTTGTTTGGTTTTGTTTTCTGTTAAACAGCAGTTTAATAGCTCTTCTGTTAAAATTACTTCCTTATTAATATTTGAATATTAATATTTTGTATGGATCTCTAGGGTAAACGCTTCGCTTTTTGTTACTTCAAATACCTTTCATTTTCTTACATTAAATGTGCAATGTTCCTTTAGTTGATTGCTAGAATCCCCACAGATGCCAATAACTTATTATTTCATCTCCCATTCTGTGACTTGATAATTATTTCATAAAACTTCTAAGAAGAGATATGATTTTGTCTTTTAATAACATGTTCTCCCAGTACCTTGTTTTAGAAGCAGCTTTGTATTTTTATCTTGATCACATTCCATAGTCCTCAACATTGTATCACTAAGTCTTTTCTACAATGATTTGTGTTTTGTGGAAACTGCAATAGTGGATCAGACCCAATCATACTTGCACTACATGGTACTGACAAACTGGTAAATTATGTTCTATAAGCTTTAATTTTTTTTAATTAGACAAGAACCTGATGGGAATACTCTGTTGTCTGAAGACATGAGAAGAGAACTTCAAAGGCAGCAGTGGGAAAAGGAAGAAGAAGAAGCTCTCAGAAAACCCATGGGACCCATACATTATGAGGACATTCGAGAAAATGGTACTGCCATCCTTTATATCACTTACCTTTGTACCACCAGAGATCAGTTGTAGAGGGAACAAGGGAAAGTTACTTCCTGGGCTTGTATGGCAGAGTGTGTCTTAAGCCACATGTGTAATGACTGTTGAAAATTACACATAGACCAGTACATAAGTCTACATTTATTATTTTTTTTCAAATTGTTTTTCTCAAGTGTTTCTCTACCTCCTCCTGTGTTGTCCTTCAGGAAGCTTCACTTTATGTATCATCTAAAGCAAGCCTTTTTTAGCCATCTAAAACTAATGCAGTGTAGGGAGTAATTCCATGCCTGAAAGCAGGGTGCCTGGGGGCTGTAGTTATTGTCAATTATAAACTGGATCTAACTTGAGCCTGTTGTTTTTCTGCTTTTCAGAGGCCAGGCAGCTGGGTGTTGGTTACTTTGCCTTTTCTCGGGACCAAGAACTCAGGCATAAGCAACGGGCAACCCTGGATATGCTGAGGGAGCAGGTATGAGAGTAAAGAGCAGACTGGGCTGCAAGGGCAGAGTGGTTTCAGTGGTTACTGTCTTTGATTTCTTGTCTAAGTGCTTCGTTAGGTGATGCCTGCAACTGGCTCCAAAGAAGCCAAAGAAATTTGGCTTTTTTCCTATTGAAACCTGGTACTTGATGAGGATTGCTTTTAGTTGTTTTGTGAAGAAAGATATGTACTTGCTTATAATAACAAAGGAAGATTAATTCGTGTTTTTCTTTGCTGTTAAGACACTTGATCAGAGAAATAAACGTGAACAGCTGAAGGAGAAGAGGAAGGCAGCTCTAGATGCAAGGCTGTCCAAACTTCGAGCACGGAAGGTTAAAAAGTTAAGGGAAGCTGGATTAGAGGAAGAGGCAGAAAAACTGGAGAATGGAGGTATCATCTGTTGCCTTTTTAAGTTAAATACTTGGTATTTCACCTTGTTCTTGATCTATGGACAGACATTCTAATTTATATTTGTTTAGACATTTAATATATTGGTATTGTGTATTCTATATATATGATTAGCATAACTGTTAGGATAATGAGAGTTGAGGTAATTGTGTGTAGATATAAAATCATGCCAGAAATAGCTTAATAATGCAGGTAGAAATATGGTATGTAAATTGTAGCCATTTTTGATTCACACCTGACAGCAGGAATTACATGGGTTAATTATGCAGGTTGAGATTAGAGCTGCTGACATTGTACTGGCTTTTCCTTCTATGAAGATGAGGTAGAATTAGTAGTAACAAGTCAGTTTTGATATCATCCAATATACAGTGTGACAGTTTCAGTGCAGTGTGTGAATTGGAGATACAGCTGACTCTAGGATTTAGGATAATGAATTTGAATTCTAATCCTGTCTCTGTGCTGTCTCCCTTATGACACTGTTAGTCAACTTGTACTGTCTGTCTCCCACTGGAAAATGCAGCTAATATTTCACTGTGTTGGAATTCCATGCAAGTGATTAACTGTGAAATGTTCTGGAAATGACAACAGCCACGTGCCACTGCTCACTATTATGCAAATTGTTTTCTCCAGTAAATGAAATAGAGATACTGTTCTTACTGGAGATATACGGAAATAAATGTTCTTATTTTTACCTGTGAGGGTCATACAGATTTTATGTTGTAACTGACAATCTCTACTATCTTTTCTTTCACACAGAGGTGAAAAGTGCTGCTGAGGAACCAGAACCTCCAAGAGTTCCTGCAGCAAGTAGGAAGGTAGAGGTTATCATCCAGGAGAGGAGAGATACAAAGCCTGGAGTGCCTTATGTCCGAGAGTGGGATAAAGGCAAAGGTAAGGAAATGTAGATTCAGCAGCATTGTTGGGAAAGAGCATGTACCCTGCCACTTGCATTTCTATTTTGTGACCAAAGTAGGGTAAGACTGAGGAGCACTGAAATCCTTTCTGCCTTGGTACTGATGACTCTCCAGTGTCCAGGGCAGTGACACACAAGGATTCCTTTGTGCCACTAGCTGCTATAATGTCCCCAGAATTTTTCTTCCATATGAGTTACTGCATTTCTAGATGATCTTGACAGAATGACAAGATCTGTAGTTCATAAGATGCACACAATGTGACCTTTCCTTGATATATTCCTGTGGTTTGTGCTACCTGAGAGGAGAATGTGTCACACAGACAGGTGCAGCATGATACTAAAACATGATGCAAGCAGAGACCACTTCAGTGCCTGTGTCCCATTTTGAAGCATCTTCCTTGTCACAAAGTGATGGCTGTCTTGTAGGTCCTTCCCAAACCTATTAACTCATTTTGCACTATTAATCCAAGCTCATGCACTTAGTTCTAATCTGATGCCTGACTTCTAAGTAAAAGCAAACAAGGAATAGGCAAAGCACATAAATGTTCACTTTCTTTAGTACTATAACAGCACTGTTCCTCTTCTGTGCAATACTGGTATTTGCAGATTCTTACTTTTCAGCCTTTTTGTTCCATTAATGAACATCACAGTGAGGGGAAACTTCATGGTTCCATTAAAACCCTAGCCTTTCAGATCCTATCTCATAAATCTTTATCCCACCTGACACTATTTTTTCCTTCCTCTAAGGAAGCCTGGTGTCTCACTAAGACCCAGGCAGCACTGCAGCAATTACTACACTCAGAGAGCAGAGGAGAGCTTACTCTAATATCATAGTGAACTGTCTGTGGTTCACTGAAGGAATCTGCTCTAGATTTCTGTATTTCCATGTAGTATGAGGTGGAGAAGGAACTTAAGGTGGCTTTACACAGTTGAATCTTTGTCAGTTTGTTTTCCCTCCTATCTGACTGACCTTCAGACCTTGAAATCCATGCTAAATCTACCATTTTCCTGTTTCTAACAGAACTGATGTTTGGACAGTGGGAAAAGAAACAGGAAGAACTTAGAGATGAGCGAGACCCAGAATTTGCACCACCTTCTGATTACTTTTTGGGACAGAAGAAGGATGATTATTACCGAAGTCGCAATTTGAACAGTTCTGAAACCTCCTCTGAAAAACTGGAAACGGAGACAGCACAGAGCCAACAGAGGCCATCAGTGCAGGGCGGAGGCAGCGGCGCTGAAGATGTGCCACCATCAGCACAGCCTTCCAACAGCAACGTTCCAGACAAGCCAGGTGGCCGTGACGCTCGGGGTGCGTCATCAGCGGAGGATGACAGCGGCGATGACGAGGACGTGCTGCCACCGGCACCTGCCTATGGCTACGGCGCCCGAGCTGTGCCACCACCCCCGCGGGGCTACGGCGCCCGAGCTGTGCCACCACCCCTGCAGGGCTACGTCTACGGCGCTCCCGAGGTGCCCTTCCCAGTGCAGCCCTACGGCTACGGAGCACCGGCAATGGGGCCACCGCTGCACGGCTACGGCTACGGCACTGCCGAGGTGCCCTTTGCCATGCAGGCCTATGGCTACGGCACCCCGGGTGTGCCACCAGGAATGCAGACCTGTGCATGCAGCACCCCGGGTGTGCCGCCAGGAATGCAGACCTGTGCATGCAGCACCCAGGGTGTGCCGCCAGGAATGCAGACCTGTGCATGCAGCACCCAGGGTGTGCCGCCAGGAATGCAGACCTGTGGATGCACTGCCCCGGATGTGCCACCAGGAACACAGGTCTGTGACCCCAGCAGCCAAGATGTGCCACCAGGAATACACACTTGTGAATGCAGCAGCCAAGATATTCCACCAGGAACACACACCTGTGGCTGCAGCAGCCAAGAGATGCCACCAGGTACAGACACCTGTGGCAGCAGCACCCAGGATGTGCCACCAGGAACGCAGGCCAGTGGCTGCAGCACTCAGGATATGGCACCTGCAGTGCAGACTGACAGCAGTGACACTCCAAATCAGGAACCACTTTATCAAAGTTTAGATGATATGCTCTCTTATTATAGACAAGTGACTTGAGCTGAGCAAAAAGATAAGCAAGAACCATCATCTAAAAAACTGAAGTATAATTAATTGTGTGCTCAGCAGAGTATTATTTTCCCACATATGGGAATTTTAAGTTTCTGTAAGTACATCAGAATAAATCTGGACATCTAAGCTGTTTTACATCACAGCTATATTTTGCCCTGTTGATTGTTTTTATTCTTACCTCTTTACTAAAATTTAACTCTGAACTTAAGGGTATATAAATTACTTGCTTTGACAAGATAAACTCCTTGATTTGGTTGCTCCCAGCTGGCTTCTGGTTTGGAGGTACTACAAGTTCAGTGACACCCATAGAAACAATATGGAAGTGGTAGGTCCTCTGCTGCCAAATACAGAATGATTTTGTTCCTTACTTAATCTCCTGTCTTTTGGAAGTGCTGACTATTGTCTAGAATTGTGGTGGTTCACATGGCCTCTGCATTCCTGAGGTCCATATATAGGTTCATAATTCTGTGCAATATTTTAGAGTGGAGACATTGCAGAAATCAATAAACAATGATAGGTAGGCTAAAAATAAACACATCACTGAAGCAGAAGCCTTGACACCTGAAATTACTGTCCTACTGGTTTAGAAAATCCTCTCATAATTCTCCAAGTGTGTTTTTCTTGCATAAGGAGTTATACATGTGGCTTTATTTATACTTTTTTCAAAAAACTGTGATACTGGAGTCATTAAATATAAAAGCAGACCAATCCCCACCAAACTAACTTTTATTTCAGAATCTTAGTAAATGAGAATACTTACTGCCATGTAGAAGATCTTTATTTCTGAAGATAATATAGATCACTCTCCTAGTATTTTAAAAGCCTCATAAAAGAATAAGACCTAGAAAAGCAGGTGAGAATGGGTAATTGCAAAGATTGTTAAATGACAGGGATAAAGTGAAAATTGTGAACATTGAAATGCAACAGTGAACTGGCCAAAGAGACAAAGCTGATGTGCTCCTCTTGTGTGCTTCAGTCAGATCTCAGGCTGCTCTGCAAGCCTGGTGAACAGCAAGATGTTCAGTGTGACTAAAGGATGTGCAGAACAACATATTCTGTCCTCAAATTCTAATTTAGCCTCAGCTCCTGTATCACTGGCTTTTGCACTGGAATTTGCAGAGCAGGAACAGTACATTACAATTATAGATTAATTTAACCTCAGAATACTATTCTGAAGTAAGACAATACACTATCTCAGTTTTGAAAAAAACAAGAATGGAAAACGTCTTAAAGAAGGTCACACCCAGTTTCCAGGCTGGCTGATTTACTCCAGAGTTTACTCTTCTAAGACCTCACAGAATCAGTATCTGGAAGCCATTCAGAGCAGGGTATAATTTCCTTGGAGCTGAACTAACTCTAAAGAGTGGGCAAAGTCTTTTCAAACAGTAAAGCTTGACTTGAATTGATTATGGCAATTGTATCCTTGAATGGATTTCCCTACAAAGAATATTTGTGTCTATTTTGCTGCTACTTCAGTTGACATCCATTTCCAACTGCCTTCTAGACTTTGTTTTTTCTGTGCCCTTCAGACTGTGGTAATTTTATGTATATCTGTGGTTTAGGAGTTATATTGTCTTTGCATTAATTTAACATTGAGCTGGAGCTGCAGTAAGGAATGAAATGTCATTTATTACGTAGTGTTATTTAGAAAGATACAAAGTGTTCCTTTGTTTTGCTTCATTTCCACAGCCTAATATTAAACAGGAGGACTCTTGGCCAGGAGGGCAGTTCAGTGCCTACAGTAAAGTTAAGCCTGTTGAGAACAGCTCTCCCACTGCTGTGATATGTCACTTTGCCATTTGGTCTTCTTCCCTCTTGTCTTGCTTTTTTTGCTGAAATGCTTTTTGAATATTGTCTCATGCTGTGGAGCACACATCTTTGTTCACCATCCTCCCCTCAAGTTAGCTTGGCTGGAATCACAACCTCATTCATTTCATTCATTAATTCCTGGGGCAAACAATTCCTTATTGATACACTGCCAAAGTTTTATTTCTCTCATATTTTGCAGTGTGTTGTCTCCCTGTCCCTTTTCCCCCTCATTTAAACCATTCCCCAGGTTACCTGCTTTGACAGCAGTGGAAATGGGGGTGCAGGTGGGCAGGGTGAGAAGGGATCTGCACCGCCAGTGTGTGGCAGATGAAGTTAAATCCAGCATGCACAGAACTGTGAGCACACTCTGGTTGTTTCATGGGTGGTGGTTTGTGTTGCCTTCACTGTTCTGCACAGATGCAGGGGCAGTCCCTGCTCTGTATATAAGGCAGCTTTGTCCTACATTTTTGTGTGAATAGTTCTCTGTTACCAAAGGTACCTTTATCCAAATCGCAAGCATGATGCAATCTTGAATTTCAGCATTCACACGCTCTCTCTGGCTGGCAGGACTCAATCTGACGTCCAGAGAAGAACTTCTAGAGAAGACAATTTTCTCAGTATCACCAAGAGCTGATTTATCCCCTTTTGGAGGGCAGCAGGGATCTGATCCATCTATGAGCCGTTGGCACGAGAGATGAGGCTGATACACAAGGTAAAAACCGCGCCTGCAGCTGTGCCAGCTCGGGCAGACGGGGCATGGCCGGCTGGCTCTCGGGGCTCGGGCACAGGCAATACAAGC
>VZTB01007293.1:171710-183168 GCA_013397245.1 Thryothorus ludovicianus
GCTCGCCGCCGGCTCCGGGTGCGCGGCGGCTCCTGAGGGTGTGCTTGTCAGTGACTGCGGGCACAGCAAATGCTTCTTGCACGGGAAGCAAGAGAGCAGCCAGGCACGTCATCTCAGATTGAGCTTTCACGGCTTTCTTGTGTCCTCTGAGCTCAGGCTGAGAGCACGTTCATCACACTCTGTCACTGTCTGTGTAGAAATTCTTCTTCAAATCTCAACTTTCTCTCTCTTTTTTTCTATACTCCAGTAACCTGAATACTTGGTTAAGCTCGTCAGGTAGTAATGCAATTAAGAGAGGGGAATTTTGCAGTCTGGAGCAGACAGGATTGAGGTGATGTTTGTTGTGGCCTGCAATGCAGAGTCGGTGCTGGACACTGCTGCTAACCGTGTGTGTGTGAGTGATGCTGGCAGCAGACAGAGCTTCCTTCATCTCCATGCTCTTGTGGGTTTGATCTTCCATGTTGTTATGCATGTGAAACAACTGGTAAGATTTTCGTAAAGCCACTTGGTGTATTCATTAGTTGTTAGAACTAGTCAGCAGGGAATGGACCTGTGGTGGCCAGAATTTTTCCAACTGGTACAATACTTTTTTTGTGGAGATGCCTGTATTAACCACCTAAAATTAACAAGGAAAACTGTTTAATTAAAAATACTATGCAGCAGCTATCAAGTGTTCTCAGTAATTAATGTTTTCATATTATATTAGTCAAAACCTAATATAGTCATATTCAAATTGCATATAAAGCCTAACTGAAAAGCTTTCCTCTTTCCAGTTTTTAGAGGAATCAGTACTGTGCCTCAGTAGAACTCTAAAATCAGTAGACAATAAACCATAACTAGCAGCCTGCTTTTGCAGACTAAGCAAGAATTTTAAGCTCATTTTGAAATGCAGATCTTCTGTGAATGCTGTGCATTCACTGCCTGAGATTTTTCTGTTCTTGTGGCTCGTCCTGGTTTTTTATTTTGTAGGCAGTCTCATGGGAATATTTGTGTTTGATTCAGCAATTCTGGGTTTTCCCTCTGTCCTTTGTGCTTTTGCCTTTCCATCCTTCAACACTTCCTGTATCTATACAATATAAGATAAAAAGAATGATTGAGCCACACTTCTTTTTTTATCAAGATCTTTTCCCCTCTCTGCCTTTTTTCCTTTTCTGTTCTTTTGCAGAATTGCGACTACCTGAGGTACAAACCCCCTTGTGTAATCACTGCTCTGCTGAAGCACTAAATTTCTCTGAAGTTACTCCTGCTGTCACTGGATCTGCACATGATCGCTGCTCACGCCGTGGGTCAATTAGTGATCAAGAAGCATGAAGCATGGTGGGAGTACTTCCTAACAGAAAATCAGGAATCTGTGGCACAATTGCACTTCGTTGAAAATTGTGGAAAGTTTTCTAGGTAAGCTGTGGTGTAAAAGTAGCAATGCTTTAGCCATTCTTGAATTGATTAGTTTTGGCACACTTGTAGTTGAAGAGCTGTGAATCAGCCATACCTCAATAACTTCTCTTCTTCTTCCTTGTAGCACTTTTCTTTAGGGATTAAATTCAAGACATGGGGCCTATGAAATACAAATCAAGTGTGTCCTCAGTGTCCTGTGGCCTGCAGTATCACCATTCATTGATGAAGTGGAATCCAAAAGTGAATTTACACATGGTGAGGACTTACTGCCCATCAGCGCCCAAGAGGCCCGAAGCCAAGTCTGCAGTGGAAATGGCCCTGGGTCTCCTTCATCGGATCACAGAATCAGGGACTGTTATGGGAAAAAACTCCCTCCAAAAAGTGTCTGCAACGTGCAGGAATTGGTGGGACAGATACGAAGAATTTGTTGGAATCAATGAAGTTCGAGAGGCTCAGGGCAAAGTGACAGAGGTAAACATGGAGATAATGTGGAACTTTTAAAATTATGAATAGAGCTATATGAAGCATGAACACTGTCTGTGAGGCAGAAAAGGTTATCCAAGGAGAATTATGTCTTTTTCTGCTTTGGCTGTCTGTGCAGGAACTGTGAATGTGTTCTAGGCTATGCATGCAGTAAATAGAGGTTATCACCTGAATTGGAGTGTCGTTTATTTTATTGTTGTTTTCTTTTCCTCCACACAAACCAAAATCTGTATAATTAACAATTTAGGTCTGTATGGTAATAAGTCTCTAAATGCTCTTTCTTCTCAGGCAGAAAATGTCTTTATGATAGCTCGAGGGATAGTACGAGAGGCTCGTGAAAATGTAGAAGCCCAACAGATTAAACTGAAGGAAATTCGGGATCGCTTAGACAGGGTCTCTCGGGATGACACCCAGTATTTAGAACTGGCTACTCTGGAACACAGGTTGCTGCAGGTAATTTGTTGATACTTAAGCATTGGATATGTTGAAAATTTGTGTGCTTTGTTTCCTTCAGTAGTGATTGACTGTGTTTGTAGATGCAGTTCAGGTCTGAAGTTATCATAGTTTCTTAGGGTACTTGTTTTACTTAGTTTTTATCAATGTTTTGATCCCCTGTGCAAATTTTATATGTTAATGCTAAAGTAGAATAGTAAATTTGGAAAATCAAACTGAAGATAATGAGCCTAGAACATTAATTGTTGTAGTAGTGACCTGTACATGAATAGTTAAGAAAAAGCTGCCATTCAATGAATTAACTCTCCATGGGATGAGAGAAACTCCTTTCTGGTTAATCCATGAAAATTCTCTTAGCTGCCTTCTGCTGGTGTCTGGAGAAGTCAGCAGGGCTGAAACAGTGAACATTATGGGGGGTGAAAGACCTTTCTCACTCATACCCTTTTTCCATTATCACGTGGCAGATTCTCATGTGCAGGATCTTCAGCTGTGATTCCTGATAACCTTTTCCATTTCTCAGACTTAAAATGATGTCTCATTGTCTTAAGTGGGATTAATAAAGAAAATCCCACATTCAAGGGAAAATTTCTGAAACTACTAATAGATGTTCCCAATTTCCATTCCTTCATCTGCACTGGGGTTTGGAGGTTGGGTTGTTTTTTTTTTCCTTTAGTATAGACTTTATATTACACCATCTCTTTCCATCACTGTATTTCTTGCAGGAAGAGAAGAGGTACCGAGTTGCATATTTAAATGCAGAAGAATCTGAGAGAGAAAAGTTCTCTCTCTTCTCTGCAGCTGTCAGGGAAAGCCATGAGAAAGAGCGCACAAGAGCTGAGAAAACAAAGAACTGGTCTATTATTGGCTCTGTACTGGGAGCCATTATAGGTGTTCTTGGTTCCACCTATGTCAATCGGGTGAGGCTGCAAGAATTGAAAGTCTTGGTGCTTGAAGCACAGAAGGGCCCAGTAAATTTACAAGAAGCCATCAAAGAACAGGCCTCCAGCCATTACTTGCAGCAGAAAGATCTCAGTGATGTCATAGAAGACCTAAAAAATGTGCTGCAAACAACAGCATCGAGAGGAGTGAAAGAAGGGGCTTTGCTACCTAGAGAAACCAGGAATGACTCCATAAAAATAGATTCTCTTTTAATGCCTTTAAATGAACAGCTAAACTACATTAAACAAGTCAGCTCTTGTCTGGGGAGTTTACAACAGCAGTTCAACAGTCTGCAGGAAAGTATCACACAGGTGCTGTCTGAGCTGCAGAGTGTCAAACTCGCCATCCACTCCCGACCTGCAGAAAGAGTGATGCCAAGGCCTTCAGGAGAGGGCAAGGGCCAGGCTGCTGCTGTGAGAGATGTGATTTTGGAATTGTGTGATACCGAGCGGAGACTGGAAACGCAAATCAAGAGAAGTTCTATTTACAGCACTGCGCTGACGTGTGCTATGTTTGCCATTACTCTGCCTGTGCTCTATATTATACTAAAGGGGAACTGATCCCTAATTAATTGCCACAACTTATTAGATTAATAAAGGTAAACTTGCACTCTAAGAGCAAGCCCAAGTACAAGTCCAAATAAAACTGCTGTAGTGTTTCTCATTATGCCTCCTCCTGTATATTTGAAGAACTTGAAAAGCCTTAGTCCATTATGCTGCAGACTCCATGTCAAGCCTCTGTCACACTGTGCTTTCTAACAAGCAAAGGAAATGCCACAGTTTGATCTGTTTGTTTCATTCACTGATTCACTCTTACTGTCTAGTCTTGTGTATCAAGACAGCACCCAAAATGCCCCTCTCAGCCCCAGATTGCATCTGCAAGGCCCAAAATTACCCCCTTCAGACCCTGAGTTGTACCCCTGGTTGCTTCCAGTGCCCCACATCACCCCACAGTGGTCCCAATTGTTCCCATCAGGCTCTAACTCACCTCAATGCACCCCAGTTTGCATCCCCAGTGGCCCCAGTAGCCCAGGACAGGCCCTGTGGTGTATCCTGGGTACCCTGACCCACAGATCCCTGTACCCAGTCCCCAGCCACCTCCCTGACCCCTTCTCTGACATTCTGGGGTTCAGACACATTTATTGCTGGGACAGACAGGTTTTGGGGCCTGACCCATGAACTGATGTCCCTCTGTGCCCACTGTTCCCCTCTCCCCGAGGTGTGGGCACAAGCAGGAGTCTTCTTCCAGTTGGGTGATCCCCCTAAATCCTGCATCCCCACAGAGCCATCAGTGTTCGCCTGTCACCTCCTTCACTCCATGAAGTTCTGTTACATCTTCACCACCCCACACTGCAGCCACTACCAGACCAAGTGACAGAACCTCGAGATGGACTTGATGTAACTGAAAAATATACAGTGATTTTCACTCTGGAGCTGGATTTGTGATTTCCTGTTCCAATTATTCCTTTGCTCTGTCATTGATCTAAATGCATCTTGTATGATTCTCTGTATTTTGCTCTTTATTTCTTCATAGTTTTGACATTTGTTCATTCAGAAATCATTAGGAGTTATCTTAATGAACAGCTGGATGATGAATTTAAAATGCAATGAAGTTACACGTGGTAGCCTTTTCCTAGGATGGTTTGTCATGAAATATCCAAAACATTTCTGAAGCTCCAGCTCTTTGTTATTGATATCTGCACGTCTTTCAAGGTTTGTGGGCAGGGAAAGAGGCAAAGGGTTCAGATACAGAGCTGTATTGAGTATGATGATGTTTATTCTGACCATATAAGCCAATTTATGCTTTCTCTGCAGACTCCTTAACCCATCATTCCCAAGGTATTTTGTGGTTTTAGTAATCATCTATGGAGCAATCACTTTCTTATCCTTGCTAGTATCTCATTGGAACTTTCTCCAGTTTGTTGTTTTGGGGTTTTTTTCAAATTTTGTCCTGCCTGGAAATTGAAATGCAACTCTACAGCAGGTGCTTTTAAGCCAGCACATTAGCAGTAATTGACACAAACCACTCCAAAATAATATTTGGAAAGAAGTGAAAGGTCCAGCTGCCTGTTTTCCCTTGGAAGGATGAAAATTGGCTGATTGAGGCAAAACACTTGCCTGAACATCTAAACATCAGTATCTGTGTGTGGCCTCACACAAAGTTTCTGGTATGGCTCAGATAAGAAATAGTTTTCCCCCTGTGATGGCAGCAGATAGGCAAATCCAATGTGGAACTCCTGCTCCACAAGCACTTCTGTGGGACCTTTGCAGACAAAGGAGAGGTGTGCTCACTTCATGTATTACAACATGAATTTGTGTGTTACACAAGCTTTTGTGTGAGCAACTTGCCTGTCTGGTACACACTGCTACAGTGGGGCTTTCTCCTATTTTAAGAGAACTTGAGGTTTTGATTATAAGCTCCTAAGATTGCAAGATCTTTGGGACAGGGAGCTAATGTGGCACCAAGTTCGTTTGGTATCACTAAGTGCTAATGACAGAATAAAGAAACTGTGTTAGGAATGATCTTTGATGATTCACTACCTGTAAGAGAGATGAAAGTGCAAAAGGTGGTTTGGGGAAGTGCCACTGCTGATTTATACATTCATTATTTGGAGTGTGAAGTGAGTAACAAGCATTTGTCAGGGAAGCAGTTTGATCTGCTAGCTTCAGAACTGTGATAAAAATTACCATACTGTATAAAAAATTCCCTGCTGTATCAAGAAGTGTGCATACAGATCAATAGAAATTTTCAAATCTATAATATTTCATTTTATCATTTCACAAACATTTTTACAGGTTATATTTCTTGCAGGAGTTTGATGAAAATCAGAAAAATGTGTAGTTAAAGGGGAAGGACTAGTACAATGGTTCTATTTGTAATTTGCCACACTAGTCACTGAGAATTTGTTTGGGTTTGGGGTTTTTTTTTCAGTTTAACTATATAAAGTTGGCAATAACTGGCTGAATTTGCTGTTTGGCAAGACTGTGGATTGTATATCTCAGCATGGTTTTTGAATGCTGAATGTTAGGCAGCTAAACTTGAAAGTCAGGGCAGCACTCACTGAATTGTACTCAGAGGAATCAAAAACGAGCAGAGGTCTGAGGCTAAACTTTTATACAATAAATGGGAATACAAAAGCAATGGCTGTTTATTACTCTAAAGAGGTCTGCTTTTTACCCATTTAAAGATAGTGTTGTGATAGTCTGTAGGTTTAATTCTATGTAGAAGAAAAAGTCAGTCAAGGACTGTATGAACAGTCAATGAACAGTAGCAAACAAATCTGTGATAAATGATTGCTTGAAGTAACACCTGAAGTTTGAGAAGAGCTGGAAGGTGTACGTATCAAGATGGAAATAATTTGATCTTGTCCTTTGCAGGGAGTTTTGAAGACTGAGGAACAGATCCTGTGTGCAGCTGGCAGAGCTCTGTGTTTAAAGTAATTACCATGGCTCGCTTAGTTCTGCTCTTCCTTGCTAAATCCTCCTATGCGAAGTGACAGCAGAATAATTTCAATTAGGAAAAAACCCTTGTAATTAACTGTGACTATATAATAATTAGGAGAGATTTGTGTATTCCCTCAATCCTGGATTAATCATCATTCCATTGTGGCAATGATCTAAACGTGTAGCTTGGCACTGCACTGTATGTGCACCCCAAAGCCAGAAGGAGTGGCTGCTGCAGTGGCAGCTGTACCTGAGCTGGCTGAAGGCAATATCCAGGAAGATGCTGTAACATGGACTACATGTATAATCTGTTTAATACTTTGTGCCAAACCTTTGTCGTGGTAACGCAGGCAGCAAATACATGAGTTTGAACAAAACCAGCACAGCCGTACAGGGGGTGTTTACCTGGGCACTCACCTCAGTTCAGGCACATTTGCAGTGATTTACACAAGCACATGACATCTCAGTGCATGTTTCCTGATGATTCAGCCACGACTAAGTGAATACTTTGTTGCCTGTGTTCTTCAGGTCTTTTCTAGTAAAAACACAGGCACACACACAAAAAAAAAATCCCTACATTCTGTTGTTCTGATGCATACCTTTGGGTTATTAAAAAGGTTTATAATAGATAGTTGAGTTTCACTTTTGGAATGAGGTCTCTCAGCAGATCCTTTCTTCAACGAGTAATTTCTGCTTGCTAAGGCCTATTGAGACTTGAATTTTTACTCTGTGAGCAAAGACCTCTCTAGGCAGGATGGCTCAGCCAGCCCTGTGCCTCAAATGCTCATCTGAGGGGGATGGTGGTTGCAAAATCATGTACAGGACTGGTGAGGCCAGGACTGACCTGGGTACTGTGTATAAGTCAGAGGAAACCAATGCTCATTCAGATTAGTTCCTCTGTCTGGCAAGACACAGAAGGTGAGCTTGAGAAAACCTGGTAAGAGCAACAGGAAGCCCTTTGATAGATATTAACTATAGAAAAAGGGGTGGCAGTGGCCCGAGTTTGGCCCATGCTAAGCTATTTTGAGTTCTTACTGCTCCTTGAGAAACCACCAGTAACTCAAAAGCAAACAGCTTGTGGCTATGGAAATAACTTTGAATGAGGTCACTGCAGACTTCTAACAGTAGGTGCATTCTGAAGAGAAAAGTTGCTCTTCCTTTCATTCATGAAAGAACTAGAAAATGTTGCTTAAGAAGACAGGACAAAAGAAGTTAGGGGTAGTGTCACAATCAGGATATATATCTATTTATTAATACTTGGGTTTTGAATGTTCCAACATTCTAGGATCCTGGTCGGAAGTTGCAGGTGCTTCTGTTGATTTCTTTGTGTCTGTTTGTTTGGAAAAAACAGTTCCTTTCACAACATTCCTTCTAAAAACAAATACTTCCTTCCCTGTGGAGCATAGGAGTGGTAGAGATGTCCTGTTTACCTCAGAAACAGGTTTGAGATTTGCTGTAGGAATGAGGTTCACAAGCTAGGAAAAGGCAGACAATGCTGGATTGGTCCATAATATATTTAGAACTCTGTTTTATTGCCAGATTTTTGCTAGCAAGTTACATTCATGACCTCACCCATAAAGCATAGAGAAGTGAGATTTCTGGTGCTTGGCAGCTGGACAATCTGAGAAGGTCTGTGCTTAAACACAGCAGCAGAGCTCCAAGATAAAGGGATTGCCACAAGCGTCCCAAGCTTGTTTTGCTGTGTTCTGCAGGGAGAAAAGCAAACCAATGCAAATAGGTGTGTGTTCAGTGTCTCTGTGTCTCTAGCTCTACCCCCGCAGGTTCTGGGGTGTTGGCAATTTTTTGTACTCAAAATCAGATCCTTAAACATCAGCAGACTGCTGCCAGCAGACCTGTAGGTGCCCAAATGGCCATAACAAAGATCTTAATAGTGTTTCTAAATGTTCTGACGACTGAGAGCTTGAAAGGAATGGAGTCAGATATGAAGTAGAGTAGATGTAGTTCACCTTCTGTTGGTCCCTGAATTACTGCTCTAAATACACTTTATTCCCAGAAGCTATAGACAGTATTCACATATCCCTTGTGACTCTCTTAACCCGTCTCATCCCCTGCTTGGAGGGGAGGAAGAGTAAGAAGGAAATCAAAAGGAGCATAAGCAGCTGCTAGCCTTGTGATTATCATAATAGTTACGTAAGGAACTTAGCTAACCTGCTTAGAACCAGACATTAACAAGGGTTTTTATAGAAAAGGATCCTTTAGGGATTTAAATATACTAAAAACAACACAACAAAATAAATCTTCTGAACAAATGGAAATCAAAAATCGTTTTCATTTGTTCCTTGACATGTTTGTTCTTTGTGTGACACTATTTTCAGCTGTATAATGTTTGAGAATTAGCTTTTTCTTTAGGGTTTGATTGGTTTGTTTGGATTTTTTTAAGAACTGCAATATTTTTGTGCAGACTGATAAAAACTCTTCCCAGAAGGGGGAACGGTTAATCCCACGGTGGTTTTATAACACCCTTGTCACTCAGAAGGGCTGTAAAGAGAGGTGGGAGGAGGGGGACACCATAACATCCCTAAAGTGCACAGAAGCTCTTCTTGCCCTGCTCCCAAGACAGGCTCTATATCCTGTTCTCTGCACCAGCCCTGCCAAGGGACAGAAGGAAAAGCTTCTCATTTCAAATGTGCTCTCATAGGGATTTTTGCTGCCTTTTAAGTGAAGCTTGCAGATGTTTTTTACCAGACAGAAGGGGCTGCAGGTTGGGACTAGCTCTGGAGGAAAGGCACAAAGGGGATTAGTGTTTTGAGTCAGGAATGGGTTGGAGCAAAGAAAAGTTACGATTTCTTTTTTTTTCTTAATGCTCTTAGTCACCAAAACTGGATTTTGGCAGATGCAATTTGAGTGCAGTTAAAATGTCTCTGATTAGTGAGATGATAATTCAGTGAGCTCTAAGCTGAAGAGCGATTCAGTGGGTCGGGTGTGGTAATAGGATGGATTTTACTGTGTTGGGAGAAGAACAAGAAAGGGATCATCTCCTCATGGGAGTCCTCATGGGCTCTGCCTACAGCAGGCTCCAAGGACTCTTCAGCACAGCGAAGGGCCAAGGAGCAAAGGTCCAGAGAGGCAGCCACGAGCTGCCTCTGAAATAACCCTTCCTTTGGGACACCATAGTCATGCTGCCAGATCCTGGGGACTGTTCAGCATCTCTAAATTTTCAGACATATTTTTTACTTCATAAAATCTGAGGGCTGGGACTATAAGAGACTGATGTATTGTAACAAAGACAGTAGATGTTTAATGACACTTCTGGACATGGGATTTGTACCAACTATGTCCCTGTGAAATGCCAGAAATGCACGTGGGAGGAAAGCCCGATTCAGACTTTCAGAGCAGCATTATGCCTTCAATGGAGATCTGTAGCTTCATATGTAGCCAAAAAGGAGAAGTGATGGGCACCCCAACACAAGGCAAATTCTGTACTTTGCACAACTCAGGCCAGTGCACTCTTCCCCAGTTTGCTTTACCTACAGCTCCTGAATCACTTCTTCACATCCTCAGAGACGTTTTCTTTCCTCCACACAGAATTTGTGGCTGGATGCTTAAGGCATAACTCCATCTTTTGTCTGGGATTGCCAAACATCTGGCAGTCAGCTCAGCAGGCAAATGACCAGTACTTACAGTCAGTCACTGCATGTATAGCAAGCCAGTTGTTAGACTAACTGTATATTCACTGATCAACAACACAGCCGAGCACTGCACATCTGGGAAACACAGAAGTTACAGTGTGAGCGAGAAAAATGGGAGCATTAATTCTGTCCTGCTGTAGAGCTGTTACTGACAGAACTCACCCCTAATTCAGAGAGAGGATTTTATGCAGTCAGTTCTCAGTGGTAAGAAATGCCTTTGTCTCTTACACAGAGCACCAGCCTCTGCTCTGCCCATAACTGGAGCTTCCAGCTTCACAGGAACAAAAATCACAAAACCAGCAGTCAGTTTATGTTACACATATCACTTCAGGCGCTTCTGCTTTATGGTGCTTTTGTCTCCACCGACTTTCAGCTGGAATGGTATGTCCTTCGCTGTTTTGCAACTAGAGATAACCATGCTTTTGTCACATTCTTCATTCTCCTAATGTGCTGGTTCCCACATAGGCAGCAAATGGGAGCCGGGCTGTGCCTAAACCTCCCGACGCGGTGTGTACAGGGCCACTAACTGGGTTTTCTGTCAGGTTTTCTGTCAGGTTTTCTGTCAGGTTTTCTGTCAGGTTTTCTGTCAGGTTTTCTGTCAGGTTTTCTGTCAGGTTTTCTGTCAGGTTTTCTGTCAGGTTCTGCTCCCCGTGCCCGCCGCAGTTTCCCGCCCACTCGCACCTCTCGGCTGAGGAGAGCCGAGCACAAATGCTTGTCGAGCCTAACTGCAAAGTTACATTGCTACAAACGCAGAGACAAGAGAAATGCTGCGAATTCTTCCAAAACGCACAGCTTAAAGCCCAGCTCTCATCAGCGGCGCCGCGGACCTCTCTGGCGCAGCGCTGTGCACTCGGACCGGCCGGCAGCCACCGCTCGTTGTGGCGACAGCATGGAGCAGCCTGGAGCAGCATGGAGGAGCCTGGCCTTGCCCGGCAGCGGCCGGAGGTGCCCACAGCAGCGCCGAGTCCGCGGGCCGGGATCGCGGGCACGGCCCGGGGCGCTGAGGGGCCGCTGGCCACGCCCCCTCCCTGCGCCAGCCAATGGGGTCTCGCCGCCGGCCGCGTGCCGAGGGGGGGGCCAGCCGGATCCTGCGGG
>VZTB01007293.1:183484-273731 GCA_013397245.1 Thryothorus ludovicianus
GAGCCCCTCCGCCGGGGTAGCGCTGCCGGGTGCGGGCAGGGACGGGACCGGGCGAGCCCCCCGCGGCCCGGGCAGGGCTCGGTGGGAGGTGGCACCCGGCTGAGGGTCGGGCAGCCCGTGCGGCCGCGCTGGAAGAGCTGCCCGGCCCTGGCCCCGCTGCCCGAGCGCACCGCCTGGGTAATTGCTGTCGGTCTGGAGATCTCGTTTGCCACCTTGAACACATTCCTTTTGAAAGAGTTTGCAGCAAGTGTTTGGGCCCCTCTGAGCAGGTGTGTTTTGTGTTCCAGGAGTTGCAATTTGAGAGCTTTCTTTTCTTAAATCTAAACTTTCTGTGACTGCTGCTTTATCTCAGGGCAGCAGTCTGGAACAGGAGTAGTCCTGGGAGAGTCTCTGCAGCGCTGCTTTAGTTACAAAGAGGAAGGGGCTACAGCCCTGCCTGTTGTAAAACAGCGGGGTCAGTATTTTACTTAAACAAGTGCTCCATTCTGTGTGAGGCTGAATGTGGTCTGCTCATTTGTGACCTCACTTTTTGAACAGGGATCACAGAAGTGTTCTGCCTTGTGTATGAAAAGCAGAAATCGATTACTTATGTTAATGATGTGTCTGTGTGACGTCAGGGGGCTAAGCCAGTGATGGAAGCATTTACCCCGATTCAGGGGGAAGCTGATGCACTGAGCTGTTTTGCTGCGTGGTTTTGCATTGTAATGGGGAAATAGGTGTTTTTCCCCTTGCTACAAACGGGGCATGGAATTTCACAGGTTTTAACAGGGTCACTTTGAAAGGCCAGCAATGCATAGCAGAATCACAGGAGAAGAAAGCAAACAAGTTATGGATGGAGACGAATCTGGCAGAGAAAGTGACTCGTAGTTTGGTGCTGAGCGGACTATTTCTATGCACATCCACACCTGTGTGCAGCTGAACTGGAATCTGCAAGCCAGGGACTTGCCCTGAACTGAGAGTAGAAAGTATTTACTCTAACATGGTCATATATGGAATTTTCTCTTTAAGTTTCTTCCAACATGTGAAAAGAGTTAGGTTAGTAATACGATTAACAATATTTAATAAGATTAAAATCACCAGCATAACTCTTGAGAAAGGTGGGTGCAGACTGTCAGCAGTTGACACTTTTAATCTCTACTTTCTCCCATGTGAGTGCTGTAAAGAGTTCAGGCTCCAAGACTCTGCTTGCTTTTCAGAACAGAAAAATTCTGCCCTCGCCTGCTGACAGCTCAGGTATTGCCTTACCTTTCATGTCCACCAACAGCATCATATTCCCAGCGGGGCCACGGGATGTTCCCATATAAGGGCAGAGGGAATAGCTGACAGAGGGCTGTAATGAGTGTGCAGAGCCGTTCCCTTCAGTGCCAGTCTTTGTGTGAAGCGGGGTTGTTGCTGGAGTGTTGCTGCTGCTGGCACGCTTGGGCTTTCCTGGCAATGCCAGCAGAGCCTGCAAGGGCTAAACGAGTCTGAAAAGTATCTGTTGCTGCCGAAGGTGGCCCCGTGAGCCTGGAGAGAGGCTGCCTGCCAAATTAAGCAGTGCCAGTTGGGTGTGCTCTGAAGGAAAAAGCACCCACCCAGGTTGCCTGTGTGGGGTGTGTGCTATCCAACACTGTCCAAGAGAAGACAAAAATAATTGCACTTGCTGTCTTCCCGTGTTGCTGTTTGCTTTCTGGGGTGTTGCTTTAGCCAGTGGTGAGGGGTACAGGGAAGCATGGTATCCTTTTCAGCTTGAGTTTCAGTGTCAGCTGGAAAGGGAGAACAACAGAGGGGGAGAAGTTCAGAAGAAGATGAAGCAGCCACTCCCCAAAAAGGCTTGAGATTTTTTTCTGATAAAAGCTTTACTGCTGAATTGGGTAGATTGACGTTATTACTCTTCTGTCATCTTCTCTGTCTCAGTCCTTCCTGCTGCCTGTCAAAGCAAACTCACAAGGACTTCAGTTTCTTCTCCTCACTGACAGCCTCTCCATCTGTTCTGTTTTTGTTTGTAGCTATTGGGTTTTTTTCTCCTGAAACTTCCTATTGTTTGTTGTAGCCACGTTCTGAGCTGAGCCCTCCCAATCTTGCATAAGGGCATCTTGGAGGAAGATGATAGGACTTTGCTTCATCCCAGCTTGCAGGCTGTGCAGGGTGGTAGCAGTCAGAGGAGGCATGAGCCTGCCTGCTTCCTTGTAAGAATTAGCCCTCTAGACACAAGCTAGTTTCAGGAAGCAGGGGTTGGACTGGTGCCCTTTTTGCTCACCTGGATCTTCAGTGAAACATCTTTGTGCTCTGCATGCTGGGATCTGGTGCGTTCTACTGACTCTCCTTTGCATTCCCCATAATCTGTTAAGGCCCTGGATTTGATTTGCATTTATTTGTGGTTCTTTTGAGTATCTGACTGCAGGATTACTGTGTCTGAAAGGATTCATCTTCTGCTGTTCATGAAAACCACAGGAGGGCTGCTTTTGCCTTTATGGGAATGTGCCAGCTGGTCGTTCATTGTGCTGGTATCATTTTCCCTGTCCTATTACTGGAGGCGTCTTTGATGACCTGGTGGTTGTGATGATGTCTTTAGAGAAGATTCATATTGATCATTATTTGGGCTTTGTCTGATGTCGTCTCAGTGCCGGAAGACAATTCCTATAAATTCTTGCACGTGTTTTTCAGAAACAAGCAACTGAGGCAGTAGGAGCACATGTGCAGTCTCGTGACACGATACCGCTGCTCTGGAAGGCAGAGTAGATGCTTAATTTAATTGGGAAACAGTAAGTTCATGTGTGGCACAGTCTTTACTCCAGCACAGTGGTGAAAGCCAAAGGACCTTTCCTGGGAGACTCTCTAGAAACAGCATGGAGGGGGTTTTGCTACCTGCATATTTCTGTGGAACCATGAAGAATCAGCCTGCGTGCTGCGGTTTGCCACAGCGATAACTGAGATGCTCCCCTGCTTAATAAACTGGCCGGGGTTGTAGTTGCTGGAGCTCAGACTTGCTAAGCTGCAAAGGTGCAAAAACATGAAGGAGGATGTTCCAACCTGTACCAACACGCAGCCCTGACTAATGGGAGAACCACAGTGCTTTGTTGTGAGCTCTTTAAGGCTCTGCCTCTTCTCCCCATCTGCTTTAGTAATAAATGCGGAGGACTTGTTTTCACTGCTAATAATTTTTTTTCAGCCAAGTAGTAACTAAGACATCTGAGCTATTCCTGTTCCAGGAAACAATTTAGGTTTTCTTTTTGTGAACTAGGAGTAAGTGCTGCCTCCCAATGCTTGTGAGGGAAAGAAAAAAGAAATAAATGGTCTCAGTTTAGGTCGATTTTTTGTTGTTGTTTTGTTTTGGATTTTTTGCTTTTTGTTTTGTTATTGGATCAATTTTTATATAGTTTCTAGTATCCTGAATTTAATTTTAGACCTTCACTTTCAAGTCCTGCCTGCCAATCTCAAGAAAGAAAAAGAGGAGAAAAGGAATCAGAAAAGAGCTTTGTGGTAGCATGCTCTGATTTTAGATGTTGATCAAAATGTGAAATGAATCTTCAAAATGAAACATCACAAGGAAATTTCCAGATGCCAGACTTTAATTAAATGTGAACTTTAGTGATTTGCTTGCAGTATAAAAACTGCAAGTACTGTTAGGATCACTTTTCTGTGCCTGCTAAACATGTGAGATTTTGCTTTGCTTTTGGTTCGGAAATTTAACTGTGGAACAGCCTGGAACTGTTGAGCTTCCCCAGCCTCTGCTCTGCACCAGCACTGCTGCTCTCAAAATCCTTGCAATTTCATAGCTACTCCCTTTTAGAAAATGGTAATTCATTTCCCTTCTTGAAGTATCTGAACGCTGTAATTGTATCTTGCTACTTGTATCTATTCCTGGTCTATCTCCTGTGGGAAGTCTCTCCTCCCTGTGTCACAGGCTGTAAAGGGATTGATCTTTGCTTCTGGTGGTAGTTTAGCTTGGCTGGTTCTGTTCTGGGGACTGGAGTTTGGGAATTGTGTCACCATTTGCTCCAGATACCCACATACAATCTGTGGTGAGCCATTGGGATACACAGCTGTAAGGTATTGACTAAATTCTTTGCTGCTGCTTTGTAGCTGCAGGTGCAGACAATTTCAAATCATCACCATTCTCCCTCTCTTTGCACTTTTTCTTAATTCTGAAATTAAAGGCGCTGCTTTGGGTTTTCAGTGAAAGAAACATGTGTGTCAGCTTATCTTGGCATAATGTGGGATTGCTGCAGTGATGGGGTTCATCCTGCTGCTGAAGTTATTCCAAGGAGAATGCAGCCCTTCTTGTGTCCTACCCTTCCCTTCAGCTCTGCCTGGCAGCAGTGTAGTTGTGCCTGGAACCGTGCAGGTGGAGGAAGCTGATTGTGTTCAAGCATTTATGCAGATGAAACTTGTTTTCTGACTAAATTGCATGTCATTCTATAAATAGAATGGGTATGTTTGACATCTTACCCTGTTATAATAATTCTCAAAATTGCTACATAGAAGTAGTGTTTTCAGCTGAGGGTTTCTGCCCATGTATGTCATTTCAAAATAATTCTTGTTTCAATCTCTGTTCTTTTAGCTTTCCTGTACTGTACCATTTCACAATTTGGTCAGAGTGGCTTCTCTGTTCTTTGTGTGGAGTTACATTAAGAACTGGAGTGCCACCTGTCTCCTCTCTCTGATCCTAACTCCTAAAGATTGTGTGCTCTTGAAAGCTCTCTGTGCCTACAAGTGCCCCATGCCCTCATCCTCCAGTGTGAGACTCTGAAGAATTTTTGGGTTCTCTAGTTTCCATAAAGAAATGCCAACCTCTGTGAACAGCTGGCCAAGCAAATGCTTGAGAAAATACTCCTGGCATTGCCTGCTGAGTGTTCTGCTCAGCTGGAAGCCCTTCAGAGAACAAAAATTTAAAGCAGAGGAACCATGGCTTTAGAGATGGTCCTGCCAGACCAGGCTTTGTCAGAAATAATGTCCTCACTGAAGCTGCTGTAGGGTTTTGGACAGCTTGGAGTTACTTAATGGCCCTGAAGCAACTCTCTTTAGCACTTTCAGCCTTGATACCAAGATTTTTTTGCATTGAACCTTCTTAAAATGCTAGAGAGAGTGATTGTGTTAGTGAATTACAAAATTACCATATGTGAGAGCATTTTGATAGCGTGTGTTGAGCATTTTTATCATCTCTTTCTGTCTTCTACACGCCAGAGTCATAAGCCCTTCTCACCTGTCTCCTGATTCCTAGTGTAGCCAAAAGTTGTATGTGCTGGAGATCTCTAGTGCAGAAGAAGTTCCTGGACTTTTGAATCATGCTGACATCAAGATTTTGATCTTTATTTTCTTCCTGCTCAACTTCTTGTTTGCAGATTGCAGTCCATTACTGAATGATTCTGCCCAAGAGAATGGTAAAGCTGATGTGCAACTGAATTAATTGCATGAGATTTATGTGTGCCACTGTGGGAAATGGACAAGTATTAAGCAGGGACTTTGGTTTATTTGCCAGATCTTTTCAGCATTTTGATAGAAATTGATGAAATGAAGCTGCAGAAAGGTTGAAGTACCTAGGGAGATTATAACATTTGTAAATTTATATTCTGATCCTTAGCTGAAACCTATTTTGAATTACATTTCATGTCAACCTGAAACTTGAGAGAGATTTAATACCAAGATTGCAAGGGCTTTTTGCTGTTTTTCCTGCATGGCAGTGCATGGCTGTGATGGAGAGGCGTGGTTCCCTTGTGTGACTGTGCCTTTTGAGGCACTGCTGTGGCTGTAACGGGTAACACTGACTCGTACTGTTTATTTCCTCCTTTGATCTAAATTTTTTCCTCTCTTTTGGGGATTTGTAACCAGAAACTGTTCTCCAGATGTGTGACAGCCAACAGAGGTGCATGTGCAATTTCAGAATGGCCCTGGGTGATTGCTACCAGCTTGTCCTCTTGGCAGCATAGGCAAAATTTGAATTGGCAGGAAGGCAGAGCAGCCCCTGCGGCACTGCCATCCCTGAGTGACTCGATGTGTTGAGCTCCTTGGCCTCAGTAACAGGCAGCTGGAGTCCCAGAGCTGGAGTGTCTGGTTGTGCTTTGTGCCCAGCACTGCCGAGATGAAGCAGAGCTAAAGAAAAAGGAGCGATGGGGTAAAGCAGCTGCCATACAAACGCTGCTCTTGCTCTCTGCACTGCCCAGAGGGCAGGTACCTGCAAGATCACCTCCTGCAGCAGCACAGATGGGCAGTAGGGACTGTGTTGCTGGCAGGGTGGCTGTATGAGCAGCTGCACAGGACCAGATGAAAGAGCCATTTAGCCTGTTTTGCTTTCTCTGGGCTTGGGACAGTCAAGTCTCTGTCCTCACAGTGCCCAAGTCACCATGTCCCTTCCTTCTCCACACTGAACTGGTCTGCAGAGGAGGTGAAAGCCTGTGTCAGTAGCCTCAGTAACAAGCTCAGCAGAGTGCCACAAGTATAAAGGCTTCTGACAATCATGCTTTCTTGCTAATAATATTTTATAGTTATTCCTGTATGTTGTAGTGGCAGTACTGTTTTGGATACTTGAACTTTGTAAATGCATTTTCTGGGCATAGAACACAGGCAGCCCCCTGCCATCCGTGGTCTTGCAAGTAATTGTTCTGTTTCATTGTGGGTCTGATGCCTGTCTGTACAAGGTGGTGGCATCATGAAGCTTTCCTTAATGACCTACACTGATAATGGCCATTGTTCACAATGCTTAACTGGGCTTTACCACTGTGGTGAGCTGTCTCGAACTCTGTGAATAAGGGCTGTGAAGAGTAGAAAGAGTAGGCAAGCTGATGGACATATCACAGACAAGTGTTATTTTGGATCCAGCCATCCAAATACATCTACAGCATCCCACCATCAGAGACCTGCTGTAGCAGAGCTCTTGCCATGGATCTATGAATGCCAAATTCATTAGCTAGAGACAAATAACATCTGCATAGTGTTTACCCTTCAGTGGATGACAGGGATGGGTGTCCTGCTGGGAGGAGCTTCTATGCTGGTGCTGCTTACACAGTCACAAGAATATTTCTGTTTAAGTACTTTTGCATTTCAGTGTTCTCTTGCTGATCAAAGGTTTGTGTCTGTGCCTGGTGCAGGTGTTTAGCATCCACATGCATGTCCCAGGATGCTGCTGCACTGAGCAAAGCTGTTACAGGAGAATGACCTGCACTCCCAGTTCCGTGGTTTCATCCTTTTCCTGAATGTTTGAAAGCCACTGGGCTGTGCATCTGTTTCCCTTCCTCCCAGTGCTGCCAGCACAGTGTGATCCTAACGGGTGCCACAGTGACAATTACAGACACTCTGTTTTCTGCAGGCTGCCAGAGCCTGTTTGATCATCAAAACACAAATGACACCTGGCTGTTCAGCTCTAGGATTGTAATCTGCATCCCCAAGTGCCCCATGTGGGAAGTACCAGAAGGCACAAGGTCCTAATGAAGGAACTTTACCCAAAACACAATGTGTTTATTTTAAGCAGGTAGAAGTTATATGTATGCAGTGATTCACAAGGGAAATGGTCTCAACCAGTATAAACACATGGACCATCCTTGTTATTCCACTCAGTAATGAAAATACATCTCAAAAACCTCTTTTCTCTATAGAGAAAGAATAAAACTTTGCTTGTAGAACTCCTATCTCTACTGTGAACTGTCCTCTATGTTGCTGCTTCACAGACTGAAATAGAACTGTTAGCTGATAAAATAGTATTGATGTCCATAGGAAGACTTGTGTTTGTCGTCAGGCTGCTTTTCTGTGTATGCTCTGAGAAGTCTTGTGCCTTTGTCCTGTTTTGGACAGAAAGGTAAAAAGCTCAAGTGGTGGAAGGAGAATTGATCTTTTGAGAGCTGCAAGGAAAAAAAAAAGTTTTGCAGGACTTTCCTTCTAAGGGAGCAAAACATTCCCTTTTAAATGAAGACTCTGTTTACATGTGTTAATTCCCTTTGGTTTTTTGTGGGATGGAAAGGTCACTTTGTGTCTATCTAAGCTATGAAAAAATCAATGGTTTAATCAATTTCTAAAGTAGATTTAGTCAAAATGACTACTGTAGTGTGGCTTGGGCTTTGATGTGTGAAGGTGTCCCAAAAAGCTGCTAGAAAAGTCAATGCAGGTCATTGCTGGAAATAAACTTAGAGAAATTCTAGGGGAATTTTCTGTCCCATTCAGTATGTCCACGGGGTGTTTTTTTTTCCCCTTGCCCAGTCCCAGCGTGGCTTCCTCCTGGTGTTCCTACTGAAAGAATGGATCACTGCGAGCAGATCAACAAAAGCAGTCATGCAGTTCACTTGAGCGGTCATGCATAAATATGAGCAGACTTTCTGCTGTTAAAACTGATGGGTAGCCTTCCCTGAAACCAGTTTTCCATAGGCTGCTTGTTCCTGCTGCTTGGAGCTGTCTTGGTGATCGTGCTCCTGACGGACAGCGAGGTGCTGGTGTTCCTGGGTAGCTGGGCTGGGGGTTTCACAATGGGAAGTAAATTTCTTGCTTTGAAAATGCCAAGGCAAGGACTGGTAAAAGCCACGTGTTTCATTCTACTGTTGCCTTGGAATTATTTTTCTTCCAAGTGGTACAAAAGGCAGAGCCCTTCCAGCTGTCACACTGACCTGCACCCAAACCTGGCCTGTGCTCTGCCTGTACACAGAGCACAAGCTCTTTGCAAACTTAAATGTGCATTTACTGTATAACACAAAATGAGAAGTAACACAAAATGAGAAGTGCCACACAGTGGAAATCTGGTTAGAGGTGGAAGTTCAATGGGCCTCCTGCTAGAACAGAAGTAGAGGAAGGTACCAGTCCTTGTGATATGAAGTGCCTGGTTAAAATCTACAAGGGATTAATGCATTTCATGCAGTCATCTTGAATAAGTCGGGTCTTTGGGGAGGTTTGAGATGGGTAGTTGTAATTTTGGTGTATACTTCAGAGGAGATGCACCTCGGAAGGGATGGGTTAATAGTAAAGTGCTGCTGGAAAGAAACACGGCAGCAGGTGACTATTCATGTAATGTGTTTTTTGGATGTTTGACTTGGAGTCATAGACTGGTATGAATAATTGATCTGTGCCAACACCAACAGCATACCTCATAATTATTTAATTAAAAGAAAAGGCTGATGCTTCTGAAATCATGGGTTACTGGGTTCATTTCAGAAAGTGGTATTCCTAGCAGGTGACTTCAGCAAGTATCAGTAGTACTCTGCTGTTAGGTAGTTCATGAATATTCTGAAAATAAGTCTAAAGCCACTGCTAATGTTGATTCAGCAGAGAAGCAGGCCACGCTGAGGACAAGTTCAAAACCATGGCTGGAAATGACAGGAATGTTGGGATTTTCTTACTTGAATATTCTAACTAGTATGTAAGTCTTTGGCAGAATAGGGGAGGTAGTGAAGTTTTCCTCAGAGGTTTTGGAGAAATTATTAAATGGTGATTAAGAGAGATAGCAGCTCCTTACACTCAGTACAGTCAGGTAATTGGCTGTGAGTGAACTGATAGGATCTTTGCAGCCTGATTTCTGTAGCTCCTCCATTATGCTGTAAAACGGGTCCAGTGAAATTACATCTATCTGATACAGATAAGTTTGGACTTCAGTGTGTCAGAGATGCAGATTTTTCACTGATTGTGCCTCAAAAAAGCAGTGACCCTGAAGAAAGGGGAAGAGGTAGGGTGAGGACAATCAGATTGATATTAAAAAAAAAGTTATAAGCTATTCAAGAACTCAAGAAAAGATGCCTTGTACTGAGACACTGACAGGACCAATCTGTTGATTGCCAGAAAAGCTATTGAGAGGTGACTTGTTTAAAACATGTGCATAATTGACTCTGAGGAGTTCCTCTTTAATCCAGCAGAGAAGGAATTAATGGCTCAAGGCAGAAGGCAAACAAATAAGAAATTAGTCTGGCCTCACTGCCAGAAAGAATGATGGAGCCATTGTAGCAAACTACCAGCAGAGTAGTGAACTTATGTTTTGACCTCCAAAGGCCTTTAGTCTGGCTGCCATAAACCACTACATTTCACAGAACCACTTAATGGGCTTTATGGAGGTGTGAGTGGATAAAATGGAACAGTGCCTGTGTGTTAGGCAGGAAATCAGGGAGGCCGTACCTTAAATTATGTGACTCTGACTAGTCCTGGTGCAATTGATTTCTGTTTTTCTGTACTTTAGAAATAACCCCAAGACCAATTCAGTCATGTTTTTCATCCCTGTTTGTTCTTTCCTTCCAAACTTTGTTTCTGTCTAGATGTTTCATGCACCATAAGTGGTACATCCTGTATGTAAAGAATATTGTTCATGACAGGAGTGTCAACTTGAGGTTGGTACTTCAAATATCTCCTGAAAATTAAATCTTCTTTATATTTTTTTGTATTTCTTAGAAATATCAGTGTAATGGTGAGATAAATAGTGTATCCCACCTGTCTTGCAGTATTTATTTTATTGATTAAACTTTCTAGGGGAGTAGAGTTTTGTGAAGCATTTAGTGTGTAAACCCATGTACTCTACGGAATTATGTTAAATTCCAATGGCATTTAAGTAATTCAGTTTCATAATCTTCTCTTGCATTCAATGTGAAAATCCTATACAAGGAGTAAGTCTGATGAATGTTGTAATTTAGCCTCTGATTGTTTCAGAATAACTTGTGGTTGTTTACAGGCTGAAAACTAAAGAGTTTTACAAGGCTGGGAAATCATTGAGCTCATTTAGTCTGATGCTGTGTAAAGCAAGGCAGTGGCCTTTCCTGAATTTTAGCTAAACATTCAAGTTGGGACTGAATGTTAACAAAGAGAAGAGTTGCAAGTGATGGAGAGCTTGCACTACTAAATACATTTCAGAATACCTTTGAGAAAAGAAGCTTGAAAAACAGACCTTGGTCTGCTTAGGCCAGAAATATGCAATTAGCAAATTATTAACCTTGTTGTGAATGGTTTAAGTAACGTGGTACTTGTTCTGTTTCACTTCTGATTGACTATATAATAGCCACCATCAGCAGTCTCTGCTGTGTGCTGGATTGCAAAATCTGCTAATTAACACATTAGTTTCATATTGCTGCTGCCAATGTTTGCATTGAAGAACGTCGCTTTTTTTGGCCATATGGATGGGTGGGAATATCAAGATCGTGTCATGGCTCTGTGCTCATTCATGTGTGATTCTTTGTGCTCTGTTTTTCCCAAGACATCTAATCAGGCTTGGGGCTGAGCAGTGCCTTTTTGGAGAATCTTTAACTGAAAGGTCAAAATAAGCACAAGGCCCAGAGACAAGTCTGGCTGTCACTCTTCCCAGCTGCCCCCCGCCCTCCTTTGTGTGTGTCTCTCCACCTATACATATGTAGGAGTCCTTCACCCAGCACATTCATCTGTTATTTCTTTCCTGAGGCTCAGGGCTTTTCAGTGCCACTCAGGGTCTCCCCAAACAGAACACCACTCTGCCAGCTGGGTCTGCCTCAGGCTGGGGGGAGATGATCTGTGGTGTGGGAGCTCCTGGCACTCACCTGCTGATGGGGCTGCTGGCTTCGCACCATTGCTGTGCACTGTCAGCTGCCTGGCATCCCTGTGTCTCAATTAACCACGTGCAGGTAGACCAGCATTTACCCTAAAGGCAGTATTTGCTTGTGGACTGCTATCTGGTGATTCTTCAAGGGAGTGGCAAGGAAAATGTGCCTTACAGTGGTCTCAAAGTGAGGATTTGACTAGGATTTGCAGTCCAGATCGGGTCTGACATAAGTAAATTTGTTCACACTTATCCTCTGCTACCTCCCATCCATGCACTGAAAGCGTTACCAGGAAACTCCCTGTGGGGGAGCAAAACCATCAGGAGGAGGAGATGGTAAAATCTGGGGATTTATTCCAACTCCCAGGGTGCATCTGAGGAAGATGCCTTTGTTTTATTGAATGAAAGATATTTTTTGGTATTGATGGGCTTGTGCCTGTTGTAAGAACATTTGAGGCAGTCAGTTCTTTTGCTTTTACTGTCACTGTTTCAGCCCTGCTTGGTTTCTCCGTTCCCCTACTCGCCAAGTGCAACTGAAAATGAGGTACTGAAGCAGCCCATCTATTTTTTCATATGCAATCTAGCAAATATTAGTGCTGGAAACTGGGCTCTTGCTGCTGTTTGTCTGGTAACATTACCCTCTGTTGTTTCCTTGTGCTGCTTTTGAAAAATGCCGGTTTGGTTTCTCTTTGAGAGGTGGTTGGCCCATAAATGTATTTCAACCCACCTAATAATTCTTCTCTCAAATCTTTCATCAGGTTTTTTCTGCTATATAGTTTAAAAAGGAAAAAAAACCCCAAATGCCTTCCTTTATCCCTGGAAACAGCAGTTGTCTTGTTCTGCTGAGCTGAGTGCTGCTCGTACAGATCACTGCTGTTCCCTTTGTCTTCGTTTATTTTAGAGTTAAGTTATAAGCTGCTTAAGACTTGGCTATTTTTGTTCTATATTTTTGCAGGATCTTTTACATGGGCCTTCTAAACACTAAAATAAATGCTCTTAAAGGCAAAAGTACCATCTGTATCAGGTCAAGATGGTCACTGCTCTAAAAATGAAGTTTTGTGGGCTTATTCTGATAAACCATTTTGGCAAGCACATGCTTGCACAGAGGAATGCTTATTTCAGGGCTGGGCTTATGACTACCTTCTGTCTTTATGTTGGACTGCCCTTTGTCAGCCAGATGCCTTAGGATCCCACCTTCTCCCTGTGTCCCTCTTTTGACAGTAGCTGTGGTTCTCAGCAGGGGCTCCCTGGCTATGTTTGCTTTAGCTGGAGAGGTGTTTGCCTTCACTGCAGAATTCCAGTTTCCAGCTGCCCGGAAACCTGGAGCACTTTTGTTGATTTATTAGGGCACAGTGCACCTCAGGAATGCCTTTCCTACGGAGCTGAGAGTGATGGAGGGGATCCTGCCTGTTGCAGTGTGGAGCCTTCTTGTTTCTCTTTACAGAAACACCAAGCAGGAGTCCCCCAAAGCAAGGCAGGGAAAATAGCTCACTGGGCTCACTGCTTTGGAGAGTGTCAAAATGAGACTCAGGTTTCCCTGGCACAGAAGTAAGGAGGTGAATGATAGCTGCAATTTTAGGTGAGTTTTTGTGGGAGATGATATTGTGAATTGCCCTACCAGAGGGTTTGTATGCATTTGGTTGGTGTTAAGAGCTGGCATTCCTGAGCCACTGACTAGGGCTTTTTTCTGGGACTTGGCTTTGGGCCATCTAAATTTTTTGCGCTTGGAAGAAGCAAGTTTCAACCTCTTTGGATTTGCACGATAGGGATACAACAATGGATTTGGCTTTTTACTTATCTTTGGAGACAGCAAAAAACTATGGACTGCAAGTTTAAAAACCAATGAGGTGAGCTTGTCTTTCTGTAGCAAGTTCAGTAGAACACCCTCACCTCTCTTAACGTGTTGCAGCCGTCTATGTACACCCCTTTTCTTTGTTTGTGTTGCATGCACACACAAACACACGTTTCTGGACTTTTTTTTTTGGGTGAGATTTTGGAGGCTGTTGCCCCAGGTGATCTGAAACCAACACTGAGGAAAATATTTGGTGTTTGTACAGGGTAGGGTGGTCAGCTGGTCACTTTGTGTTAAGTATTTGGTAGTTGCTGAGTAGGTTGTGTTTATGGGGCATTGGTGCTGAGAAGGAATTTCCTTTCCTGGCTGAGGCAGAAAGACTGTCCACGTACAGCTTTATTCCTTTGCTTTAGCATTCCTTGAGGTTGTTTCCCTATTTTACAAATGCATCTTTTGAGAACCGCCAGGAAAATGTCTCTCTCAAATGGAAATGGAAATTTCTGAGCTCACAGGAATGAAAACCTTTGGGTCTGTGCTCACTGAGTGAAAAGAGGATTACCAACCAGCCATTCTCTCCAGTGTGCAAAGCAGTGGAGCAAAGTCTGCAGAGACTCTCTGAAAGTTATTGGCTTTCCCAAGGAAGGGTGCTTGTGAATAGCATTGAATAAGGTTGCTTGCGTCCCTCTTGGCTTCCCTGCTGCAAGTACAGAAAGCAGTGAAACTTGGAACTCAGTAGGTGCCTGAATAAAATGGGATTTTTTTTATTCTTTTTTTAAGTAGATGCCTTGTGAACAGGTCTAGAGCCAGTGTTCCTGCATTGCTGTAAGAGAATTAATGGGTTTGTGACGGCGTTCAGGCCTGAAAAAAGCAGGGAGGCAATGCTGATTTTTCCAGAACTGCTTGAAGGGTTCAGAAATGAGGATGGTGTGCTGGAGTAGATGCAGATGGCTTATTTTCACTGGGGACTGTAAACCTGCCAAAGTGTAAACTGCATCTTAACAGGAAGATGTGAGACAAGGCCTGCACATCTCTCCCCCCTAATTACTACAGCTCAGCTGCTGCTGTCTCTTATGCTTACACATCTGAAAGGTGACAATGACAACGTCTTGAATGGCAAAGCAATAGCAAGAAGGGTAGGTTTTTTGTGGGTGTTTTTTTGATCTTGTTTGGTTTGGTGTTTTTTGGGTTTTTTGGGGGGTTTTTTGTTGGTTTTTTTGTTGATTCTTTTGCTGTAGTCTGGAACAAAGAAGTTATTCAACCAATAGTCAAAAATGAAAAAATCTTCTCCCAGAAACTGCATCTATTATTCCAGAACATAATCAGAATTTCTGTACATCTTGATGGCTTGTCCTCTGAGTGACTACAGGTAAATCAGCCACCAATTTTCTCCTCTTTCCCACACCAACAGCCTCAGGAATGTTCACCCCAGCAGTGGGACTTCCATTTTTGCTGTCCCTGCACTGGGTTGCCTATGTGCACATTATGTTTTTCAAGAAGTTGGAATGCTCTTCTCACCTGTTCTGGCAAAAATCTCCTGTAACATTTTCACAGCGGTTACTTTAGATGCCAATGCCTCATCATTCATGGCATGCAAAAGATGAGGTAGTTTTTATGACCTCCTCTTAGAGGAACAGGTACTTCAGTAGGAGAGATGGGGCTGTGGTTGTGATTGCATTGCAGTGGTACAGCAAGAGTGGAAGCAGTGGCAGCTCCCAGCTGGGATGCACGATTGTTGGATTTGGTGTTTCTCCCTGAAAATCTGGTTTAGGTCACAGTCTCTCGTGGCAGTCTTGCTGGTTAGCTATAAATGTGTTCAATCTTCCCTCACCTATGACCCTACTCTGTTCCACTGTATCCCTGTAAATCTGGTTTAAGAAACAGCTTTGTCTTCCTGCTTCCCCACCTGTTCTCTTTAGCTCAGGAGAATGTGCTGCCAGGGCAGGGTGGACTCTGATCAGACACTGCATGAGCTGAGGAGGCTCCTCTTCTCTGGGGAAAAACACATAGCAGAAAAAAAGACAAAGCAGTGCTAAAAACCACACATTTTTTTAGGTGAGAGGAGAATGTCCTTCTTTATAGCCAGTTCACAAATAAGGGAGTAAAAATTGAAGCAAGGGGATGCCTGTCCACTTGTATCAGCCTGGGAATTTCTCTCTGGAGGCCTTTGCCTCAGGCATCTTGCCAAAAGGCATCTAGTCTCTATTCACTTCAAACACATGCAGTCCCTAAGCCCGAAATGTGCAGAAAGCTCACGAACTGTGATCAGCTGAAGGCCAGAAAGCATGACCTGGTGCTTCACAAAAATCAATGAATTGAAGAGCTGTGACTTCTGGATGCTTTGGAAGTATGAGCAGCACCTGCTGTGCAATGTGAACCTAAAGAGCATCAAAGGGTAATCAGGTCAAATGTGGATCTAACTTATATTTATGGTAGGAAAGTATCCTGGAATCTGTGCTGAAAATTAGAGTTTGCATAACTGAAGTCTTTGGCAGACACATGCCATTACTTTCTTCGTGGATCCTGTGTGTGGACTTTCTTCAGAGCACAAAGAATTCAAGAAAAATTTTACTTTGGAGCTAAAAGCATGTTTTTAGCAAAGGCAATGCAAGTGGTGTTGGGACAAACTCCAGGACTTTGGTGTTCCTGAAGAAACACAAACAACTGCAGAGAAGGGTATAGCTCAGATCCTTTTGCCAGCATGCTTAGCAGGCAGCCCTGTACCAGATCTGGTTCAGGCTTTGACAAGTGACCTCTGTCACTGAACAGGAACATAAAGAGCCTCAGTGAGCTTTGGCTGAACTAGGCTTTTGCCTGTCTGCTCTGGAGAGAGAGTAACCTCAGTGTTCCCTTCCCTCCCTCCCTCAGTGTGTCTGTGAAAATACTAACTTGATTTAGCTGCCAAAAAAAGACATTTGAAAAGTATACATTGCTCTCCTGTGTCCCAACTTCTGTAAAATATGGGTTATGGTTGGTTCCTGTATATGGCACTCAGTAATTTTACAGAAGAGAAAACGGCACCACTGCAACTATCCACACAACACTTAATACAGTGAGGTCTTAGTCTGTGCTAGGACTCCAGAGTGCTATTCTGGGCATTATGAACCTGATTATATTACACATAGAGCTCGGATGGCTCAGAGCCATGCTCAGGATATTAACTGTTTCTATTAAGCTTTGCATTTAGAGATCCTTCTCTCAGAGGAGGGGGGCAATGCTGGACGAGCTGGCATTCCCACAGCAGAACTGTGTGTGTGTGAGTATAGTTAGGGAGTGTTTTGTGTTTCATTTGCACAAGGGGTAATCCCAGTTCCGGAGCTTGCTGACTTATGGGTGCTCAGTACAATAATCTTTGCAGTGTACAGGTTTTGTAGCTGCAGGTGTTATGGAGGAGACACTGATGTAGATGTGCAAGAGCTCAGGAGAAACCTTACAAAGTGCTATAAATGTATCATAAGGGGAAATCCATACCTAGTGTGTCATCTGGCAGAGAATGTGATAAAGTGGCATTGACTGTGATTACTTGTGATTCTTGACAGCCTGTGCCCCTGAAGGAGTGTTTTTAAGACTTGGTTTAGTTTGTGATGAAGGTGGCTTTAGGAATAGTGAAGGTCCTTCCGTTTCTCTTAAAAAGAAAAATAAAAGGTTTCTTTTCATGATTTTGTTTTGTGCTGTTCCAGATTTTGTAAAAACAAACACCCTGGAAGCCCAAACAACAACAATAATAAAAGAAACCCTTTGTGGATCACCTCTGTGACCCAAACAAAGCTGATGAGTTTCTCACTGTTTGAATACACATTGTCTGCCAGGTGGGGACTGTGCAGCTCTTCCTTCCCTCATCACCGTGCAAGTGCAGGAAGAGATAAGAGACATTTATTTAATCCTGCCCTCACACTGGTTGAATTTGAAGCACACTACCAGACAGGTATGCTGAATTTGGAGCCTAAATGACTGCCTTGGGTAGGAAAGGGGGCCAGAGAGTATGGCTGGAGTTCATGCTTTGGCTGATGGAGAAGGATTGAGTTTGCATGTGATTTACTGAAGAAAGCAAACAGCTGGCATCTTGACCTTGCAAAGGCTTGGACACCTTTACCTTTTGAAAGCACTGCTTTCCAATTGTGAGTCTGTAGTGCAAGAAATGCAAGTGATGACCTTGGTCTTCCTGTGCCTTCTTGGCTGCGTTTTTTGTCTTGGATGCCAGTGACCCTGAGGACATTTCCCTCTGCTGTTTTGTGTAAAAATGAAGAACAAACTGTAACGTGTGGAAGCAGTTTGTGCAATGGAACCCATCAAAGTAAACTTTGAGGGGATGGTGGCTGAAACCTGGCAATTGGGCTGTATATAGTGAGAAGGGAAAGGGCAGTTAGGAAAGGGACTGAGTGGAAATCAGTCCCCAAAATAAATATCACATGAGTGGAGCATGAAGAGATAGTCTCCTTCAAATCAGATTCTATGTCTGAGCCTTCCTCCAAAATTTCCTGCAGTTTAAACAAATGACCAGCTTCAGAATTTTAAGTGGTGTTTGTGCTGAACACTTTGCAGGCACGCGTCCCCATCCAGCTGCTGAGCAGAAATCCTCGCTCTTCAGCCTTGCTGGGAGCTGCTCTGCGCTTTTTTTTGTGGCAGCAGCTTTTGCAGTAGGAGCCCCCCTGGCCCAGGATGGCTTTCTCTGCAGACATTATCCCCTTGCCGGAAGGAGGGACCGGGCTCCCCGGGGAGGAGGGACGGGCAGCGAGTGATTCATTGCAGCTGGCTGCAGTTTGGCCTCCTCTCTCTTTGCCCTGGGTGCCAGCGAGTGACAGCTTGTGGGCAGCAGGCCAAGCTGTGAAAAGAGGAGTGTGTGAGGCCTTTAGCTTTCTCATGCTTTATCAAGCTGCAAAGAATAGCTCGATATTCAGCCAGCGTTGGTGCAGGTCAGGAGAATGGAAATGCGAACTTAACTCCTGACATGCTGGCTGATGGCTGACCGCAGGCTCTGCGCCCACGGGGGCGGCTTTGTACCGCAGCGTGTGGGGCAAAAGCGAGGAAAAGTGCCTTGATGACATCGTAAAGATAACTTTTTGTTAAGTGGGCAGCCTCTGGGACCCGCTGGCAGAGTGGAAAGATGAAAAGAGGGCTTTCCTCTTGTGGCTTGCTGTCTGTGTGCTGGTCGAGGATGGAAAGTAGAGCTGCAGGAATGACGATTGTCCTGGGAAAGCGAGAGGGACTGTGGTGGGCGGGTGGCAGGTCTGTCCCTTCACTGCTGGCACAACACTGGGGCTGTGGTGCGAGTGCCCGTCAGTGGCCGGGCAGGACGGGGCCATTCCCGGCGTGTCCCCGTGTGCCGAGCTCCTGCCAGCCCGTTCCGAGGGCTGCCCGCCGGCGCGCAGGGGGTTAAGCTCCTCATCGCCCGGGGGTGAGCCTACTTCGGGGTGTTGAGCTCCATTCCCACGGCTTTTCCTTTCTGAGGGCTGGGGGAGGGATCGCCTGGAACAAGTAAAATGCCTGGAGGCTGGAAAACAGCACCCCGGCCCCTCTGGCCTTGTGCTGGTTGGTCTGGGAGGGATCTGCGCCTCACGGCAGGCTGGGCAGGGGCTGCCAGCCCAGGCCGGGGTCTGTCGCTGCTGGGCAAGAGCCTGGGTTATTTCTCTTCTTTAGGCAACGAGAGATGGCTTTGCAGGCAGTAGAGTGCCTGCCCAGGGACTGAAATGACAGAATTTTCGGCTGGAAGGGCGTAAAGTAGAAATGAAGCCCGATGGGTCCTTTGGCAGATCGCAGCACAGGTTAACGCACGGGTCTTGAGGCTGAGGGAGAGCAGCAGCGCTGGGTTCCTGCAGCACACGCACGTTTCAAAAAGGGAGCAGGGTCCTTCCTTACCGATGCTGACTCTGCTTTCTCTCCCTGCATCACTTCGAGCTGCTGAGTTGAGGTGTTTGAAGCCCTGAGGAGCAGGAAGAGGGCAGGTGAAAGTCTAAGAAGCTGGGTAAGGGAGTTAGCAGGTGCTGAGAGCACAGCCCGCAGCTGCCTGTGAGCTTAAATCCCTCTCTCTGCATCAACTGCAGGGGTCTGGGAAAGCAAGAGGGCTCTGCATCATCCCAGTTTGCTGTGGAGCTGAGTTATCTGTGTGAGGTGCTAATCCCAGCCGGCACGTGTCTCCCACCAGAGGGAGAAGGGAGTTTGCATACCTGTTCAGCCCCCAGAAAGACTCTGAAGTCCCCTCTGAGGTCTAAAGTGTGCAGTCTTTATTCTCAACAGCTTTTGAATTCAAGGGAAGGTGAACTGATGTGAGTAAATGGAGCCCAGAAGCAGCATAAAGGAGAGATGAACTGTGGGCTTGGAGTGCAGTTACACAGTTTGATTCTGCTGGGCTGTGTTTGCATTGTACAGGCCAGGTTGTGCCAAAAGCCCGGCAAAGGTGTGGTTAGAGACTGGATTTTTGCTTGTGCTTTGGGTGTCTGGCCTTGCATCTGCCCCAGAGCTTTGCAAAGAGTGAAGTACTGTGATCCTCCCACTTGCTGTGCTGGCTCCTGTGGCAGGAGGATCTGGAGGGGAGAGGGTTTGAGAAGCAGTATTGCCTGTGTGGGCAGAGGCTTTGTGCAGCTTGGGTTCTCATGAAGTTACAGACCTTAGTGATAAAAAACAGGGTGCAGATATTCTGCAAATACTAGACTCATGGTGGATCTTGATTGTTAATGCCAATATCTTAATAAAGACTGGTAAGCAGGAGCCCTTGTATTTTCTGCACCCAGGCGCCTAATGGTCGCCAAGCTCTGCTGTCCAGTGTTCTGCAGCTCTTTGCTCTTTCCATTTATTCACCCAGCACTGGGAAATGTGACTGGAGTGGGAGCTCGGTCCCAGGCTGATCTGAGCCCTGTGCAGCGCAGACCTGCAGTGGCTGCACAAAGAGAAACTCTCACTGGCTTCGAGGTAGCTTGGGACCCAGGTGCAGCCAAGGCAGCAGCGAGAGCTGGCTCCCCTGCAGGGACAGGGGGTGTGTTCCCATTGTGCCTGTTCTGGTTTGCTCCTGTCTAGCCTCTTCTCATTATTCTCGCCTTGAGCTGTCTCAGGCCCAAAGGCAAAGTGCTGCGGAAAGCTCTGTTGGCTTTCCCTTGAGAGATGTGGGGTCCTTGGAGAGTGGCTGTTCAAGGGAAGCACTGCAGTGGGCTGAATTGAGGCTGTTTCAGGCTGCACAGCTCTGAGCTAATCTCCCAGAGGCAGAGACATTACTCACCAATCAGGAATGTGTCTGTATTTTTCCTAATGAGAACAAAACATTTTATCCGTGTTCATTAGCAGAGAGTTAGCGTGTGCAGTTGCTATGCCAACAGACTCCTCTCCTCCACAGACACACTGGGGGTGTCCTCCCTGCCATGGTTAGAAGGGTGAACAGGAAGGCTGGTTCTGGCAAGAAAAAGATCCCATTGTTTTCCCAGGGCTGCCTGGACTTTGTGCAGCTGGCCAGACCATGCCTTCTCAGGGGAGGGGAACCACAGCGGGAGTCAAGTGCAACAGATTTAATTTATTGGAAAAATAGTCTTTGCATTTCATGCTCTGTTGTTTTTTCCAGCTTGAGGTACACTCTTCAATAAGAGAAATGAAGGTGTCTCAACGTTCCCAAGAGTCCAGATGGTAAGCAAAATGTGCCAGGAGTCAGCACTGGGATGCCCATGGAGTGCTGCAGCCCGCTGGGCTCCTCCGTGTTCCTGATCATCTCCGTGCGTGTGGCCACTGTCATGCTGGGCAGCCTCTGGATGCTGCTGCGTGACGAACCCACCTGACCAACTGCACCACCTGTGATTAGCTGGACCAGTTCTCCAGGCACGTGGTCTACTGGAAAGAGTGAGTGGCTGTATGTGGGAGTGTTCACTTGTTCCTTTGCAAAGGGAACATTCTCTTCGTGCAGGGAAATCCTGTGAAGGATGAAGGACGTCTCTACAACAGAAGCTGTATTCTGTAGTGTTCTGCTGTAAGCAGATGTATTTGTTCCAGAGGCTGCCTATTTGCTTGTCATATTTTTCTTTGTCACCCCAACTTTCTTGAGAGACTGGTTGGGAATTGTGGGTTGCAGTGCTACCAAGGTCGGGCCACTGTACACCTTTTGCAAGTCTTGCTGGCACCTGTGGTGCTGCACTTGAAATATAAAAACTAACTTTTAAACTTTGAATTTTCTGTAGAAGGGAGTTTTTAACCTACTGACAGAAATAAACCTAAAAACCGAAAACAAAACCATGAGTTTCTGATGGTGATCTATAAGTAGATATGGGCCAGTGAGTGTTGCCAAATCTGAAGACAGACTCCTGGAGCAGGAGTGATGTTCATCTCTCTCTGTCAATCACCATGGAGTGTGATGAGCTGCTTTGTGCTGGCTGAGCTTTGTGGTGTTGACAGCTATAGACCCTTGAAGAAATGTCTCCCTGAAACTGAATTCTTTCAGGCTGCCTCCTATTAAACAGGATAGTTACAACTCCACTGTCAGTTTGCCTGACGAAGCTCTGTGTAGGTGAATACATGAAATTTGAATACAGGAATTTGAATATCAAATGTAGCATGGTACATCAGAAATCCCAGACTGAATGAGTTCTTGGAGATCTGCAAATCTGCATGAACTTCTGGCTGGGAAGTGAAACCCTGGCACCTGGATACTAGGAACTGATGTAGATGAGTCACTGACTTGCACTGGAGAGATGAGTATCATGTTAGAGCACTCAGAGTACAGGAGCCCTTCACCAGAAGGATGTCTGCTTCTTGGATTTGCAACTCTACATCAGCAGAAATAAAATCAGCAGAAATAAAACAATGAACAAAATGAGACAGCAACCTCCAGCCCAGATCTCTCTGCGTGCAGTTTGTGTGTTTCAGTTTGGTAATTGACCTGGATGGAACTCTTAGATAATAAAGAGCAGGTTTTCAGAAAATCTCTTTCAATCTGGAGCATCCCAGAATAAATCCTGTATACATATAACAAATGTACAAAGATTGGAGAGTCTGGTTGCTTCAGCTTTGCATTGCTCTGGGTGGTTCCAGTAAAACCACTAAATCAAAGCTGTTTGAAATAGGGAATGAGTAAGTACTTGAGATGACTTGAATTCAGGCCAGTCTCTCCTGGATCCATGCTTTCAGGGTACATAAAAAGATACAAGATCGTAAGGAGGCCAGAGGACTGTATGTTGTATTCTTTGAGATACTGAGGTGATTCTGTCCAGATCCTATTGAAAAAGTGCTCCAGTAGAAGTGCACTAGAGGACATGCTTTTTAGTACCTCTAAGTGTGAAAGATCATGTCTGAACAGAAGAACTTCTGAAATGTGAGTTACGGTCATTATCTGAGTCGCGCTCGACTTCATTCCTGTGCAGCCGGAGTAGCAACTTGGTGTTACCTAGGAGAGTGTTACTTGTTTCCTCCTCTTCCCTCCCCTCCCTTTTTAGCAGTTCAGGGACTGATTTTCTGCCTTATTTTCTGTGCACCACCAGTTTTTAGGAGTGTAGATAAACACACAACTGCAGTGCTGTGTGCAAGGCAAGAATTCTTCCAGAGAAACATTCAACTTGACTCTGAAAACACCTCAGGTGCTCATAGAACCTTGGGAGAAGGGTTCTTGTTTTTATCAGGACTAGTTATGGGCCATTTGTGGGGTGAGATATTCCTTCTAACCATTAGAGTGTGGTTCAAAACCCTACATTGTGGGGTAGGTTTATGTTTTAAAGAAGCTGCTAGCACTGAGTACTGTAACTCTAGGTAGTACATTGTTACTCTAGGTAATATATTGTTCTATTGGGCTTTAATGTCCTTCCTTTTCTTTCTTAATTCCAGTTATACTTCTACATATCTGCATCTTTAAAAGAAAACGCTTATTTGACTCTTAATAGTAAAACTGGCAAAGGACAGAGTAAAGCCAGGAAAGTTATTTCAGCCTGACAGGAAGGTTTAAGTTGCTTAGTCAGCTAAGCATGTATTATTAACAAAGTTCTATATCTCATAAAGAATGTGGGAAGCAATTAGGATTACTGCATTTGTGGAAGAAATCACTCAGGATTTTTGGGAGTTATGACACAAACAGTCTCCAAACCCAAATATTCTTTTATGACTCTGCTGGAGAATAAGGTCTGGTAACAATATTTTTCTGTATAGTGTCAGGAAATCTTTAAATACTGTGCCCATGCTTGAGGATAGACTGCTGGATTGAAATGTTCATGAAAAACCTACAACAGAATAAGGTTCTGGCACACGATCTTGTGAGGGATCTACCCTTCATCAAAGCAGGCTAATTCAAACATAAGATAATTTGTATTTTCGAAAAACTAACAGGGAGAGAAAGTTTTTTAAAAATACACCCTGTTCTGGTGGAAGAAGGGTGCAGCTGACTGCTGTGGCTTGAAAGTAAAGTTGCTTTTGAACAAACTATTGAAGGAGTTAGGCTGAATATTTTAATGGGCAACTACCAGACAGGCAATTCACTATAGAAGTGGGGAATCACTGCTGTATTTGATAACCACCACACTAGTTCCTCCAGCTCTTATGGAAATTGAGTTTTCTACAGCTTTAGGAAAGCCATTGCCATCTTAATGGAGGTATCTTCAGTTTTTAGAAATGGAACAGGATCAACAGTGAGCAGAGATGAGTGTTACCTCCCATACAAAGCGTGATGGAATAAGTTGGGATTCTTCCATTTAGAAGACAATAAATGACAAATAAATGATTCCCGGATCACCTGGAAAGTTTAAAGGGGTAGAATGCTTTTTTTCCTTTTCCATTAGTAGTATGAATAGATATTGCATGGAGTAAGCTTAAAGCCAAGTAACAACTTAGTCCTTGATGTGTGCAGTTAACCTGGGAAGCTTCTTCCCACAGGATGTTGTGAATGCCAAATATCTGTGTGTATGTGAGGACGTGGGGCAGGTCCATAGAAGAAGGAGCTACTGAAGGTTATTGAATGCATAGAAACCACCTTTGTCCCAAGAAGTCCCTGAGCTGCTCATTGTTGAAGCCTGGGAGAGTATTCAGGGAGGTGAAGTGCTACTCTGTGTTTGCTTCAGTCTGATGTTTCAAGCCAGAGCCAAGTGCAGCCAGGTTTGTCAGCATGAGGTGGGAGGGGGGATGCTAATAAAGCTGGTGAAAAAAAGAGACTGGCCCAGCTTGTGTTCTGGGTTGGTTCTGTGCTGTTTTTGATGTACAGCATGCACCTCTTGCTTGCTGAAGGCACTGCCTTGGGCTGCTGGAGTCTGCAGCCTGTTGACTTGAAGAGAGGCAGGGAGTATATTTCTAGAAACTACACAGGTAGAAAAAGTGGTGTGAAGATGAATATTATAAGCAGAGAAACTGACTTTCTCCCTTTCTCTGTGGCAAATACTGTTTCTGCTATTATGGGATGATAGGTTTTACTGAGATACAGAGACTGCCTTAGTGCTGGGAGCCTACATCTGATTTGTGTTAATTTCCCTCCTTTGAAAGGGTTTTTCTTGCTTCGTAATGGACTTTAACTTAATTTGAGCTAAAATGGGTGATAAGCTGATGCATGAACAGTAAAACCTCTGTTCCAAAGCTTTTTCAAACTAAAAATGTCATGGCCTACGTGAGGTTCATACTCTTCAAAAGTACTCAAAACACTGGTCCTATTTTAGGTTCTGTCTAAACATTTAAAAATAACTCAAAAACAGGACTCTCTTCTAGATTCTTCACCCTTGAAAGTCAGCTCTTGCACTTGGTTTTAGATGCTTACCCAAATGTGCAGAGGGCACAGTACAGAACAGCCCTAGTTATTCCTTTGAACTTTTAATTTCAGAAGGAAGAGAACAATGTCAGGCTATCTGTTGTTATGTCTCTGGACACATGGCCTTTGCTGTTAGGCAGTATCCTTTTGAGGGTTTTTTGGGGGAGGAGTAGGGTGTTTAAAACTTTTTGTTGACTAACTTTGCTGCTGTGATCCCTGGGGAACAGATACGCAAAGCTGACCGGTAGTGGAACTATGATGCTGTGTATTCTTGGAGGCAGGCTCTTATGAGTGAAAACTGAGTTGGTGTATTTTGGGAAGCCGTAGCCCCTCTGCAAGGATACAGAAACAGTCTTGTGTGCATATCCTGTTCTCTAGTGAACATTACTCTGGGGAATGGCTGAGGAGTTGCGTGCTCAGATTACAGCTGTGGGGAACACAGGCAGGCCTGGGGCTGAGGGAGAATCCAGGTGGAGTACATACAGGATTAGGACAAGGGTCACCTTGGGGAAGACTGGTACCAGGTGGAGGGGACTGAAGTTCCTTTCCTGCTGATTGCTCCCCCATTATCTTGATTTGGTCAACTCTGATGCAAGAAGAAGTTTCTATCCCAAGCCCTGAGTCTCATCAAGTTTTTCGAGCAATGGGCTCTGTTGTTACCCCGTTTACAGAGTGTCTTTCCTGGCTTNTTCCTGCTGATTGCTCCCCCATTATCTTGATTTGGTCAACTCTGATGCAAGAAGAAGTTTCTATCCCAAGCCCTGAGTCTCATCATTGCAGAGGAGCAATGGGCTCTGTTGTTACCCCGTTTACAGAGTGTCTTTCCTGGCTTGTTCTCAATTATTGTTTTCATCAGTAGGTTGGCTCAAGCAGTGGTTCTCTCTCAACCTGTTCCTGTGTGTGCAGGACCTGTCTGCTATTCTCCAGATAGTCTGTCCAGATTAGATTTAGTTTGAACCCATCTTTAGCCAGTATGATCTTTTCTATTCCTAGCTGATCCATGATTTTAACTAGTGTATTTCCCACTAAGCCCTGAGAAGATTTAAACTAAAACTTTTTTATGAGGCTAAATTTGTGTCAGCCCCACATGGACTCTTGGGTTGACCTTGGGTGGCTGATTGCTCAGTTTGGTCCATGTGTAAGTCTGGAAAGTGCTGTCTGAGCCACACTTTTGTGGGGTTTTGATAGTTATCTATGCGTGGCAGAGTAAACTATTTCCTTTCCCAGAGGAAGGCACAGTGCTTGCCATGTGTGTGGAGTGCACAGCTTAAAATGACAGAGGAGAGGTGCCAGGATCTGGGGCAGTCTGCAAACAGAACTGTGCTGACCACAGGCTATGGTTTATCCTTCTAGCACAGATGTGCATACTTCTCCCTTGTTTCCTTACCAGTCTCTCTGTTCTGTCTAGCTGTTCCTTCTAGCAGAAGAGCAGCCACTCACCTGTAGAACTCAGTGCTGTTCCTAACAAACTACTGTAGATCTGGTTTTCCTGTCTCCTGGGCACTTTTTTGCCCAGGGGTGACCATGGCAAGGCAGCATGCTCTTGAAATGCCAACAGTCAGCCAGTTATACTAGCTGAAATTCCTGCTCATAGCAGTTTGCATTTCAGATTGGCACTGCAGACCTGTTTAGTGCATCTCTGCAGCCCTAGGGTGAAGGTCTGGGCTTTCCTGAAAGGGGAAAGGATGGAGCCAGTCAGTCTTGCTCAGCCAGTGGCTGTCAGACTGTGCAGGTGGGAGGGTAGCAAACCAGATGAAGAACAGTCTCAACCAAAAAGTCTTTAAAATTCATGGCTCTCATAAGCAGATAGCTGGTTCTGAGCCTTTGTGCCTCTAGGACAGCACCAACAAAGTTGTTTCAGGCCCAGACCAGGAGCTCAAATATTTTGCCAGAAAAAGCTAGGATCTCCTTAATTGGAGTGAACAGAAACTCATGTTTGTAAAGTCACTTGAAGGTGTAAAATTTCTTATTAGGAATTTTTTCTTGTTATAGATTTCCTTGTTCTAGATAAGACATGACTAGATGTCTGTGTTTTAACAAAATAACTGGAGAACTCTTGTTCTACATGGTTTATTTCCCCAAGACCAAATCTTGCAGGATCCCAGCTTCTGCTTCCTTTGCCACTTAATTTTCCTGTTGCTTATTTTCACTCCTTCAGGCTGTGGACCCACTGTGGTATGAAGGGAGAGCAGTGCTTGATAGCATGTGCTCAGCAGTAGTTCTCTCACCCTCTCTATATGCAGTCTGGTGCTCTGAATTTTATCCTTGAAACAAGAACTTCCAAGGTGGGCAGTGTCTGGCATGGAGGGCTGTGATTGTACAGTAGAAGAATAAGGCTGCATGGCTGCTGCCAGCCTGTGGCTCCTCAACCATGTGCACCTTGAATGCCCTTCATGGATGGTTCCTGGACCACCATTCCATGTTGGACTCCATTTGAGAGCACTGAATATCCAGCCTGTATGGGACAGTCTTTGTTCAGAGCTGTTGAGACTGGGGTGAAGTTGATCCTGTCTCTCAGATCTGTGCCCAACCTGTTCAGGTTTCTGCAGTAGTGTGGTGGGAGCTGTTGTTTCTAAGATGTGTTATGTAGGTGTGAAGCTTCCCAAGCTTGGGAAGGTCCTCAGGCTTTTTGAACTGCATGGTGTGTTGTTATCTGTTACTGGCTTTATGAAAGCCTTGGCATTGGCTTTCTGAGGTGGAAGAAAGTGTCTGGTCACCTCAATTTGGATCATTATCTAACAGACCTGTGTAACCTAATTGCCAGACCATTGAGCCTAGTAGTTCACAGCTGATGGCTGAGAACCTCCCAGGCTGAGGCACTAATTAATGGAAGATAATTGATCAAAGCGTCATTTCTGATAATGCTTTAACATAACTTGAGTAATACAAGGTAGAATACACCTCATCATGGTTTGAAGGCAAACCACAAGCAGATTGTGGTAGTGATGTGGAGTTCTGTTTATTCTGCTGTCTCTTCTGGGTGGGAGGGTATAGGTACTACTCATATGGCTGCATTGCATTAAATGTATTTGCATGTTACTGCCTGTATTCATGGCTGTAGCCAGAACTGCTGACACTCTTAGAGTGAGAGGGGAAGACTCTCAAATTGCTGTTAGGATGTATGGTTCTTCAGAAGATTGGGGGAGGGCAGAAAAGTTAATTTTATTTGAAATGAAGGAAAACACAAAGAAGAATTCTTCCTGTCCACGCAGGGCATATTAGTTCTTAATAGATCTATTGTGCTACTAAATCTGAGACTTAAGGGGTGTCAAGAAAATTGCTTGAACAGAACAGAACATCTTGTACTGCTCAGTATCTGCAGAGCAAAAGGATTTATTCGAGAAATGTTTAAGATTTCTCAATTGCATCTTGACAACTGGATGGTGGAGCTCACGATGTGGTCCTTGTGTGTCTGCCTGTGGTCAGTTTGCTGCTGGCATGAACTCTTTCTGTGGCTGGCCTCTGTTCTCCCTTCCACTGTGCAAACCTACAGGGCTGGTGCTGGCATGGAAACCCTGGGGTTTCCTCTTGGAGTGAAAGTGTAGGACTGGTGCTTTTTCACAGGTGTTCCATACAACGTTTGAAGCTTCTCTCCTGTCTTGCTGTGTTGTTCCAAGGCCAGGCTGGATGCAAAAGAACTTGCCTTGGGAGTGTGGCCTTTGCCTCTCTGAGAGCTTGGTTAGGGGTCACAGTGCTGTCCTCTGGGAAGCATGTGCTGGTTGCAGAGGTCTTCTCTCTCCCTTCTGCAGGGCATCCTGCCAAGGAAAATAGACTCTAAGGCAGAAGGGATTACATTGAGATAGTGTGCTGTCCTGGCTGTATCTGGATGAAGCAGCTGGGCATTTCTGCTTTATAGAAATCAGCACAAAGCAGCTATGGCAGAGCAGGATTCTGGCTTTTGTAGCTGGTGGAGCCAAAGCTGAGAACAGGAGGATCCTGGCTGAGGCTGGGAGAGGTGCCCCTAATGACAGGGAGGGCAGTGTGGTTGGGAAGGTGTGCCTTGTTTGAGGTGGAGGCCGGTAAAATATGAATCACATCTGTTTGAAGTAGTGATGAAATCCCAGATGAAGGTTTTCTGTAATACCTGGCCACACAGTCTGGTGTGCTCCAGCTTTCCTTTCTCCCTGGTTAGAAGGGATGGTTCTGACCTACTTTTAGCAACCGTGGTTCTGCTGCCCAAGGCTCGGCTGTTCCGATGGCACACACGGCTCTGCTGTGTTCACTCTGAGTGAGGAGTTTCCATCAGATGCTTGGCAGACAGGGAAGAGCTGTTCCTAGAAGAGGGACTGTGGGTGCACTAAACTTGTATCTGCCACTTGTGTGCTCTGTGGATCTGGCCCTGGGTTTGCTTTCCCATGGTGTGCATTAACTTTTGTGTTGCGCTGTCAGGATTCAGTTAGATGGTATCTAAATGTTAACATGAGAGATACTGCCTTTGGAAACAGCCAGGGAGGTTAGGCTTCCAGCCTTCTAAATATGTGATTAGGCAGGACTGGAGTACATTCTTAATATTTAAAAATAAATAAAGTCTATAAATGTACCATTAAATAGAAGTTTAAATAGAATATCATCCTCAAAGCTCTGTGTAGCTCAGTGTCCTGCCTTTGACAAGATCCAGAGGCAGATGCTTCGTGAGGATTGTAAGAAACAGGGCATGTATAATGTGGTGAGTTTGTTTGGGTTTTGTTTTTCATTCTCCCCCCCTCCATTTGCCCTCCCAGCTTATGACCATCGTCAGTTTAGGGCCCTGCTTGGCACGAGGAGTTGTATCACATCTTCTGATCTTGACTATATCTATTCTCCATTAATTTATATAATCCCTCTTCTCACTTGTTTATGTTTCTGGTCTCCTTGACATCCTACAGCAGTGAGCTCTACAACTTAATTATGCATTTTAAATGTTATTTGAAATACTCTACATCCAGGGACAATGTCCCTGAGCTGACTTAGGAGAGTTGTCTGTAACTTTGGTAAGTGCTCTCTTGTTTCTGCATTGTAAAATATGGTAGTGTAACCATGTAACTCCATCAATAACTCCATGATTTTCATCTTGACACTGTCATGTTTCAGACCTCTTGACTTTTCCATATCTTCCCCCTGGTTGTTCCTTTGTCCGTCCAAAGTCCTGCTCAGCTCGATCTCTCCTTATATGGAAGCTGCTCCCTGCTTTTGGTCATCTTTGTTGTCCCTTTTGTTATTGTCTCCTTTTTCAGATGTGAGAATCAGAACTGCCTTCAGCATTCAGCAGCATAATGGGGATGTGTGTTTTCTTTCCTAATTACTCCAAAAGCTGTATTTGCCCTTTTGCTTGATGCTCAATACTGAAGTGACCTATGAAGTTCTCAAAAGTTTTTCTGAGTGATAACAACTAATTTTGATCCTCTTATGTTTATGTACTTAGAATATTTTTTTGTTGCTTTTGGTATTTATTGACAGAAATCCTAAGATACTGTGTAGTTACTTTGAAATGCATGATTCTCTTTTTACAGTTTTCTTTGAATTTGATTGTGATTACTAATTTTTTAAATAACAAAATTTACCACTTCTATATGCTTCTTCAGACATATTCCTCAGATCTTATGTGAACGTACTGAACTGTGCAGATGCAGAATAAATTCTTGGCTGATCTCACTGATAACCCACATATGACAGGGAAACACCTATCTTTTAACTACTTATTAAATCATGATAGGGACTGTGACTTTAATTCCACAATAGCTTAATTATTTTTTTTAGGAGTCTTAGCTGACAATTCTTTTAAAATCAGTTCAGTTAATATTAACCAGATTAAAAATTTTCTCTTGGATCTCAGTTAAACAGAAATGGGAAATCTGTGCTTGGAATTTCCTGGTGCTGCAGGGGTTTTTCTCTACTCTACATATTCATCTGTATTTTGGACAGCAATTAGCTTCTTGAACTCATGCAAGCAAATTTGGTTTTATGTGGAGTGATGGGCTTAGATTTATGTAAGTTATCGTAGAAACAGAGAATTTGCCCAGCAGAGCCAATTGGATGGCTGACTTCAGTGAGCCCTGCTTTCCTAGCAGGGTTTTATTACAGCTGTAAACCTGTCTAGGCTCTTTGGATATACTCTAAGAGAATGGGATATTTTTTTCCTAACTTGTTTTTTTTTTTTACCCTAATTGAAAGAATATTTAAGTCACTGATGGTATTTGTCCACATGCAAATGTAACATGTGATGTGGCAGCTGGAAGATCAAGGGGTTCTTGTGTGGGTAAATGCAGAATTATGGGTTCAAACTGGGGAAAATAACATTTGCTCTGAGTGCAGTGTTAGCCAAAGGAGTGGCCTGTCCAGGTCAGGTCCTGTCAAAAGGGAATGCTTATCCAGGTCAGGTAGCTAAAAAAGTGGGATGTTGAGATGAGTTCAGAGAGCTACTACAAAAATTAAATATTTCTGACTGAAGAAGCTCAGACCTCTTAATGTATCCATCCAAAGGATTACACGTGGCTGCAATCTGTGATTTGAGAAAGCTCAAAGCTGGCAGGATGTGTAAGGGAAGGATTGCATTATGCTTGTCTGCCCTTCATCTACTTCTTAAGCATCTATTATTGTCTGCTGCTGCAGCTAGGGTTTCTGTGTAGGTGGACCTCTGTCAGAGCTAGAATAGCTGTCTTTATCTTCTTGCCCAAGAAGGATTAAGAAGGAGGATTAGTTTTCAAACTGTTCATGCAAAAAGTGACTAGAAGCTTCTTTGACTTGGGAGATTTTGTGACAAGTAAAGTTAGACAATATGACAAGGTGTTTTACTTGGGGTAAAGAACCTTCAGGCATCAGCTTGCTGGGTTAAGGTGATCGTTTCTGTGACTTAGGAGCCCTAAGAAAAAATCCTAATATCACTAGGAGACTTTAGTCAGGAGCTTGTGGGCTAGAAGGGATGTTTAATGGTGTTCTCTGGTTTGATTACACAGAAAGTTGGAGCAGATCCTGAAGGACTTTAATCTTCAAAGTGTAACACTGGCAGAACGTTATCTTTTGCTTGTGTTGAGATGCTGTGAAACTAACAGCTGGCTTGATTTCCCCTTTTAAAAATGTACATGCAACATGTTCTTGAGTTTGCATTGAATTAGTGTTTTTTGAGAATGATAAAGTGGAAAAGTCAACCCCTGATTTGCAATGGTAGAGTACATATGAAGAAAGCTGAAAGCTTCTTCAACAGTAAGCATCTTGTTCTTACTTTATTTTTCTTGTAAATGTTTGTGTAGTTGGTCTTGGTTTTTAAAAAGTTCACCATTTAACATTGTATTAATCATTAACACTTCGTTAACCAGTTGTAGTTGGAAGTTTAGTGTTTATAACACATTTTCATCAGTGCAAGGGTAAAGTTTGATTGTGCTAGAGCTGTTTAGAGGAAATACCTGTCTACTACCATCAGTTAATTCCAGTACAGCTGAAATTAATACTTTGGTAGCCCCTGAGATGTAAAAGCACTTTCTGCAGTTTTTCCAAAGAGCAATGCATGAGCATTATTGAAGTATCACATAGTTGACAATATTTTGTGCAACATTCTTTTAGTATAACTTCAACCCCCATCCAGAAAAGTAATTGGTAATGTTTAGCAATAACTATCAAGGGTTTACAAAACATAATTTTCCCAAGTATTTATCTAAGAATGCTATTAATTCTGTAGTACAGAATCTCTGCCACCTTGCCATTTCATATTTCATACTGTCTTTAGGGGTTTGGGGTTTTTTATAAGTTATTTTGACCTCAGCTTTGGTGTTATTCACATCTAGTATGACAGATCTCCCTTGTCTGTGCCAGTCCTGCTCTGACAGGATTGCTTGGACTTGGGATTCTCCTTGGAGTCAATTTTACTTGGAAACAGAGGTTTGTGTTCATCTCTGCCGAAGCTGCTTGCTGCAAGTCTTCTTAAACAACAGAGCAGGGAACTGCCCTGGTAGTAGTAAATTAGACTCAAAAAAGGTTTATTTGTTTAATGGGAATGCCATCTTTCACAAGAGAAAACAGCAAGTCTCTGTTGAGCATATGAAGCTTAGAAAGGGGCTATAATTGAGGGCTTTTGTGCAGAAAACATAGCAGTGATCGTCTTCCTGCTGCTGGGCCATTTGAATGTGCTGGAGCACAAGGGTCATCGTGCAGCTGGAAGAATGGTGCTTTTAATTTTTAAATCTTTTAGTGCTCACACTGTGTGTTGGCTCTGCAGATGATACGGTGGAAATTGCAGGTGCAGATTTCAGAGACCTAATTTTTCTCCAAGGCTAATTCTACTGGGTTTGGTGGTGAGTATGAAATCTAGCCTAGAAGTTGGAACAGTAGCTGACCTCTCTATGTTTGGAGGATAGAATGTGGTATTAGGGAAATAATCTGTGGGGATTGGAATAATCTTTACGTGTTGATACGCTGTTAAAATGTGCCCAAATGAGTTCTGGATTTGTTTCTTTAATAAATAAGTAAAGTTTCTCAGAGGGATACGTGAGGTCAGAGAGGTAAAAATAGTGCTACAGAAAACACGGTTTTACTTCAAATTTTAAGTAACACAATAGTGCCATTGCTTTAATGTTACTGGTTGTTGTTATGTGGCTGCGATATAAATATTCTGTGGGAGAACTGACTAATCCTCCATCTCTTCTGTCATCCAGATTAAATAAATAAAACTCAGCAGAATTATTTGGATATTAATATTTTACGGTGAGTTAGAGGCAATGTTCAGAGTATTGTCTGGACCATTTTCCTATTTAACAGGAATTCATCAAAAAAATGAGATATTAAAAAAGAATCTTTAAACCTTGGCAATTACATTCAGAATTAATTAAAGGCTGCACACTTTAGTGCAATCTGTCTGCAACAGCTGTGTGATACACTAGCAGAGAGCACAGGAAGCAGAACGGTTCAGTAAATCCATAAAGAGCTCCGTAGTGTAGCCTGTCATGAAGCCATCAGATTTAAATGTAGGTTATCCTCCTCCTTCCTGTCCTCCCAGAGAGGCTGTGATGGGCTTAACTGAAAGGCAAGCATAAAAAAGGCAACGATGCCTGTGCTTGAGAAACAACTTGGAAAGTGAAATCAAAAGACACTGCTGGCTTTTTTTTTGCTCTCTATTTCATAGAGGGTGCAAATGCTTCCAGCTACTGATAGCTACACAGTCATGCTCATTTCTAATGTAGTTTGCTCACCTAGCAATAAATACAAGTTCATTTGCTAATGGGTTTTTAGCAAAGAGCAACAAAGGACACTATATTCAGTGTTTATCCATTGTGCAGGGTGATTAGAACCAGCCTGCAGAACATGCTGTACGACCGTTTTGTTTTGTTTTCTCTGTTCTCAGAGCCATGAGGACCAGGCAGTAGTTTCTTACCTGGATCACGTTTAAGGACTAGCTCCTAACAAAGTGACTTTCTAGGGGATATTGGTAACTGAAAGAAGAGTGGCTATAGGTTAGAGCCTTGACCACAGCAAGGAGTGATTGTGGTCTGCTGGAAAGAAGGACTAGTTAATTTTCCAACCTCTTTCCAATAGAGGTGCTCCAATAGGTGAAATGCTTTCAGTGAAGCATTTGGGGTAGATTCAAATACAGATCGATGAGCTTGTAACAAGATCCATGTTGCTGGAGTAGTGTCATGAGCTGGGCTTTGAGTTGAAGTACTGGTTAATTCTGCCCTGGCGCTTGCCAGTGGGGCTCTGTGGGACACAGAGCAGTCGTGCAGCTTGTAGGCATAACCTCTAGCTAGAAAGCCACTGTTTCAGAATCCATAAATCCTGGGGACACATGCTGATTTTACTGTGTAAGTGCTGGCAGAGGAAGGTTGCATTAGCTCAAAAGAAGATTACAGATTCCTCAGAGTGGTGTAGTATAATGACGTCTTGTGATTCTCAGCTGCTTCCAGATTAAAGATTCTCTTCTCCATGTCATTGTTGCTGTTCACAACATAGTCAAGCTCCTGCTGTTGGATGGCCATCAGCCTATTGCTTTGTTTGCAGACATTTTCAGCTTTGAAACTGTGGAGACTCCAGGCAGTCACACAACAAGCCATCGTGACCTCTGCATGATGGCAGTGCAGAGGTATACAGACAGTTGTGTGGTTAAGGAGTTCCTTAACTCAAGTTCTCTCCAGTAGAAATAGTGAAAAAGCATTAAAAATAACTGACATGTTGGAGTTGAAGCATGATCTTTTCTGCTGATTGAAACCTGAGGGGATAGAGTCAAATTAGATCTTCTTCCTTCAGTCTGTGTGTAACGTCTCCCACGCGATGGGGGTTTCTCTCAGGTGCTACAATGCACTCGCCTCCCTGGAAAAGAGACTCCTAGGGTAGTTCAGGGCTGTTTGCCAGTCTGAGTGAAGCAGAGTGTGTTCATAGCTCTGAAGCAGAAAGCACTAAGTGTCCATTATCAGGGCAAACAAAAGCCCCAGTGTGCACGTAGCCTAAACACGGCGCTGGTGCGGTGTGAATCAGTGGCTGTGTGCTCTGGGGGAAAGCTGCCAGCCCAGAGCTGGCATTCCTGTGCCCAGGCATATCCTGACAGTGCTGCCTACTTACCTACAAGAACCGTGTGAAGTGGAGCTTTTCCAGAGCTTCACAAAGCCTATATTTAATAAAGTGTTGTTTTTATAATACCTTCCATCCGCTGGATTTCACAAGTAAACTAATCCTCTCAACTGGTCTTTAGGTAGGGCAAAGATGCCAGTTTTACTGACAAAGGAGCTGGAAAGCAGACTTCTGTGGGGTTTTTTTGCAATAGCAGGGGAGTGGAAGATGGATCTAGAGTCTTACAGCTCTTGTTCTCAGCATTGCTACTGTGTTTTCTGCACATTGTGTGCTAGGCATTGTATAGAATGAGCCTCAGATACAGTTTGTGAGTTGAGAAGTTTGTGACCTAAATTGGTTAAGTCCTGTGGCAAATGCTGGACTAGTTTCTTCTTGAAATGCTGCAGATCTTTTTCTGCCTCTGTGCTTTAAGCACTTCTGAGCTAAAAGCACTTTGAACTTACTGGGAAGACCCAAGAGGGCTCATGCCCTAGGAGGGAAGTGATGATAGTTTTCTTAACTTTAACTGCTAAATTAATATTGCCCCTGAGGAGCTGAGTTGCCAAAATGAGCACAGCAGATTACAGGCCAGTTCTGGAGGAGATACTGTACTCATCAGCTCCATGGAGCCTCTGACCCAGCTTGGCAGCTGTGTAGCTCTATGCAGCTTTGATACCCTGTCTGCAAGAGGGAGGGAGGGGAGGAAGGAAATAGATTCACAGCTGCATCACCACCTACTTCTCAGTTTAAATGAGGTGGTACTCATAGTAAATTATTGAGTACTTGCAGCTGTTTCCCTTTCTCCATGGGGAAAGCATTAATCTAAATGTTGCAGGTACTTATTACCACATTTCCACCATGCTGTGGGGTTCTCCATGTTGTCCAGAGCAGTTGTTCCCATCCATGGCACAGCTTGAGTGGATCACAGTAGGATTCAAAAGGAATTGGTCTAAATATCCTCTGGAGAGGAGCTGAACAGGTCTTGTTGTCCCCTGGGTCTGTCCAACATCCACCCTACCTGAACTTGCTTGCACTTTGAGATATGTGGAGCATGTCCACAAAACTGGCATGTTTAAATCACCTTTCACAGTACTGGGAGAAGTGCTGTGGAGAAATGAGTGCCAATAAGAGACTTCTACCCCAGAGAGTGCAGGAACAGGTGAACAAGTACAGATGGTCTCCCCCTCACCTGGGTGTGCTGTGTAACTTCCCAAGGAGATGAGGTCCCACAGAGTCTGGCTTGGCAGGACTGGGGGAGGCTGGTGGTCCCAGGGTGGAGGCTGGGAGCTGATGTGACTGATACTCCAGAGGCCTCATCCTGGCACCCACCTTCTGCTTGGGTGTGTGATGCTCAATGGCAGAGATGGCTTGGGAAGGTTTCTTTTGAAGCATGAGTGGAATAGCCTTAGACCCACAAGAGGCTGTTGATAGTCATAAGTGATAACAAACAGAGGGTTTAATTATGATATCTAGATCAAATACAGAGTGGAGGGCTTATAAGTTTGCTCTAAATTTGATTTCAGCTACAGTTTATTTAAACAGTGGTCCTGTAGGTTGTGTTTGTCTTTGACAGTGGTTTGTTTTACTGTGGTGTTGCTCATTTGCACCATATGCAATATGCTGGCTCCTATGGAAATTTGATCCTGTCCTGGAGAACTTCCAATACAGCATCATAGCTCAACTGTGCAGGAGTCAAGTTAAATGTGGATTTTTCTGATATTACAAGAGTAATGATCAGCTTCAGTGTTGCATTTACATAAGGTACTGCAGATTCTCCTGAGGATGCTGTGCCTGTCATCTTGGTGTGGAGATGACTGAATTAAATATCTGATACTCCTGAAGGCCTCTTGCTGTGGGTGCTGTTGAAGGATTTTGAGTGTTAATCTTTACTCCTGGCTACAAGGAGTTATAACAGCCTTTCCTCTGTCTTGCAGAGTGTTTACGATGCCTCTGGGAACGTTCCTTCTTCCTGTTCTCTGTTTCTTGGGAGCATCAATTCCACGAGGACTGCAGTATGTCACATTCTCACATAATGCTACAAAATTCCTCCACCTGTCCATGGACTTGGAATCTGGGACCATTTACTTGGGGGCCACCAACTTTCTGTTTCAGCTGACATCTGACCTGCTGTTGGAGAACATGGTTCAGACTGGACCGGTTCTGGACAGTAAGGATTGCCTGCCCCCGGTCTCAAAGCTGGAGTGCCCTCAGGCACACCACACAGACAATCACAACAAGCTGCTGCTGGTGAACGCTGTGCAGAAGGAGCTCATCGTGTGTGGCAGTGTCCACCAGGGAATCTGTGAGAAGAGGAGCCTGGCGTCCATCGACCGCGTCCTCTTCCGGCCAGAGAGCCCTGGTGACACTCAGTACGTTGCTGCCAATGATCCCAATATCACCACTGTGGGACTCATCGCCTACTCGAAGGATGAGGTGCCCCTGCTGTTCGTGGGACGAGGGTACACTAGCCGAGGAGTGGGAGGAGGGATTCCTCCCATCACCACCCGGAATCTCAGGGCCCACGGAGGCGATGTTCAGGCAACAGACTCTCACTCCATTTTCTCCTATGAAGAAACAGCAAAACTGGCTGTGGGCCGGCTGTCGGAGTACAACCACCATTTCATTAAATCCTTCACTTACCACTCCAGTGTCTATTTCCTCTTCTACCGGCGGGACCTCAAATCCCAATCACGTGAGTACAAGACCTACATCTCACGCATCTGCCTGGATGACTCCCACTATTACTCCTATGTGGAGCTACCTCTGCTGTGCCAGAGCAAAGCCAATACCTACAGCCTGCTGCAGGCAGCCTATGTCACCCGGCCGGGAAAGGAGCTCGCCCAGGGGCAGCTGCACACCGAGGGGGAAGTGCTGTTCGCAGCTTTCTCTGCCTGGCAGGCTTCCTCTGGGAAACTGAGCGAGGAGTCTGCGCTCTGTGTCTACACAATGGAGGAGGTGGATCGCCTGACCAACTGGACTAGGGATGTTTGCTACATGAGAGATGGCAAGTCAGAAGAAGGGACAGAAGTGGCATATATTGAATATGATGTCAGTTCCAACTGTGTCCAGCTGCCAGCGGTAAGTGGCTTTGCGCTTCTGAGCAGTCTGCAGCGCGTTCTTGTGTTGCTCTGTGTTCCTGAAGTTATCTTGCTTACACAGATGGATGTTGAAATCTGGGTTAAAAGCCTTTGGGCTCAGTCTGTTGTGTCCCACATGGGCAGGATTCCTTGCAGAGGGAGAGGAACTGTGTGTGGCAGTGGGAAGAGCATCTGGTGTGACCTGGCCCTGAGGCCTGTCTTGTGGAAATACGAGGCAAGGGCACTGAAGTTGCTGTTCAAGTCGTTCTTTATCTGTGTCATCTCCTGGTCTGCACTGCAGGGAAGGAGAGGAGCACGTGCATGTACTCCTGTATGTTGGGAAGGGAATTTAAGGAGTGTGCTGGGTCCTTGTTGCTTTTGGTGAAGTGCATCTCACAACAGCTTCCTGCAAGGGCACTTAGGAACACAAAGGAGTATTAGCAAAACCAAGTGCCAGCAAAGAGACATTCAAAACCCTCCTGGATGTGCTCCTGTGTAACAGGTTTGAAGTGACCCTGCTTTGGCAGAAGAGTTGGACTGGATAGTCTCCAGAGGTCCCTTCCAACCTTAATAATTCTGTGATTCTGTGAAAATCCCAGTTTCCTATAGACTGCTTTAGTCCTGCAGAATTTTGGGCACAAGAGGACCTTTTCCTGAGCTGACCCTTTCTCCAGACCTGTAAGAGATGCTAATCCTTTGCATTCAGTGACAAAAGCATGATGAGATGTTGCAGGATAAAAATGCAACCTAAAGTGGCTGTGAACCTGAATTCTCACCATGTGGCAGCCACACTGGGTGCAAAATCAGAGACAGTGATACAAACACAAGGCAGCAACGCTCTCCTGGATGCAGTGTCCTGGCGTGAGCAGCCAGTTTGCACCAAGGGTGTTTCAGGTCCTTAGCAGAGCAGTTTGTTATCTTGTGTCTTCCCTCTACAGAACAGGCTGTCCAGAGAATTGCCTCTTCCCAGCCTTGTGCTGCAAAGTGGTACCACAGAGCTTTAGAAGTTTCTGGGATTGGGTGTGTGGTTCAAAACCAGTCCTAAAATTATGGTTTTCCTTTTGGTAGCTAAAGCTGACTGTAAAGTATTTGTTGGACAAGGAAAAGGGTAAAGAGCAGACTTGGAGCAGGATGAGTGTAAGGGTAGGAGGAGTATGTAAGAGTTGGGAAGCAGCAGACTGCCCCGCTTGATGTCCTGCTTTCACTGTATTTCTCAGACATGCCTCATGAATCCTTTGAAAGGCCACATGGAAGGACTTGACTCAACTGATTTTTAGGGGAGCTTAAGGGAGTTAAATGTCAAGCAGGTATGAGCAGATGAGAAAAATCCTTCATTCAAAATGATGGAGAGTACCCTTGTACCATTTGATCCAATGGAGAAGTGGATGCACAGGGTGGGAGAAAAAGTCAGTCTCTGTCTGTGATTCCTGGTGCACAATCCCAGGGTCCCAGCTGGATGGTTCGGCTTGAGTGAGAGCTGACCCTAGTGTGGTGTCCTATTAACAAGTGTGTCCAATGATATGTAAATGTCCTAACAAACCTGATCCTTCACCATTCAGCACACGGTAGCGGTTGTCATTCAAATTGTATCTAACATCATGTAAAGGTCTGTGCCAGCTCCAGCCTGCTCCAGTCAGGGCTGAGTGGAAGCGGCTGTCAGTGGACATTTTATGCAGGAATAGTTTTAACTCGTTTTCAATGGTGGCAGCTTGTGCTGGATGTAAGGATAATGCTAATTAATTTCACATTTTTCTGCCTCCAAACCAACTAGTGCGTAAGGTATGCCCTTTTCCTTAGTTAGCTCTGCCTTCGGGTTTCAGCCTGAAAAGGGAGGTTAAAATTGAATTTTACAGTTCAATACAATCTCTTCAACTGGGGAAAAAAAAAAACCCAGCTTGTTTTTATAAGAATTTCAGACCCAGTTCATTTGTTTGGTTTGCTGGAGGTTTGTTAGTTATGAGATGCAGGAGGCTATGTAGATGCTGTTTAGTGACTTCATAAATTGGAAGTGTGAAACATGTTTCTACAAGGCTTAGGAAGACTGCTTGTCTTCTGTGGGTGTAGTTTTCAAGGCATGTATCTTATCCTTTTGTTTTTTTGTCCTCTTCATGTATAGATAGAGCTTGTCCTATTGCCATTCCTACCTGTGCAGATAGGATACACACAGCTGAATTCAGCTGCTGCATTTCATTAAGACACTGGATGGTCCCTCAAGTGCATTTTCTGCAACGTTGCCAAGATATTACTCATTGCAAGCAATTCAAACAGCTTCTATGTAGATTTATAGAAGTACTTTATACAGACAGCCCCTGCTATGCCACGGCTGGGCTGTGCCAGTGCTGGAGAGCTCGCACGGGTCACGTTGCTTTGTGGTAGATAAATGTGTGTGAAGTGACTTGCCCTTGGCATCACAAATAGGCAACAACAGTGCTGAGCACGACTGGCTTACAAATATTTCTGACTTGTATGTGGACTTTTTATAAGCAGTCTTTGAAAAATCAGCCAGTAGTGAGGTCATTAGGCTTCAGAATTTGTACAAAGGTTGCAAAAGGTATCTACAATCCCTTTCAAAATAAGCACTTAATGCTTTGGAGCATGGAATTTTGGCAGTGGCCTGCTTCCTAATAAATCTTATAGGAATTGGATAGCTGGAGAAATAGAAATCTTTAAGTTACAAGAAGATGATTGGAAGAAGCTTAAAAATCAAACAACAGGTGGTAAGAAAAACATGCCACTAAAAATGAATGATAGTTTAGAGGATGGTAAAAACTAAAATCATTAAAAACTATAACCTCCTCAGACCTTGTCAGAACCTTACACCAAGTTTGCAGAAAAATCATTGAATTAGTATTTGAAAGGAAAACAGTAAAGGACTGGACTGAAGGCAGTGCTAGTCTAACTGGCATGGTTTGTTAATGAAACCTCTGTGTCAAGCCTTGCTTCCCTGGTAAGATAACAGTGCATTTGAGAAGGAAATAGAGCTGAGCAGGTTAAATGTATTTTACTGTGGGAGTTCCATAGATTTTACCAAAAGCTGCCAATTGCTTCTAGTTTCTCCAGGAAGCAGTCAAATATTTAAAAAACGAACAAAGCCAACAGCAACGCAAACACGCAAAAAAAAAAAAAAAAACCAAAAAACAAAAAAGAGAAATAGGAGGAGAGGGGAGAAAGAGCCAGGTTTTCCACGGGATCAGTGAGTGGAGATAAGCAGACACTCAGGAATGCCATGATGTGCTGTTATCGTGGATCTCTGACGGGGGCAGCTCCATTGCCTGGTGCCGGTTGGTACCGCGCAGCCTGAGCTGCCAAATGCAAAGCCACTGACATCAGACAGAAGGGATGCTAACCCTGCTCACAAGGAGTCTAAATTGAACCACGTTGCCTGAGGCAAGAGGGGGAGCTTGAGTCAGGATGGACTGCACAGTTAATGTGCTGCTCCACGCTCAGCTTTGTCAGAGTAATTAGTAAGGGACTGGAGAGGAGAGTGAAAACATTATCCATAAGGGATTTCATGATGAAAATCTTGAATTTACACAAGCCACATTGTTTGAAGACAAGCCATTGATCAATTAGAAAATGGTGGTTTAGGTATTAATTGTTGGGTGAACAATCCTGCATTCAGTCTCCGAAAGGATGCTGTAAAATTGAAATGGACGTGGAACAAGGCACCAAGAAAGATACAAAGCAACAGAGGAACTATCCTAGACAAGACTGAGTTTGTTACTAAGGAAAAAGATGAATCATAATGGGATATCTTTTCTCTCCACATAACAAATAGTAAATAAGTTGGCAGCTTTCATTGTCCTTCTTTAGAATGCAGTAAGTGCAGGTTTGGTGGCACTGGGAGGGAACTAACTGGAACAGAAGAATGACTGTTTCTGCACAGAGCAGTGGAGTTAATGTTCAGGACTCTCACAAGACTTAGGACTGAAGCAGTGTGCAACTATGTGTCTTGTACATGCTCTTTGATTCCTAAATGCCATTAGTAAGCCCTTTGGAGCAGGTTGTGTCCCACCCTGTGTTTGTGTATGTCCTGATGCACTAGGATTCTACTTCAGGCTTAGAATTTATCTTGTAGGTGTTACAGAAAAAACATGCAAATTGCTTGAGGTGAGACTTGTCACAAGGTGGCTTTGCACTGGAAACAGAAATTCTCTTCTTTTTCCTTTGTTCAGAAAAATACGATAAATCTTCCCCAAAGCAGTATCATGGCAGTGTGTAACAGCAGTGTTTTTTGGAGATCTTGGGAGAGTTTTGATGCATTTCCTTACTGATGCTGAATGAACTACCTGAAATGCCTGCAGGATTCTGTGAGGGTACAGACAGCCAACATACCTAAACTAATTATTAAAATATGAGTGGTTTTGCCCTCAGTAAAAAAAGCTTAGAGGAGTTAAAGCTGAATTCACTGCTGGGGAATTTGGGTAGAAGGGGATGGTGGGAAGTGTTAAATGTCCTAATGTTATTTGTACCCATTTTTTTGGTACTGATTTCCCTGTTCTTTTCACTCCTCCAAAAAGGACACGCTGTATGCCTACCCCTGTGGCTCTGACCACACTCCCAGCCCCATGGCCAGCCGGGTTCCCTTGGAAGCAGCCCCGCTCCTGGAGAAAACTGAGGCCCGTCTGACAGCTGTGGCTGTGAATGTGGAAGATGGCCACACCATTGCTTTTCTGGGAGACAGCAGAGGAAGACTGCACAAGGTATGATCTGCATGCAGCAAAAAGGGTAAAACTGACCAAGGATGCTGATGTAGAAGAGGGAAAAGGCAGTTTTTCTTTTTTCCTTGGGAAGTTGGGTTCCTACTAAAGGTCGTTATTATCGGTCTCTTCTCACCCTGTACTGCCTGTAAAAATGTGAATGCCCCAGACATGGTCACATTGCTTTTGGTTACATCTGCACTGAGCCAGCAGCAGGGCTGGTGCATCCTATGTGGTTTGCACAGGTATTTCTGAGCATGTGCTTCATGTGGCTGAGGTCACTGCACAGAAGTTCTGGTGGGAGGTTAAAATCCTTGCACACAGCAGTGGTTCCAGCTTGTTCCTGTTGTGGAATGGGTGCCCCCTGCTCCTGTGGTGGTGCTTTGCCTGCTCACAGCTGTGACTCTCCTGCAGGTGTACTTGGGAGCCCAGGGAGAGGCACACACCTACGCTTCAGTGTCTATCCAGGTGAACAGCATGGTGAGTGGAGACCTGCTCTTCGACCAGTCACAGGAACACCTCTTTGTCATGACCCAGTCAATGGTAAGAGCAATACAATCCCTTCCACAGAGGAGCTGAAACACTGGGTGACCAGACAAACTGCTGACAGGAGTGGGGGAGGCAGGGAAACTGCACCTGGCTAAGCCTGTGCTGGGCAGCAGCTGCCTGCCAGTCTTCTTACAGAAATGGGGACTGACCTTTCCCAAAAGCTGGAGGAAGCATGGAAAAAGCCTGTTACCCTAATCCATGGCTTGTTTGCCTGTGCATTTTCTGAAGTCTGTCAGGCTGTATCAGCAGTGATGGAGGAATGTGAACTGCAGGCTGTAAAAAGCTGCTCTGCTGGCATGAATACAAGGGACCACTGATTCCTGGGTTCCACTGTGTTGAGCAGGAACTGTTTGGACAACAGTTTGCATCTCCATTTGAGCAGAAGAAAGCCTCTGGGTTCACATGTGACCCATCTTGGTTTTGCAGAAGATTAAAAGGAGAAAAGAGAGATTTTGTTTAATTAAAAAATTAATTAAATTCTTATTTTAATCAGTGAAAAGATAAAGCTGTTTTTCTGTAATGTACAAAAAGCAGAAATGTGTGGGAAATGTCTTCAGACAGCAGCAGTGTTCTCTGACCAGGGATATAATAACAGTCTTGCAGATGAAATCAGGCTGTGGAAGGACCCATGCAAGGCACTCTTCTCTTTACCCCTGCTTTCTGTAATTCTATTTGTGCCTAAAGGCAGTTTGAGGAGAAGAGGCATTGCAGTGCCTCAGGCTTTTGGGATATTGGTGTCTGCTGAGTAGGAAATCCAGCTGTGGATACTTTATTTGAGAGGATTTGTACCACCACTCGTATCAGCTCCTTGAGCTGGAAAGAAAAGGATCCTCCTAGCAAAGAAAAAACAGTCCTTGAGTTACTCTGAAGGAAAGAACAAACAAAAAATGAGAGCCACTGCTTCCCTGCACTCCCCCAGTGCACTTTGAGATACTTGTAAAATTTGTAACACTTCAAAGCAAGAGTTGAAATCGGTGAGTGGAAGAAGATTAGGGAAATATGAAATATATCCTTAACAGTAATTGTTCTGCCAATTAAAAGATGCAAATTACATCATGTACTTAGCAAAAGTAATAGGTCTGGGATTAGAAGTTGGTATTTCAAAGTAGCTGACAGTAGTAGCTGAAGTGTAGTAGCGGATTAAAGAGGGCAAGAGGCTGAAATCAGCAAGGGTGGTAAGTTAAAGCAGAAGAATTTTGCAAGTAAAATTTACCTCGAGATGGCAGAAAGTTTTTGTTCCACATTGATCAAAGCTTCAGGGTCTACTTTCAGTCAAAATTATAGTTCTGCCAGGTAGAGCTGGTCACTAGTGCAGATGGATTCAGAGGCCTCAGCTGTAGCTGCTGTCTCCAGCTTCAGTCACTTGCATGTCAGGAGAGATGATCTCACGTGACAGAGTCCAGAAAAGCAAAAGATTGGATGATATTCATTTGACTATTCTGTAACTCACTTTGTTAAAATGCAGTTTCATGACTAAATAAAATTTCCTCCTTGCAAGATGTGTTGTAGAATAACCAATGAATAGCAATAGTTTGCTTTCCTCAGTGCCTCTCTACAGCTTGATGTTTAGATGTCCTTCACCAATATGTGAAATGGCCATTCAGGTGGGCTCTGGAAACTTGTTCCTTTTTTCTTTGTCTTTATGGGAGGATAAACTGAGGATCAAGAAGTTGTTTTGATGAGCATGCAGATGATGAGACTTGCTAGTTAGGCATAAGAAGCCGATGACCTGGGAGCTGTGTTGTGTGTTCTGTGTTTTCCACTTTTGATTTCTTTCTCTGATAGGTGGTAAAGGTTCCCATAATGGAATGTTCCCTGTACTTGGACTGTGAATCCTGTCTGGCACTGAAAGATCCCTACTGTGGCTGGTGTGTCCTTCAGGGGAGGTAAGATAGATCCCTGTTCACCTGTAAGGATTTTGGAGAGAGAGTGCCTAGGGATTGTCTCTCCTTACTCTCTTCCTTTTATCTGTGTCTGGATTTAGTTTATTTTTAGTTCCTTTATGGGATTCTTGCTCTAATTTACCTTTCCTCTCTCTGCTTCCCTAAAACACTGCCAGCAGCAATAACAGTTGCACACAGGGGCATCTTTCCATTGCTTTTTGGGTCTTTGGCGCTCACTATTCTCCTGTTCATTAGATTTGAGCTCTGACTTCAGCTCAAACTACCACATTGCAAGTTTAGAGTAACTATCTTGTCTCTTCTTCTGGTGTCTTATTTAGCATTCCTCCATTTCCTGCTCCCCTACTGATGATGCTTAATGAGATGTGGTTTATTCCAGTGTCTGTGTCTGCCTTCTGACTCTGCTTCCCTGTAGAAAGTCAACAGGAACTAGTTCATGACCCCTGAAGCCCAAGAAGTGCCTATCCCTCTGTAATTTCACAACAGTTCATCCTATTATTGAAGGTGGTGGGAGGCTGTGTCTTCAGTGGCTTGTGTAGCAGCTCAAGACTCAAGAAATACACACTGCAACACACAAGGTGCTGCTCAGGTCCCTCACAGGGCTTCTTGCTGTTCCCTGCAGGTGCAGCCGTCGCTCTGAGTGCTTGCGGTCCAGGCTGAGTGAGCAGTGGCTCTGGAGCTTTAACTCTACACAGCAGTGTCTGTCTGTCCAGTCACTAACTCCAGCCAATATCAGCAGAGAGGAAAAGAGAAATGTGAGTGGTGGTGATGCTCAAGTTTATAAAAAATCCTCTGCAAACTGAGGAGTCACAAGTCTTTCTGTTGCTTTCATTGAAACACTGAACCTTCAGGCTCCTTGCCTGCCTCACATGAGGGACTTATCTCCTGGTACAGCCAAGCTGTTTACTCATTTTTTTGATTATTTCTTTGTTTTCCCTAAAACTAACTGTCTTTGCCTGCTAAGAGTTACTGGGTATTCTGGAGTAGTATGTGATGCCTGCTTGGATGGGGACCCTCCTTGTTTTAGTATCTATAAGGTGCCTGTGTCTGTGCTTTCAGTGTTTCTGTCACTTGCTGTCAGGAAGGCCTGAAAGGAGTGGCCCAAAATTACAGCTCCTGTCTGGTGTGTGATAGCTGGCAGAAAAGCTAAGAAGGTGCTGGAGTGATTTGAAGTCTGTCATTGTGTCAGGAGATGGCAAGAACCTGTCTTTTGCTAGAGGCGTGGAAATGGGGGAAGTTGTCAGTTGCTGGAGAGATGCCAAGTTCAGTTCAGGAATGGCAAGAGATGATGAATGGAGCAGTCAGTCCTAGGAGACATTATATGAAAATGAGTGTTTTTGTAGATAACTACTTTATGGAATCCTTCCTTAATAAAAACAGAACTAAAAAATTCTGTTAAATGAAGGCAAATTATTTACTGGATATTATTGAACTGACAGATATTCTTGGCCATCTTGGACTTACCTTCTCTGCGCGAGGAAGAATTTTACTCGTGTTATTTCGAAGATTATGAAAGCCCAGCAGTTCTGACAGAGTCAGGAATCATGTGTCCTTCTCCAGATCCCAGCCAAGCACCAGCTTTGCCAACAGGAACAGGTTAGTGAAATGCTTTAAATGGAGCATTAGAGCCCTGATAACATTGTTGGGAGAAAGTATGATGTAGTGCCAGGATTAACAGCCATGAATGTATGTGGACTGTCAGCAGGTGTTCATTTCATTCCTCATAGTATCTGTTTGCTTTCTACTTGTGTCACACACATCCTGTGCTATTTTGGGCTGTTGCCAAATTCCAATGCCAAATTCTGATAGTTGGAAAGGAGATCCTGTTTGAAGGGTTGTATGCAAATCTGAATGTGATCTGAAATGCAGTCTAGAGAGGTGGCTGATTTGGCAGCTTTTTCATAAATCTGGGGAGAAAAGTCTCATAAATATTGCTTTATTATTAAAACCAAACAAAATGCAACCTTCTCAAAATCCATGTAGTGGGAGAAGGAAATACATGTAAGGAAAGACAAGAAGAGACCCATGGTCCTTAAAGATAGAAATAAATCTGCAATGTAGCATAACCTCAGAAAATACACAGTCAGCCTGTGAACAGTGGCTGGCTGAGTATTGCTGTTTGGCTGCTCTAAAGAACCTGGAAAGTTCTCAATTTGTTTTCCTTGCATTGGATTTTACCCAGCCTGCCAGTGTGAGCTCTGATGAGCTGATCTCTTCCAAGAGCTTATTCATCTGAAGTAAAAGGCAGGTGTCCATTGGGACACATTCCACACCATTCACCTAAATGGCTGAATAGATTTTTGTGTGCAAGTATGCAGCTGGCTAATAGATATGGAGCAATCTCCATGGACATAACATGACACCAGAACTCAGCTAACACACTCATTCAATCTCAAACTACTTCATTTTCAATATTATTTGCAGTATTTTTAATATCTGGCTTTCACATTGCTTTATTCTGGAATGAACCCACCAGGTCTCCATTCAGGATGGTGAGGCAAAGAGGGAAGAGGACTTCATGCACTGCCTCTGCAAGCAGAGTAGACAGGATTTGCTTCTCTGTTTAGTTTTATGGGCCTGAATTTAAGCACAGTTTTGAAAAATCAGTGTAGATAAACCCACAGTCCAGTTCTCATTATTCCAGGTTTCAGATATTCTTATCAACTCTTTTGTAAGTCAGTCTTGCTTTTATTCCAAGATGCCTTACCTACGTTACTTTCATATTGTGTCTGAGATTTATCAAGTGGCTCCTGTTCTGTGGCATAAGCTTGCTCATGGCTGGTTTCTGTCTGTTTGATCTATTTGTGTCCTTCTGCTTCCGCAGTGCTTCTCCCACTCAATGAGCTGTGGCCAGACCTTCCTAGCACAGAGTTTTGCTGTTTAAGTGTGACAGCCTCTTCTTCATGTTCTCTTGTTCCTCAGGCTTCCTCTCTCCTTCATTGCATTGTTATTCCTTCTCTACATAACTTCTATACTCTGCTAAGATGAATTTGAAACTTTAACCCAATTCATATATTGTTTTCTAAATGAGATCTCATTAGGGTCTTAGATACCAACACTTTCCTATTCTTACTTATAATACTTTCCCCAGTTCACTGAAATATTTGCCATTTTCTGGCTTTATTTTAAAGGTTGCATACCAGCTCATCCATCATGTGTAGCTGTTGAGCTCCAAGTTAGTAGCACAAAGTCTTGCTCTCAATCTGCAAGTGCTCAGCCTCATCTTCTGTACTGTCAAACAGCATTATTGGCAGTCATGGGAAATAATGGCCTTTCTGGAGAAAAGAGTATTTATAAATATGGTGTCATAACCCTGAAATCCTGGGAGGTGTTAGCCCTTCCACCACTGCCAAATACAATCACCTCTCTGACAGTGATAGGAGTTGGCAGTATTGCAGTGATTCCGGCCTCCAGCTGCATGGAATATACCCTTATTTTCTGCACATCCTGGGTTTCAATACACCCCTCATCACTGTTTTGTTGGCATACTGCTTCCCTTGCCATCCTATCAGGATCCCATCTTAAACCTGACTAGTTCTTCACATGTTGGTTGTTTTGTTGTGACTAGAGATTGCTTGCAAGAGGAGTTCTGAAATCTCATTCTGAGAGAAGCCATGCACAAGATTCTTCTTATTTACTTTTATTGTAAACTGCCTTAGAGAAACAGCAGCTCCTGGAGTTGAGCAGAGAATGCAGTATGTTCCCATTATTTGGAGAACTAATAACCAACTCTAAGGTTGGAGGCATTCTTCTGGGACAAGATTAATTAGCTGATTTAGTATTGTCATATGCAAAATATCTCCTTCCAGCTGTTAGTATCAGCTGCAGTAAGTTTTGACCATCTCTGCAGCTATTTGGTCTGCAGAAAACAGTGGCAATCTCTTCCCAAAGAGAACAGGGCTATCCTGAGGCTTGTTGTTGATGTGAGACCTGGATTTTAAAGCAGATAAGACTTAAGTCATTGCAAGTGAGATTACAAACCTTATAAACCTCTTCCCTGTCTCACTTCTTAGTCTGGCCATAGAACAAAGCTCTCAAGGTGAAGGCAGCATGTGAAGGGCACATCCATTCCAAGGGTTTCATTTTCCTTTGGATGACAAAAGAAGACAATCAGCTTTGAGCCTCAATGTTACTGCTTCCTGTAATAGAGATGGCAGTGGAATTACAGAGGTGGCAGTGGAATTACAGAGATAAAGATGGACAGATCTTAAGACTAGGCTTCTTTCCCATGGGTTAGCAAGGGCTGTCACAAAGTACTCCTGATGAACTTGTCCAACCTGTTTTTAGTGTCCATAGGATAATCCAGTGATTGAGATGCTAAAAGCATGGAAGGGAATCTGTCTCAGTGTTTGACAGTGTCTATCCTAAAGCATGCTGTCTCCTAACAGTATGGCAAACTTGTAGGGGCTCCATTTCTAAGAAATTTTTATTTTCATTTTCAGATCATGTCACCATAAAGCTTATAGTGCGTTTCCATGACATCTTCATTGCTTCTGTGGACTTCTCTTTCTATGACTGTGCTGCAGTGGCCCTGCTGTGGAAATCGGCACCGTGAGCACCTGCTTTTTCTCTTCTGTAGTTTTAGGGAGGGTGGCTGTCCCTTTCTGGGTTGTCCTGTCTTAGCAGCTGCTTTTCTGTCGTTCTTCCAGGTGCCAGAAGTGTGTGAGCAGTCTCTGGGGATGTAACTGGTGCATCCAGCAGCACCTCTGCACCCACAAAGCAGCCTGTGAGGAAGGAACCATTATCTACAATGAAAGGGTGCGTCTCCTGCTCAGTCCTAGTCCTGTGTGCTCTCATAGCCTCAGTGAGTCAGATCTCTGCTCAGGTAAAATAGCAGCTGTCAGTCATGAGAAGCAAGGAGGTGAGCTGTTGGAGCAAAGAGGAGCTCCCATTGGAGTGACACAAGGCTCTGCATCCCTGATGCTATAGGTTTCTGGGGAAGTGCAGATGAAGCAGGTCACCCCTGTCCTGGGGCTTTGCAGCCAGTGTTGTCCATGTGGAAGGAGAAGAGCAAGCTGGCAGGGAGGTGGAATAGGTCCCCAGTTTGTGGCTGCTGCAGGTGGCCTTACATTTTTGTGGAGGATGAAGGCTAACAGACCTCTCTCTGAGAGGAGACCAGTGCAGGCATCTGTGGGAAGAGGGAGTGTTGCTGAATATTCTGCACTCTGAACATTCCCCAGTCCCATCGCAAAAGATGGTATAAGATTAAAATTAAAATCTCTCATTAAAATCCAGAGGGTGAAACAGCCTCTTGTCTATGGGAAGGCATACAGAGTGTTTTTCTGCTTGGGTTTTATTCTGTTTCATTCCTTTCCCTCTTCTCATCCCGCTGTGTTGTTTCTTTCTAGGCCCAGATCCCAACCTCAAGTGTGTACCCCTCTTCAGCCGCTCCCCTCACCAAGTCCTCTACCACAGCCCCCACCATGGCCACAAAGCCTGTCAGCACCCCAGTGCACGTGGGCCCGAGCACTGTGCCCCACACGGAGCCCATCCACGTCACAGCCTCGGCGGCCTCGGCGCAGACCCCCAGCTACACCCACCTGCCCCTCTCCACCGAAGCCGCCTCTCTGCAGGCTGCCACGGAGTCCCCGCTGCCCCCACCAGCAGACAAACCGGCTGTCACTGTGCCAGAGACAACTTCTCCTGCTGCACCTGTCCTCTCCAGCCCGTCTAAAAACATGGACCACATAGCCTTGCCCACTGAAGGGCCAGCCACAGCTCAGGAGGCCCTGCACACAGACCCCCCCACCACCCTCGGGGGTAGCCCTCTGCACACCTCTGCAGCAGCAGCTGTAACACCTTCCACTCATGTCACCAGTTTCAAGTGGCCTCCAAGCCCTTTTCCTACCACAGAGGCACTGACATCTGCCATCTCATCCCCCCAGACCCCCAGCCAGGTGCCAGAGAGCCCTGTTGTCTCTGATGATGCTCCTGGATTACCAGGAACTGAGCTCACTGTTTCAGAGCTCCCAACATCAGCTCCCCCGCAGTGGCTGCTGGAGGAAGGCGCAGAGCTCCAGGACACAGAGGACTGGATGGATTTGCTGCAGGCTGAGAATGACACCTCTCTTTTCTCTGCTTCTACTCTTCTGTCGGGTGATGGCGATTCTTCAGAGAGAGATGTCCCTGACTTTCCCAGGATCCTTCACCCTGACCTCGATTACCAGTATGATGCCCCTGAGTTTTGGGAGGAGGTAAGTTACTGGCCTTTTGTAATAAACAGTCTAAGGCTGCAACTCTTCAAAGTTTTCTTACAGATTGCCAGTCTAGTATTTCAGCACACAGGAGGAGTTGTGTCCTGTGTCTTTTTCAGAGTGAAGAACCTAGCTGGGGTCCAAATGCATGTCCCTGCGTGCAGGGAATCCAGGGATCTTCGCTGTTTCCAGTCAATGTGGCGAGGAAGATAACCCTGCTGGGAAAGAACTTCCACCTCTATCAGGTAGTCAGCTCAATGCCATCACCATCAAGAAATTGCATTAATGCAGGGCACTGTTTGGTCAGCCTGGCCACTGGACTGCTAAAAATATGTGCAAGATACAGGTGTGACTCTGCCTAGGTTTCTCCTAGAGGAATAACCTATTTCTATGCATAAAGAATTCCATAGCTGGATATAGTGGTGTGTAGAAGGTCACCCAGAGAAAGGGGGAGTACAGGTGTGCACCAACCTGCTGGAGAAGATCTGCATGTATTTGGATTAAGTTGCACCTGTGCTGCACTGCAGATGGTAGTTCTTGGAATAACTTTCTGCTGAATCCATCCTGTTTGTTTGTGTCTCCATAAGCTACAAGTCATCTGTTTCCTTTCCTTTCTGGCATGCTCATGTTAATGTGGCTATTCCTGCTATACCTGAAACTTCTGCAGTGGGGAAAACCACCCTTGACAGCTGTTTCTTGGGTGTGCCTCTGATAAAAATTCTCTTTGCTTCTCAAGACAGACAATGATTTTGTAATCTTTGAGAAAAAAACAACTCAGAACATGCAGCCCACAATCTAATTGTTACTTTATAGATTAAGCCTGACATACTGCACTGCTCAGAGGAGCAGAGCTGGTTCCAGAGAGATGCATATCTAGCTTTTTTACAGGAAGTATCTAAGCAATTCAGTGGAAGGTCTACAGGAAAGAGACAGGGAGGAGAAATATACACTTAATGTTTCTGACATGCTCTGCCCTTATCTGTGTACTCTATTCTTCATCTCCAAGCTAGTGTTTCACAGGGATGTACTGGCATAACTTCACAGTCCCACTAGTTGTTTTTTTTAATTTCTCTTTCTGTGCTAAGTTCTCTGCCCAGTGATGCACACAGTCCCTCCTCAGTGTTTTGTTTTGGTTTGCCTTTCATACATGGAGGCAATCACAGCACAGAGAGCCCTTGAATATAGCACAGAGTTGACATAATGAGGGGAATGAGAGGAGCACACTGCTGGCCTGGGTAAAGGGGCTGAACTGGAGAGGCTGGGGGACACTTGTGCAGCCCAAAGCTCTGTGTCACTGAGAAATGGTGCCATGTGTCTCCTCCTACAGGACCAGCAGTGGGACTATGAGTGTGTCTTGAGTTTGGAGGGGAGGACAGTGGTAATGGAAGCTTATGTGGAAGGAGAAGAAACAAACAAGTCCCTGTGTTATATCACCTGCCAGATGAACCAGGTGAGTGCTGGGATTTACCATTTCACAGTTCACATGGCTGCTGATTTTGTGCAGCAGAGAGTAGCATGGAAGGCAAGCTCTGGAGAAAAGAGCATATTTTGCAATAGTATTTGTAGAATATTTAGCACTCTGGGGTCCTCAGCTGTGATGCTGCTGCCTGCCAGTACTGGTACCTTCAACCTCAGGAAGATTGTGCAGTCTGAGCTGCACAGCCTATTGCTGCATTACCTGTAGCAGGGGATGGTGCTGTCTCTGAACTGGCCAGCATGGTGCCACTCCTGCTTTAGCTTGAGGCACCGTGGTTTGTCATTCTCTCCATCATGACTCCTGTGAGGATTGTTCTTTTGTGAGAAGAAAAATGCTGTTAATACTGATTTTGTCCTTGGTGATAGAAGCAAGCCTATGGATTGTAAAATTATCAGGGAAGATTAAAACAGACATGTACACCTCTGGATGCTGTGTGAATTTTACTTAAGGCAAGATTTGCAAGCACAGATGTTATTTTTCGTTCACAAACTCATACAGTCAAGGGAGAAGAACAACACAGGCTCTTGTGCACATGAGCCCTGCAGACCAATTGTGATCCTACATTGTCAGCTCTACTGAAATTACATGAATGCCAGCTTGAGCAGCTTTCTGAGCAGGTGGCTTGTAGATAGGAATTGGCCACTTAGGAGTGCAGTTAGGAAGTTGAACAAGTATTGTTGTGAGCATAGACTTTGTTTTCAGTTTTTCAGTGTTTATCTTAGTGAACTAAAACTCTTTCTAGAGCAGCACAAGCCTGTGCTGCCACTGCCCTAACTGACACTGCCTTGTCTGCATGCATGGAAGCTCCATGTAGGCTGTATGTGCCTTGTGCTATTTAGTACAGATGCTGGTGCTTCTTGCCTATTCAGCTGGTCTGGTTTTGCCTCTGTTAAGTCCTCTTGCTGATCTTTGTCTTTGCAGTACAGTTACACAGCACCTCAACTCGAATTCAATGCTGTGGTGTTTGTACAGAGGCGACGACACCTTCGAGTGGACAGTGCCGCAGATCTTCATGGTAGGAGTGCAACACCTTCTTGGTAAAAACACTGCTGATGAGGTGGAAGGGAACTGGGAAATCCTCAAAGGGGGCTTTTTGTACCTGTGGTAGTCCTATCACAAGGAAACTAAGGAAAACAGAGCTTTACTTCTGTCACTTGTCATGGGGGCAGGAAGAGGAGTGGGGTCCATAAAAGACACCAGGTTGTTGGGTTATGCTTTGCCCCATGGGGATGTTTGCAGGTACCTCTGAATTTTTCTCCTTTGCAGTGACTTTTTACAACTGCTCAGTGGGACACACTGATTGTAGCCGCTGCCAAACTGCTGACTCAAAGTACAACTGTGTGTGGTGTGGAGGTGACAACCCCAGCTGTATCTTCAGGGGCTCTTGCAAGGAAGAGATTGAAGACCTGTGTCCAGCACCTCTCATTCACTCTGTGAGTAATTTGCTCACTGGTGTACTGCACACAAAGCAAGGAGGGCTCTGTTCTGCAGTGGAAATCAAAGGGCTGTGAACTCAGAGGGCAAACAGTGCAGCTCATTAATATATTGACCTTCTGAAGAGGAAGTTCAGTTGGGGTCCCTCAGTGTTGTGAGGATTCTAGACTGTTGTTGCTGGTATTTCAGTTTGCTGGTAGAGAGCAGTGGGGAATAATTCATTTGTATGTCAGCTGAAACTGGCACACCAGAATTCAGGAGCTGGGAAATGGTCCACAGGATGGATCCCTCCAACTATCCTGAGCCAGACTCTGAAATAGGCTGGCCCAACTAAGCCTGGGGCGAAGGAGGGTAACACCTAATGACAACAGCACAGCAACGATGGGAAAGGCATGACAGGTTACTGGAATGAATTATTTTTGTCTGTTTATTTTAAATGTTTCTTGCTAACTGCCACATGACAAGTGTCTGTAGCCATATGTCCCTTTTGCTGTCAGCTTGTCCTCCCTTTAGTGGCACACAACATCCATGTGCTGCATCTTGTCTTAGTTTACCTTGAATGCTGCTCAGGGACAGAGCTTTGACGTTTGTGCAGCATGCAATTCATTGTTGTCCTGATGCTGAGGGGGGAATGATGCTTGCTGCTTCAATACCAGTAACATGTATTGGCTTGTGCATTCCCACTCTTCAGCAGAAATGCCCTGTGGAGTGGTCAGCATGTTGATGGGAAGGCAAAGCAGGGCAGTCTTTGCCTTCTAAGTGGATTATCACCTCTGGGTGGGGACTGCTGGCGACAGCAAGGTACTGGAAAGAAGGCTCCACCTGTGGTGTTCTTTATGGCCTTTCTTCTGATGAGGCTGCAACCTGGGACCAGTCCAAGCCAGTAGCAGGAGTCAACAGCAGTGACCTGAGCAGGCAGAGTTTGCACCAGGGCAGCTGAAGGGCCCTGTGCTGTGGCTCAGTCCCCAGACTGTGGAGGTCTGAGATACTGTGACATTTACACGTGTGCGGGTGTCTTTGCAGGTGTACCCCCTGTCTGGACCAGTGGAAGGTGGCACTAGAATCACCATCACTGGCTCAAACCTCGGGCAGAAACATCAAGACATTGCAGAAACTGTCACTGTTGCAGGAATTCCTTGTGCCGTAGATGCTCAAGAGTATGAGATCTCTAGCAGGTAGAGTATCTGTGAAACCTCCTCCCAGAGGCAGGCGCTGGCTTTTCCCTTGGCTGCTGACCCAGCCTCAGATGTCTTTGCCTTTGCTGTAGTAGGTGTTGAGCCCTGCCCATTCCCAGGGAGTGCCCTGAGTAGTGTTACTGTGTGAGTAGCAGTTCAGGCAGTGACCCTAGAGAGATAAGGTTGTGTACAAGGTGACAGACAAACAGTGATGCTGTATTCCAACCACAGTGCCCAGACAGAGCTGACAGTCAGATCAGATCAGGGAGTTGTGGGCTCAGAACCCTGCAGTTTCATGGGTGTCTCAGCCACAGGAGATTTCAATAAAGTAAGGGACATGGCTTGTGCCAGTGTCACTGATAGGGAAATGGCCTGACCATGTTAACACAGGGTGAGGATGGGAACATGTGGTTGAAGGCACACCCCTGGACTGCCAGTCTTCACTTGCTAGTGAGACTTCCCCCCAGGAACAAACTCAAAGAAAAGATCCTCTCTGCCGGGGCAGATGAGGAGATCCTGATGGGATCCGGTGCCACTCTTCTGATGGCCAGGAGTGCCTGACAGGTCACACAGTGCTTGTAAAAGTAGTGGCAAGGAGAAGGAGGAGAAGCAGAAAGACCTATCCTGCTGAATCTGGCTCATGTCAGTGATAGAGAATTGTGCAGCTAGTGTGTCTGACCAGGGCAGAATGAAATAATAAAGCAGTAGTTAGATGTTAAGAGGTATGAATGGAGGATAACTAGGAAGCAAGGAGAAAAGGGTGTTTGTGTAGTTAGCCTGTGGCAGGGCAAGTGGGTGGGAGCTCTGGACAAGGCAGGGAGAGGAGCCAAACAACAAGCAGGAGAAGAGGAGAGCAATTGTGAGTAACCTCTTATCAGAGCTATCACAAACGCCATTTTCCATTCCATGGTAGCAGTAGTTGTAGCACCCTTCCCTCTAGGAGCCAGGTAAGATCCTGCTGGGAATGGCCTGCTGTGTTGAGCAGTGTTGTCCTGTCTGTGCAATTTGTTTGTCTGGATCCATCTGCTTTCTGTTTTCATCCTAGAATTAGTGCATAATCTTTCTGGGGTTAGTACTGTCTGTGTTGTGTATCTGTAAATCACCTGGCTTCACAGGGTCTTGGCTTGGCCTGCACTGCCTAAGTTCAAATTCCTCAGCCTCTTTAGTTGAGGGGATATAGCTGTGAACCTGGAACCTGCTCCTGAGCAAGGCCCAGACAAAATTAATCTCCTGCTATGCAGGAGGGCTGGGAAGATTAGCTTTTCTGTTAGCAAATCAGTGCTGTAACATGAGACTCCTTGCTGCTCTGTTCAAATACAGTTTGACTTTCCATCTTGTCAGCATCTCCCGTTGCAAATTATGTCTGGAAAAAGGACTGGGAGGAGTGGCTGGTGCAGATCAGGGCATCTGGCTGGTTGCAGAGGCCCCTGGCTGAAGGCCAGTCACAGCTAAACCCAGGTCTTGAGTCTTCTCCTGCATCAGACACAGCACTAATGTGTGGATTGACCACTGCTGGCCTGGGGTCCTTCCAGATGGAACTGATTTTGATCAGCTCTGGAAAATAGAAGAATTCTTGGACTCTTTGTGCATCTGTCACACAGTGAGCTTCATCCTGCCTGTCTCAGAAAGAATAATTATGGATAGGATAGGCCTGTTTGGAACTGGTCCCTGCTTTTTTTCTGCTGCACCTAACCCAGCTTTTTTAGAGGTGTTTCTCGATGTCTAGTTGCAAATTCTGAGCATCAGATAAGGCTGGACGAAGGGAGCTGTGGTTGCTAGATGCTTTTAGGACATGCTGCAATGGGTGCAGCTCCCCTGCTCTCCCCTGGTGTGACTCTGTTCTTGGATTGTCCTGCAGCATCGTGTGCGTCACCGGTGGGAGCTGGACAGAGAGGTTTGGGCATATTGTGGTGGAAGTGCCTGGAGGAGGTCGTGGAGTTTCTGGTCATGTTTTCACCTATCAGGTAACATAACTGTAATATCTCCCCTGTTTTTCCAGAATCTCTACTAAATGGATGTTTATTGCATCATGAATTTACAGGACTCTACCAGGCACTTGCTGCTATTTTTATCTGATTTTTCCACTGCTTGTGTTGTGTGGTGTACTGGGATTTTTTTATTTTTGCTTGGTTTGGTTTGTTCCTCCCTTTAGACTATAACAGCTGTACTGGGTAATACTAAAGATCCCATAGTCTAGTGATTTTATTTCTTTCCTGACAAAGGTAACTGTTAAATACTTAAAGTTACTCTGTATTTTTCCTCTTTTTCCAACTTGAAGATTTTTTTTTATTGTTGGCTTAACATCATACTGAGACTTCTGACTTTTCTTTTGTTAATATGCAAGTTACTGTTTGAACATGCTTTTATCTTCTGATCTTCAACAGCTGGTAAGTCCAAAATTCCTGTTCATTGTGTAGAGAAATGTCTTCTCTCATTTTTAAACATGTTTCTGATAACTTTTTGATATCTTAAACTCAGCAGCTATGAAATAATACTTAAGTAACTTTTAAAGGCAATAGCTTCTTTTTCTTCCTTTCTGTGCAATTTACAAGTTATGTATCTAATTGCATGTCCCCCTCTCCCATGGGAAGGGGAAAGAGATTCTGACAAGTCTTAAGCTCTTCCATTTTTTACTTGATAGAACCATTTTATGTACTAGATTATGCTTGTTGCTCTTCTCTTGGTTATCACCAGGATGCTATTCAGAGACTAGCAATGGTGTATGTGTTTGCTTTTTATCCTATATTCTCCCTCCTCCTTCTTACTTCATGGATCTTGCTTTTCGTTTGTCAGCAGTAACTTACTTGTGTCACTCTGTCTGGTTTCTCTAAATTTTGCTGCAGCTCCTCAGTGGTACTAAGTTTTTTTTGTTACAGCATAGGTCTCAACGAAAATTCTTAGGACGCCCTGCTGTTAATCTCCTCATCTGCTAGGCAGACAGGCAATTTATTTGCTACCTTGTTTTTCCTAACCTGAGTTATTAATCCAGTTACTGATCTGAACAATCCCTTTGGACTCTTAATCCTTTGTGAGGTTTGTGTGTGAGGCTCCCAGCTCTGCTGTTTGCAGCATCCATATGCCTTTGGCAGTCTGTGGTTCTTGCTGGTGTGATTGATCCCCTCTCTGCTCAGTAAAGTAGCTGAGGCCTGCCTGTGGTTTGGATCTGTAGCTTCTATTTTCAGAGCATTGGAGGACACTGAACACATTCTGCTGTTTTCTTTCTTTGTCTTTTGAGGTCACTCACTTCCCTTTTTGTTTTTCTTTTCTTTTCCTCCCACTTCTAGAATCCAGAGCTGAAATCCATTGTTCCAACTCAGGGTCCCAAAGCAGGAGGAACCTGCCTTACCCTTCTAGGCTCGAAACTGCTGACTGGGCATCCTAATGAGATCAGTGTCCTGCTTGGAGACCTCCCTTGTCAAATGTAAGATCAGAACTTGCCAATGTGCTAGCTGTGCATTGCCCTGAGTCCTTCCCAGAGCCTCCCAGGGTGTGATGCTGCCTGGAGCAGCAGGAGCTCTGCTTTCCTCTGTGTTCCAGGGGATCTTCCCCATCACAGTCATGGCAGCAACTTCAACCATCTTAGATTCCAGCCCACCTTCCCTGGATGTGAGCAGGGCTCCACACCTCTGCTCTATTTGTCCCTTGACAGGGCTGTAACCCATCCTGACACCCTGCTTTTGCTGTTGGGGAGCTGCAGTTGGCTCCTGCAGCCTGAGCCCAAGAGCTGCTTGTTCTCTTGCACCCTGGGACACATATACCTGCCTCACCTCACTGCTGGTGACAAGGTGCACATGCCTTGGTAGCATGTGTCCAGTCTCTTCAGTCTGGACAGTGACTGTACCTGCTTTTTGTCCATGTTCTGCTCCTGACAGCTGCCCAGCAATTATTACTTGCACGGATAAGACACAAAACTTTCAGTATGAGATTTAGGAAGATAGCAGAAGAGGTTTGCAAATTCACTGCAAAGAGAAAGGCAAAGTATTATAAAATCTGTCTCCGCAGTGGCTGTGTTAATTCCTATTCTTCTTGTCTCTCCAAGCCTCTCTGAGATGACAGAGGATCAGCTGGCATGCCAGACAAGTCCCAGCAATGTGTCCACAGAACTCCCAGTCACCATCAGATACGGGGAGCAAGAGCGGAGGTTGGAAGGATCTCTCTTTAGATACACTCTGGATCCCAACATCACTTTTGCAGAGCCACCTAAAAGCTTCCTCAGGTAAAAGGAATGAGTGTCCCTTCCCCTGGGCAGTGTGCTGGGGCTGCAGCACCAGCGGCATCTCTCTGAGTGGCACTTAGGGGTAAAGCCAGGCTTGGAAGAATGAGCATAAACAGGAGGATGGGAGCATTGACAAGGCTGAGCTAATGAATAACAGGTGAGTCAGATCAGCTACTTTTGTCTTACAGTGGAGGGAGAGTGCTCAGAGTTCACGGATACAACTTGGATGTTGTTCAGAAACCAAAGATCCGAGTTACGGTTTCTCCATCGGAGCGCCGGCGCCGAGGCGTGGGGCGATGGCGAAGGATCATCCCAGACTCTGAGTGTCCTGAGGATTCTCTGTGCAGCATCCAGCAGGTAGCACAGCACTCAGTGGGGATGTGGGTGCACAAGGGTTGATGTTCTACCTCTGAAGAGGTGGACTTTTTGTCCCTAGGGCTTTTTTCCTCCAAGCACTTGCTGTTATCTGCTTGGATTGTGCCAACAGTCTTGGCCTGTGGAAGTGTTCTCTGCCAGACTGAAAGGTTAAGCACTTTCACAAACATTTCCATGGGCTGGGTCTGCCTCTGCCTAGAGATGTGCAGGATTGTGATGTGGGACAGAAATAGCAAGGCAACGGTGTGGAGATAAAGGAATCTACACCTGAGGCAGAGAGCCTCTGTGGCTCAGTGTGTCTGTGCTTCAGATTCTTCCTTTTGCATATTTCAGTCTGTCCCTGTAGTTCCTAGGATCTCTTTCACTCTGAGATACAAAACCAGGCAGTGAAATTACCAGCACCACAACCATTTTCTGCTCTCCTGCTGCCAGTCTGCTGAGATGGGTCATTACAGAGGTATTGATGTGATCACCAAGGTCACAGAGCATGCAGCAGAATTTTCAGAGGTAGAGGGTGGTTTGGCAGCCCAAGTGCAAGAAGAATTTGCATTATTAGTGCAAATGATGAAGGGCTTCCTGTACAAAAATGTGCTCCTGATGCACATGCATCAATAACTGGTTTTATCAATGTTTTTAGGAAAGATTCATGTCTGTAGGGCAGAAGAAAAAAAAGACTTTAATATTTTCACCACATGTATAAAACATATCCAACCAGGCATGGGAACCCTTTCACAGAAGCATTCAGACTGGGAAAACAGCCTTGCATTGAAGGTGTTTGGTCCTATTCTCTCAGAGCAGGGAAATCTAAAGCTGGTCTCTTTCCAGAATTTGCTGCCAGGGGAATGTCAGAGCTGATTCCCACTGCTGAGAGCTTCCAACAATACCAGTGCTATGAAAGCTTTCCTTCAGAGAGAGGAACATGGGGAATTCCTCAGATCTTGGATTTTTCCCCTTTACAGTTAAGCAGGGTTCTTAACTGGCATCTCTCCAGATTAGAAGAATGCATACTGGCCCCAGATTGCTTGGGGTGGAAAGTATTGCCAAGCTGCAGGAGAAGCATTGGTGTTCCATTACTGACACCTTTTTTTTGCCTTTTCCACTTAGTTTGAAGAACCATGTCTTGTTAACTCTTCCTACCTGATCCTGTGCAAAACTCCAGCCATTAACCTGCTGTTGAGGAGTGTCCGTATCAAACTGGAATTTATTCTGGATAATCTGAGCTTTGATTTCAACTCACTGCATCCCATGCCTTTCTCTTATGAAGTCAACCCCATCCTAAAACCATTGAATGCTGAGGATCCTGCCAAACCATATCGTCACAAGCCAGGAAGTGTCATCTCTGTGGAGGTAAGACAAAAACCAGCTGGAATTAATGTTCCTTGTATGAAGTTTTAAGTTGGTGTCATGCAGCATCCAAGGTTTTTAAAGCATTTTACAGGTTACAACCTGTCACAGCACATCTGCTTTGGTCTGTGAGAAACAGGACATAAGAGGAGGGAAAAGAGTGCATCAAAAAAGCCTCTTGAGTCCATAAATTATTGTTAGGAGCTTCATAGGACTTGTGGAAACTTCTGTGGTTTGTTTTTGGGGGAATTTTTAATCCTAATAAACTGTTTGTATATGAGATATTAGTACTATATTATTCCCACATCCTGTTCTCAGCTGCTGACTCTCTCATAACTACTTCGGTTTCCTCTAGAAGTAACTTAGGAGTAAAAGAATCTTGCCAGTGGGGAAGACCTGTTACTAAGTGAAGGCAGGAAAATCATTCATTAAAGATAATAAAGACGAGCACAGTGACTATTTTTACTGTACATGCAAGAAAAAATTTGAGACGTATTTCTTTTGAGTGGAAAGGTACTTTTCAGTTCAGTACTCTTAAAGAAAGTAATGGCTACAGCTGTAGATGCAGATTCTCCACATGCTCTCTTTTTGCATGTGGGTAAAAACTGTGAAGATGTAAGAGCTTAGAAATGTCTAGACCACTGCCATTGGTACTGAATGCATCCTGGAGATGTAGGGCAGTTTGAGAAGACTGAAAGAGAACTTCAAAAGACAAGGAGGTTGATCTGCCAGCCTGTCGGGATACCCTGACAGAGCTCTGGGCTTAGAAAGCATTAAAGCATAAAAATGTAATTAACATCAGTCAGCATGGTTTTATTTAAAAAAGTCTTAATCCCCCAAAATTAAAGCAAATAAGAGAAATAGCACAGATATGTTACACCTTTGAAAGGCATTGACTGACTCACCTGAGTGTGCAGTTTCACTGACATGAGTCTACTTTTTAAATATACAGAGTGAAGAGCTGAGCTTAGCCGTGTTTGGGCTGAAGGGCCTTAAGAGGACAGGCTATTTATAACTGTACTTAGGCAGCATGCTACAGGTCCTAAAGCTAAATCTAAATCATGTGCAACTGAATGTTTTAGCTTACCAAGTTATCTCCTGCAACCTGTTCACATGTGAGCCTAAACCAAGAAGAAAAAAGGCTGCTTTCATCTCGTGGTATTGGTCTCCTCCATCTTCTCTGAAGCCATGGCAATACAAAGGTGTTTTTTCCCTGATCTCATGTGCTGTCCAAATCTATTTCAGGGGGAAAATCTAGATCTGGCTATTTCCAAGGATGAAGTTATGGCTATGATTGGGGAAGGAATCTGTGTGGTGAAGACACTAACAAGGAATCACCTGTACTGCGAGCCCCCCTCGGAGCAGCCGGCCCCGCGGCACCGCACCAAGCGGGAGGGCACGGACCTGCTCCCGGAGTTCACGGTAGGGAACAGCAGCACTGCCAGAAATCCTCTCATTTCCTGAAGCACGTGCAAGAACGGGGCTGGGATGTGAAGTCAGGAAAGGTAGAAACCCTGCTGAGGGAGGGGGGAGGTAACAGGAGTGGCAGGGAACTGGTCTTGTTCTCAAATTCTGCTCTTAAAGGCTAAAATTCCCCGAAAGTTAACAGTATAGCTGGGTTCACTGTGCTGTGGGACAGCTCTTCTGGGCAGCTGTGTGTCCCCTGTGCTCCTTCTGGAGAAGCCCTGTGACTTTGTATTTTATTCCTGCACAGAGGAATGAAATTCCCATGGCAAATGCTTTGTTCTTACAGGTTCAGATGGGAAACCTGAACTTCCTCCTGGGCCGAGTGCAGTATGACACGGAAAGCCAGCTCACCTTCCCACTGGAGGCACAGATTGGTTTGGGTGTGGGTGCATCCTTTGTGGCACTGATTGTCCTGGTCATTGTCTTCATATACAGGTAAGAAGTTCTGGCATGTATGAGGCCTTTAAGTTCCTCACAATGTTTTTCAGTGGATATGGCCCAGAATGTACATCTTGGGCCTAAACAAAGATTGCAGTTTTCTTTATTTTGTGCCAAATTCTCATCCCCTAGTGGTGGTGGATCTGGGAGGCACATGGCACTGCTAGTCACTGTGGTTCATTCAGAATCTAATGGGTGCTTCAAGAGACACATCTGGTTTATGGAACACTGTGTGATATCCTGCAAAAATGTTGCTCTGTAGAAATCGCCTCAGCACCAACTGCCCTGGAGTCTTTGGCAGTAACACAGCAGTTGGCAAGGACAGTCCCTGGGCTAGTGCCATCAGGAACAATTTTGCTTCTTATTGCAGGAGGAAGAGCAAACAGGCTCTGAGAGATTACAAGAAAGTTCAAATCCAGCTGGAAAATCTGGAAACGAGTGTTCGAGACAGATGCAAAAAGGAATTCACAGGTCAGGCTGAGCTCCTGGTTTCTTGCAGCTTCAGGGAAACTTGGAGAACCATCCTCACTCTCTCCCATTCCTGTGTAGCTCAGAGCAGGCAATAATTTATCCTGTGCCAGTGCATAGAAATACAGACTCAAATTCTTCCTTTTTTAATTCTTTAATTCAGAGCACAGTGATCTATACAGACCTCTCTCATTTGCCTCTTCATCCTCCAGACTCAGATGAAGAGCTAATGTCAAGATAGCACACTTGGAGGGATCTTAAAGACAACTACTAGCCCAGTCTTTGTATAGGGGAATCTGAATTGCAACCCATGTTCTGAGCTTGCAAATCTTTTACTTCAGTTCTTTACAACTGTTGGAGACCCGAGGCTCTGAAACTCTGCAGGTGACTGAGACTGTAATCCCTAATTAATGTGTGAAGGAGTGAGGAGCAGGTCTCTAATGCTCTGTCTTTGCTGTAGCTGTTTCTCCTGCTGCCCAGTCTAGTTTTAAATGTTCTAGCAATGAGACTCCAATATGCCTCTTCCTGACAGGAAGTGTCCTTCCTCATTCTCAGTCCCATGCTGCTGGCCCCGGTCCCTCCACTTACCCCATGCTCTGCACCATCAGTTGAGATTGTGTCAGTTGTGTCATCCTCATGGGCATTTTCCTTTCCCTCAGACCTGATGACTGAGATGATGGACCTCACAAGTGACCTTGTGGGCACAGGGATCCCCTTCCTGGACTACAAATCCTATGCAGAACGCATTTTCTTTCCGGGCCACCGTGAGTCACCACTGCAAAGGGACCTTGACATCCCTGAGTGCCGACGGCAAACGGTGGAGCAGGGCTTGGTCCAGCTCTCCAACCTCCTCAACAGCAAGCTCTTCCTCACCAAGGTAATGTCTCCAACCTCCTCAACAGCAAGCTCTTCCTCACCAAGGTAATGTCCCTCTCTCTGCTGGCAGCCTGCTGCAGGGCCAGAGCCATGGCACTGGCAGAAGGAGGTGGGCAGTGTCAGTTAAGGTTCATTCCTTAATAGTTCCCAGCACTGCTTCTTCCAGGAGCCAGCAGCTGTGACTGCTTTGTTTTCAGCAGGTTCACACAGTGGCTTCTCTCTCTCCCTACCAGTTCATCCACACTCTGGAGATCCAGCGCACTTTCTCTCCGCGGGACCGAGCCTATGTGGCATCGCTGCTCACGGTGTCACTGCACGGGAAGCTGGAGTACTTCACTGACATCCTCAAAACACTCCTGAACGACCTTGTGGAGCAGTATGTGGCCAAGAACCCCAAGCTGATGCTGCGGAGGTGAGTGAATCAGCCATGGTCCCACTGGCAGCTACCTGAGGGGCCAGAGCCTTTCTGCCTGGCTGGGGAGCTCTGAAAGGCTCTGCCAAGTTTTCTAATCCCACTTTGCTGTTCAGACGTCCCTGGGTTCACAGTCAGGCCGTGTTTGGAAGCTAAACTGAGATACCTCCCATGTTTAGATCCCCAATAGCTTTCTATCAGGTCCATCCTTCTTTGAGACCCACCAGAGGCTTTCCACTGTTCCCTGCTTCTTGTCTCTCTAATTCTGTAATTTGGTGCCTCCCTCAGGCTGACAGGTGCTTCCAATAAGTGGTGTTAAAAGCATTAACCATGCTTGAAAGGCTTTTTTTTTTTTTCTTTCAATTCTATATCATGACTTAGTGTACTCTTCTTCCAAAGGGAGTGATCTTTACCTCCAAATCTCCTCCGGTTCTGCACCACATTCCCGTGAGTAACCTGATGCTCTCTTTCAGGACAGAAACAGTGGTAGAGAAGCTGTTAACCAACTGGATGTCCATCTGCTTGTATGCGTTTGTGAGGGTGAGCTCTTTGACCTCTTGTGATGTAGAGGGGCCAAAAGAGGGGAGACAGGCACAGCTTTGCTTTGTGCCTCACTCATAGCTGAAATAGTGCCAGGGTCACCCTGTATTTCAGGGTGAGGGATAAGAGCTGGGCTGCTCACTGGGAACAGGGATTCTTAAATCAGCGTCGATACCACTCATTTCCAGGATGTGTCACCAGGTCATGGAGGCCTCAGTGTAGCTCCTTTATCTTGAAATACACAGGCTACAGGCTGGTCTGTGCATGGAGGACAGATGCTGGTCTAATTCCTTTTCTGGAGGGCTCTGGGGGGAGGTGGCAAGGATTCTCTCAGATAAGTGACACAGAGGCAGAACAGTGCCTTGGTCATGTGCATCTCGGTGGTAGCTGGATGGTCACTTTGCCTGTGCATGGAGCAGGAGCTGTTGGCACAGGCTCTGTCTTTGCCTGCCCTGGCTCAGCTGCTGTATCCTCATATATCCATGTTTCCAAGCCTGGGGCTCTGCTGGGAGAAGCAAGCTGAATTTCTCTCCTCCTTTTCCATGCCAGGATTCTGTCGGGGAGCCCCTTTACATGCTGTTTCGAGGAATCAAACACCAGGTGGACAAAGGGCCAGTCGACTGGGTGACAGGGAAAGCCAAATACACCCTGAATGACAACCGCCTTCTGAGAGAGGACCTGGAGTACCGCACTCTGGTAAGTGCCAAATCTTCTGTCCTCTCTGGTACGACAGGGCTGAGTGTCTCTGCTCCCATAACCAAGGCACAAGTGCAGCATCCTGCCGCTGTCTCCTGGGAGTCTGGTTTGTTCCAGCAGCCCAAGTGCGGAGATGAGCTCTGCTAAATCAGGCGCTTTTGCCCCAGGCTGATAGGAGCCTTCAGCACAGTCATCTGGTCTAAGTGCTGTGCTGTGTCTAGAAATAAGGGGGTGATGTTGCTGATAGCACATTGAAGCTCCTCCCCAGTGCTCCTGAATTGGCTTCTAGCTCTTGACACAAGGCTAAGAACACAAGACTGAGGTGTTTAGCATCTGTGATGTTTTCTTTTCTGAATCTCCCAGTGAAAGGACTAGCTGTTAACTTGCCTGAATGCCAACCACCAAAGGTGTAAATGTGTCAGATGTAATCTTATCAGCTGAGTAGCCGTGACCTTTTCTTCCCCAGACCTTAAATGCTTTGACACAAGCGGGAGTTGGTGCAGGAGGGGCAGAAGACTCTCAAGGGATTTCTGCAAAAGTGCTGGACTGTGACACCATAACGCAGGTGAAGGAGAAAATCCTAGATCAGATCTATAAAGGGACGCCATACTGTCACCGGCCAGACCCAGACACCCTGGACCTCGGTGAGCAGAGCTCTTTGGTGACAAAATTCAGTGAGGAAGTGGGGGAATGGTGGTTTGCTGTCTGTGCACAGCACCCTGTCGTGTGTGACACTGATCATTCTCTGCTGAGTGCACAGAATCACTGACCACTCTGGCAGGACACAACAGGGAAGAGGCTGGAACATAAAGAGGCAGGGGTTAGAAGGAATCAATTGGGTTCAGCCTCTTTCACTTTGATAGTGGTCTTTGCCAGACTCAGATCATGCCAATGGCCCTGGCAAGAGGCTATGGAAAAAAAAAGTATGGAAAATGTGTAGGAGAGAGATTTGAGTGCAGTGCAGAGGTGCTGTGGGCATAGACTGGCACTTCCTGGCAGTGAAGTCAATGGCAGCCTCTGAATAATATGTGTCAGAGAGGATTTTGCCTGTGGTAGGTAATGAATGATAGAACTTGTATTGGGAGAGGAAACTCAGTTTTCTGTCTTCTTTTGATGAATAATGGTGACATTTAGGGATGAGAATGAACTGAGGAAATAGTAGCTGATAAGAACTATGGATGCATATTTGTGGTTTGAACCACCTGCTTGAAGAGTCACAATCTGACAGAATTTGTAGAAACATGACAAAGTGGAACTTGGGAGGCCATGATGCCACCTGTCCCTGTGCTCAGAGGGGTTTGTCCTGTGAGTGCCAGACTCAGCATCATTACAGGCACCTGCTCAGGTTATGTTTGTGAAATAGCACAGATAAAAGTTGATGAGGACCAGAGGGTGTTTAACGAGGTCAGGCAGGTTAACACAGATGATGCCTTGAATTAGCAGCTAATCCTTTCATTTTCTGTGTCTCAATGGCTCTAGAGTGGAGATCAGGGCTGGCAGGTCATCTGATACTGTCCGATGAGGATGTGACATCTGTTGTTCAAGGAACTTGGAAACGTCTGAACACTCTTCAGCATTACAAGGTCAGAACTCAGTCTGCCATTGCCTTATCTCTCCTCTCATCCTTCTGTACACTGTCATGCTCTGTTTGTGCCTCTGGCTCCTGGTGGGCCACTGTCAAAAGGTTGGCCCTTTCTTGCAGAGCATATTCAAATTAAGTCAGTGCTGTGACTGCAGCCTGACTTCAGCAAACACGACCCTGTCCTTATCCCATACCTGAGATGTGGACATGTGAAGGGCTTGGAAGGATAGGCACAAGTTCATGCTGCAGTGAAGGTGATGTGCTGGGTTTGTTCCTGTTCAGGCCAGGTCAGTTAGGAGGTGGTGACTTGGCACTGAGCTGCCAAGTACCTTCTAACAATGGAAAGAGGGATTTTTTTAATTACCTTGCACCAGTATGTTGTATCTTGCACCAATTTGTTAGTACCTTGCTGCAACATGTTCTAGACATGAATGACCTCAGCCTCTGAGCATTATCTCCACTCTACTTTGAACATTTGCTTTTTAATTGGTACAGACAAGATTTTCTCACCCTCAGGAAAGATAGTGATGGTGCCTCATAATTCCTGTTTCTGTCCCTATTTCTAGTGATGGTGCAGCCTGTTTTGCTCTACAAGCACTTGCCTGTTGTGCTGATGAGAAAGATGCCATTTGCTTTGAATGTTGTTGCTTTGCTTGTGTGCAGGTGCCTGATGGAGCTACAGTAGCACTCGTCCCACGCCTGACCAAGCACATCCCCAGGGAAAATCAGGATTACATCCCAGGAGAAAGTGAGTTGGATGTCTTGTTCTCATAAAATTATTTTAGAGCACTCGCCAGTTAGTGGGACTAGTCTCTTGCTGTAGCCCCAGCTTTATGCTGATGTAGAAAGCTGACACGTGCCTTGGACCCTCATAGGATTGTCAGGAAATGTGAAAGCTTGATCAAGTGAGGTCAGAGAAAAGCAAAAGTGTGAGAGCAGAGGAAGGCTGGGCTGGGTGTGAAAATGCAGGACAGGCACAGTTGTTTGGCTCTCTAGGGCTGGCCACAGTCTGCAACTTGCAGAAATCTTAGTACCTTCAGGTGCTGAGCATGGCCTGAGGGGGATGGTGGGTTGCCAGGCAATTTCCTTACTGCCTGGCAGAGTGAACAATTCCATGGATACTCCTGTGGCCTGAGGGATTATAGCCACAGGCTGCAGTTTACGAGATTCGAATTGGATTTGAAACAAAACTTCTTCAGCAAAAGGGTGGTTCAACCCTGAAACAGACCCCTGGGATAGTGGGGGATCTCTGTGTGGGGAAGTTTCCAAAGCCTTGAAGGTTTTGGGTGAACAAAGGCAACCTGCTGTACTGTTGGTAACAATTGTTCTCTGGAGAGGGCTGGATAGAGGCCTCCAGAGATTCTTTCCCATTTGTGTTTGTTATGCTGGGAAATCTTGCTTTCTTGGGGCTCACCTGGCCAAAGTCTACTGTGAGAGAGCCAACACTCATCTGTAAACAATTGCTTGGTTTAGAAACACCAATGCTGGAGGATGCAGATGAAGGTGGGATCAAACTTTGGCACCTGGTGAAACCAACAGAAGAGCCAGAGCTTCCCAAGCATCGGCGAGGGAGCTTAAGAGACCGGGAGCGAGCCAAGGCGATCCCAGAGATCTATCTGACACGTCTGCTCTCCATGAAGGTGAGAAGCAGCACAGATTGTGTTTTGCTTGGGATCTTGCCTTCCTTCATATCCCCCAGCAGATTGCAGGGGTGTGTGTGTGAAGATGAAGCAATACCCTTTACCTGCACTGGCTTTGAGTACATTTGAGTCTCTTCTTCACATTGCTTTGTTCAGGAGATTCTCCCTGGCCTCTGTTCCACAAACCACAGGGGGCTCCTTTCTCCTTTGTTGCTGCTCCCTTCAGTGGGAGTGGAGTACCCTTGGATGGGTGAGGGGCTGTCACTGAGAACAGGATGACCTCTCATCTGGGAGGCCTAGGCTCTCTACTCTCCTCTGCGTGTGCTGACCCTGTCCTACTTGATTTTCCACAGGGCACTCTGCAGAAGTTTGTGGATGACTTGTTCCAGGTGATCCTCAGTACCAACCGCCCTGTTCCTCTGGCAGTCAAATACTTCTTTGACCTGTTGGATGAGCAGGCCCTACACTATGGCATCGCAGACCCTGAGACCATCCACATCTGGAAGACAAACAGGTAGGCTGTTCCTGAAGGCCCTGGAGGAGGCACTGCTGACTTGCTCAGAGCTTGCAAAGTGACAGCCACCTCTGCCTACGGAGGAGGAGAATGCAAGAGCAGGGCAGCAGACCATAGGGTGAAGAGCTGGTTTTTCTGGGAAGGCAAAGCAGAGAGATACAGAAACATGCATCTCTCTGCATGTTATCTTTTGGTACTGTGGCTGCTGCCTTTGCTGCTGCCCTTTTGACCTTGTGTCCTCTCTACAGCCTCCCCCTGCGGTTCTGGATCAACATCATCAAGAACCCCCAGTTTGTTTTTGATGTGCAGACCTCAGATAACGTGGATGCCGTGCTGCTGGTCATTGCACAGACCTTCATGGACTCCTGTACAATAGCTGACCATAAGTTAGGGCGGGTGAGTACAGGGGGAGAAGGGTTGGCACAGAGAGTTGAGCAGTGCTGCCTTGGGGAGGGAATCATGTTTACATGGCACTGTTCCCAAGGCAGACCAGGCTCCCCCTGGCTTCCATGTGCAGCTGGAGACTAACAGGGGCTCCAGGGAACAGAGGAGGGAGGATCAGATTTTGTTTAGCATAAGGAAATTGTTGAGGAGTGCTCTTTATTTGTAGCTTTTAGCTACCTGGGGGACAGAGCTAAACTCCAGTTGGCTGTGGCAGACAGTGGGAGTCCCAGGATGCAACTTGGGACATTCAGATTGGCTATTAGAAAGACTTTCTACCATCACTACTCACCCTGTGCTGAGGGTGGAACAGTCCTGCACAGGTCACCAGAGATGGGGTGGGTGGATCTCTGGAGCCCATCAGGCATCAGCTGTGCAAAGCCACAGCCAGTGTGATTTCATACTGGTGATCATCCAGCTGCAAGGGGAAAGCTGGACTAAGGATCCCAAAAGTCCTTCATCAGCACATCTCAGGGTACCTCAGACTGCATTACTAGAAGAGAGCCTGCTATTTGAAGTGCCTCTCCATGCAGAGGACAAAAAATTCCTGATCCCACACAAGTGACAGAAAATAGAAGTGATGATGTTACCTGCTGAGGTTAGTCCACAGCACAATGCAGGAGCTTTTCATAACCAATTCTGGTTTTGGATGTTCAAGGACTCTCCAATCAATAAGCTGCTTTATGCCCGGGACATTCCTCGCTACAAGCAGATGGTGGAAAGGTGAGTGGTGGATGTGAGGAGTTGTGGTTCCAGCAGTGAGGAGGAGGGACCATGCTCTAATTGCCTGTGTGCCCCTGTCTAGGTACTACGCAGACATTCGTCAGACCATCTCTGCCAGTGACCAGGAGATGAACTCTGCCCTGGCTGAGCTATCACGGGTAAATAAAATATTTCACAAGTCACCTGGCCCCTCACCTATGTATCCAGGAGAGAGTTATTAATGCAAGGATGAGATATTCCTGCTGAGTGTGCAGTTCTGCTGCACACTGCCTGTGCCTGCTGGCTGCCCTGCACCACAGGGAGGGTGAGGATCTGCCCAGGCAGCACTGGAGAGAAGAGGGGGTAGTCAAGGATTCAGGGCAAGAAATACATGTGATTTTTCCTTTGCTAGGAACTGTTGGTGAATTCTCTTTCCTGTTGCTTTCTTAATGAGCTGTGAAGACACAGAATTTGACTGGACAATTGTTAGGTGTCTCACAGTTTTTGTCTAATTTCTTCTCTTATAAACAGAATTACTCAGGTGACCTCAATTCCCTGGTGGCTCTACATGAATTGTACAAATACATCAATAAGTACTATGACCAGGTGAGTGTGTATTTCCAGCAGGTATGAATATACCTTTCTTCTACCACCTGAACAAAAAAACTACCCAATTAACAATTAAGAGCAGCCAGACTACTCCAACACTGTGTATTGTTTCATTGGCACGCATAACTCATGTCATGAGTTTGCTTTATTCTTCTCAAAGAGCAAGGGAGGAGATCAGCAAAAACAACTTATCTCTAACTTGGAGGCTCTTGGGATTTTGTGTGTGCTTCTTCATTTTTACTCCAATATCCAAATGCTCTACTTAAAAAAGAAATGCAGTTAGTTCAGATTAATTTCCTAGAGACTTAATTTTCAGGTGAGTAGTTCAGCATTCTTTTTGCCCTATGAAGTCTGTTAGTTAATGCAATGAAATCCAGAATACTTCTTTTGTGGTTAATTTGAGATTAGTTACCACACACCCACTCCAGACTAAAGCATGCTGAATTCCAGCTTGAGGTTCTCCATAATGCCTGGAGTTCAGGAGCTGGGTGTTGAGCTGCTTGAGTGTCATGTGCTGGAGAAAAGGCTCCAGTGAGCTCTGTCTTGTTGCAGATCATTACTGCCTTGGAAGAAGACCCAACGGCACAGAAGATGCAGCTTGGATATAGACTGCAACAGATTGCAGCAGCTGTGGAGAATAAAGTCACAGATTTGTGACAGGCACAGACAGACTGCTCTCCCCTGGCTGAATGGGGACAGTGCTCATCCTAGTTGATAAACAGGGTGTCCTGCTGCCATTGGAACCAGACTCTCCAAGGAACCTGCGGGTGACGTGAGCAAGGGGATGGCCAAGGCAGTACAAAGTACAAGCGTCCTTGCATCTCAGAGAATATTTTTTTACAGGTTTTTTTTCTTTTTAAAAGCAAAACGAAACAAAAAAAAAAAGGACAAACTGTTTTTTTCCCTGGCAGACTGCTGAGGGGCCACGCAGGGTCGTTCCTAGAGATGTTATGTGAATGTGCCAAGTTCCCAAACCATGTTACTGAAGAGCCAGGTGACAACACCGAGCGCTGTGTCTGTGGAGCCCTCAGCCTTGCACGGATGCCCTTTCAGCACTGGAACACTCCCTGCTGCAACCACTCACTTCTTTGGGGATCAGGAAGCTTTTCCTGGGTTGACTGCTGTGCCAACCTCTGTTCCCAGCTAGCAAGCACTCCTGAGAAACTCCTTGCAGCAGTGTCCATGCTGGTCCCAGATGTTGGATGTAGAAAGGAGAGTGTCCGATGGTGAAGGTCTCTTGCTCCCCAGTGCTCTGGTCTCTGACAGCTCATGCGTGGCACTTGGCTGGAATGTGCTCACCAGCATGGGTGCTTGCCATGGGGCCCACTGTAAATGAGCAGCAACCCCCACCCTTTCCCTCAGGACAAATTCAGTGTGTGAGGGTCACCCCCAGGCTCGATTCGGTCTCCACTGACTCAGCTCGGATCTGTCTTCCTGGTTCCTTGTGGTCAGAGGTTGCCCTGCTCTTTGGAAAAGCACAACAAATGCCTTGTGCCACTCCCCCTTCCTCCAGTGTCCAGCTGTTCTGCTGCTCTGAACTGGACTTGTAAATACCCTCAGAAAGTTAATGTATTTAAATGCTAAAGGAGAATGTTTAACTTCGTGGCTTTGAGACAAAGCTTTTCTTGGAGAAGTATCTCTGTGCACTTCTACTGACAAACGTCTGTCAGCACTGGAGCAGTTTTTCTCCACTGCTTTGTCTGCAGGGATAACTTGTAGGTGTCTCTGTTGTCGTACCAGCAGCTCAGCCCCAGGCTCTCTTTGTGCTGTTCTCTTAGGCTTGCCTTACACCCAACTCTCAGCTCCACTGCTCAGACTCTCCTGTTGTGGCACATGGAAGGGTTATTTGGTGAGCTGTGAACTCAAAGGAGCTGTCAAGCACAACTGTGGTGTTTGTTCCCAAGGAGGATCAGGAGGCCTGCAAAAAGGAATGATTTGTGCATGGAGGAGAGGCCTGGAGCAGGCACAAGCACAGTTAGTTGGCAGCTGTCCCTGGGCAGCTCCTCACTGCTCCCTCCTTAGTTCCTCCACTTTGTGAACAGTCCTCTGCCCTTCTAGGAGCTAATTTATAAGGGTGCTTTACTTGTTCTCTCTCCCCTGCCCTCCCTCTCACTGCTAATTCCACACTGATGTCCTGTGTGCCTGGGGCAGGTAGACAGGTCTGACTCCTGTCACTGCTCTGAGGTGGTGATTGTGTGAGCCAGGAGGCAGCAGAGCTAGAACAGAGCAGGATCACATCCCTACCTCTCTTTACATTGCATCTATGTAATTCCAGACCTACTCCATCAGCCCTGTGGCTTTGTGTGAGTGCTGTGCAGTTACAAAATTGTTTTTGGAGCAGGCTAATGCTGGCCCCTCTTCCCTCAAAGCTGGTTCTTCTGTGATCCTCTCTCAGCAATATAGGAGTATTCCCAGGTACATGGTGTGCCCAGAGTATGAGCATCCCTGTGCAACCTCCTGCTCCTATCCTGCTGTACAGATCTGCAGGGTGGCTGGCTGGCTACAGCCAGGCAAAAACAGAGCTGCAGAGTTTGCCTCTTTCCCCAAGTGAGGACCAGTTAGGGTCTCACTCCTGCCTGACCACCCATTTCCACAAAGCTTACCAGAACGTAGCATCTCTGAAACCTCTGTCTTGACTAAATCTGAATGAATTGGTCACCCCAAAAAGCTGAGTGGAGGAAAGGACTGCTGGATGGGAAAAAGGCAATACAATGCACGTCAGTAAAGCCCATTCCTTTAGGGACTGCAGGAGGAGATTGCTTGGTGTGAGGCAGGTGCAGGTATAGTGGTGGAGTAGCATTGTTCCCTTGTGTGTTGGTGGATGGACTTTCTGCCCTAGGGAACAAGGCCTGGTTTGTGGCCTCTCCAGCTTGCTGAGTGTCTGCCAGAAGCCACAGAACCCCTGCTGGATTTCTGGCTCTGCAGACTGTCAGTGTCTGCCCCTGTTTTTGCAGAATTATCTCTGCACTTTCCCAGAACAGGGTGGCTTGAGGCTTAATTCTCTTTCCACTGGCATCCACCTTGTCCCTGCTTCTCAGTAGTGTTCCTGGATGTTGGAAATCATCTGCTTTCTCTGAGTGTATCTGTGAAAGTCTGCTTTTATTAGAGCAATAATTAAGACTTAAAAATAGAGCTAAACATAGGTGATTGACTTATTTAACATCTTCAGCTTGTCCCTGCATGGCTGGACAGGTCACACTGCCTGGTGCAGGTGCAGTGAGGGTGGAAAGCTGGTAGTGCCCATCTCCTCCCATCCATCTGTCCTCGGTGTTCTAGATCCCAGCATCCTCCTCCCTGTGGACACACCCTGAAGGCCCTCACTGGGATCAGCTTGGGTGCTTAAGGCTTGGCCCCTCTTATCTCCGTCCGTGCCCCTCTCCTGTGGCAAAATCCGTTTCTGTGGCAGGGTCCTGTTGCTTTTAAATTTGCACACAACAGGTTTTATTATGGAATCCCCTATTGCAGGGAAAACTTATTTATTTATTCCTCGTGATCCTTCCAAGTTTTTTCCAGTCTCTGCCTGATTCCACAACCAACCAGACATTCCTTGGCAAGGACAGAGGATCCTGTCTGGATGTTCCTTGTTTGCTCGGAGGTAGCAAGTTCTGTGGGCACCAGCAGAGAGAGCCCTGGCACCGCGGCCGGTCCCGTGCTGTGGGACACAGGGATGTCACTGCCCCGGTGGCACTCCCAGGACAGCGGTGCTCCCCAGTGCACACCCAGCTGCATTCAGCGCTGCGGTCAGAGGGAGGGGCTTGCTGCTGCCGTGCTCTGGGTGAAAAGGCTGAGGACTGATCAGTATTAAGATAAATCCCCGTTAGTGTATTTGAATGTCTCTCCCTTTTGGCACGATGAAGCACAGCTGGCCCCCACGTGACTGTAGATGTGAGAGCTCTTGCTTTCGTCTGTCTGCTGGCAAATTTAGGCTGTACCTGAAAGCTTTTTTATTTTGGTAGAAATGATGGCTGATTTTTTTTTTTATTATTAAAATAGAGGGTTCTTGGATGCTGCTGCCTTGGTGGAATGCCATTTCTTCTTCAGGGTGTGCCCTGGTTGCAGCAGGCTGCTGCTTTTTTCCTTTTTTTTCTTTTTCCTCTTTTTTTTTTTGTGTGTGTGTGCCTTTCTTGTGGGGATGATTATTTTGGTCTCCAGAACACCCGGGGCATTTGCTCTTATAGTCTTTTTCCTGGTCCTCTGTCGTGGTGACTCTGCCCTCCCCCAGCCTTGTGACTTGGTGTCTGTCTGTCTGTTATGGTATGGCCTGACCTGCATTTATGCCCTGCCACACCTTAGGTTCTGCTCAGAGCACCCAAGGTACTGTCTTTCTCAAGTTTGAATTAATAATTAATATAAAAAGCTTGAAAAAAAAATCTGAATTTTGTTACATAGTGTAATAACTGTTTGTAGATACTGTCCTGAGATGTAGGAATCTATTGGTGATATAAGAGGTTTTGTCTGTAAATAATCAGCTTAGAGTCAAAATGATTTTAATAAAGAGAATTCTTACACAATAATTCAATAAATTTTAATATACAACCTCTGTGTCATGCTTGTATTGCATGATGATGCAATCACTCAGAAGGTATTTCCCTCTTTTTCTTCCTAAGTGCAGGCTGTGTCCTCCTAAGCACCAGGACCCGGAAGCTGTGCAAGGAGCGAGGCTTTTCCCTCCTCCCTAGGCTGTGTTTCTTCAAGATAACCTTGTGCCACCTTCCTGCTGCATCCCTCTGCAGTTCCCAGAGCTCAGGTGCCATCCCTGCCCACGGGAGGAGGCAGCCTCCCTCCACAGGCACTCACGCTGGGCTGGCCCTGGGGCACATGGCAGCTCTGGCTGTGGCCTCTCACCGTGGGTCAGGGCTGCTGAACTGTTGTCACCATTGGTCACTGTTGTCCACCAGCATGAGGCAGAAGCCAGTGTTCCTAATTTACCAGAACAACTTAATTCTTAAATGAATTTCACAGTTTTTCCCAGACAGCAATCTGGCTCCTGGCCCATCTGTCCTGTTTTCTTCCCTCCCCTTCCTTTGCTAGCAGAGTTTTGTACAGAGTCTGCTTCTCCCCCTCTCTTAGTCCCTGCTCTCTGTACTCTGTGTGTTCTTGTTGCCCTTTAAGGGGTCACAAACCACTTGTCCCCTGCATGCTGCCCTGCAGGGCTCAGCACCCGGCCTGGCGCAGCCTCTGCCCCCTCCCTTGGTATTTTTAGTGCAGGGAAGGCAGGTGAGAGCAGAGGGGCACAGGCAGGGGGAGAGCCGCTCTGGGAGGCCCTGGCCTGGGTTTGGCAGCCTGGAGCTGCAGCAGAGCTACTGCAGGCAGGGTTAACCCTTTGCTGCAGGGCTGGGGCTCGCTCTCTGCAGCCTCAGCCAGGAAACCCGAGCTGTGTGAGCCCAGGGCCCCACTGAGGGGGAGGCCAGGCCATGCCCAGCTCGGCTGTGAGGCTGCAACTTGTGGCAGTGGGGAGAAAAAAAATGTGATTCTTACTGTGTGTGGCCTTTTCCTCCGCAGTATTGCATGGTGCTGGGATGCTCAAGTCCCCTCAGGGCTGTGGGGAGGAAACTGCTGTGCTTGCTCCCCAAGAGAAAGGACCAGGGGAAGCGTGGGCTCTGTGGCCACCAGCACCATGCTGTGATGGTGTTGGACTGTGTGCAGGCACTGCTGAGGGGCCGGTGTTCCTCAGCACTGTGGCACTGGGATTGGTCTGAGAGCAGGGATGGCTCTGCCAGGCAGATGATGGTGCCACAGGAGCAACTCCTGCTGACACTGCTGGGAGCAGGGGAAGAGTCAGGCAGCCCCATGATTTCTGGGTCTGGAGAAGGCAGAGCAGAGGGGGAGGACTTCTGTGTTTCCATCTCAGTAGAGCTGTGAATTTCCCGCTATAAATAGTTGCTGTGGAGACTGTGAATCTACTGCAGGCTGACAGGCCTGCTGCCAGGGAGGCTGGGAGAGGCCAGCAGTAAAGTGAATCCACCGCAGCTGTCCGAGGTCTCCTGCTCTCCCAAAGCTGAGGTTGTTCCCAGAAGTGGTGCTGTGATCTGATACCCTGCCCCACTCCTCACCACGTCCATCCAGTGATGCAGAAGTTCGGTGGGCTCAAGGCCATCCCTCCTGGGGCAGTGCAGACTGAAATCAGAGCAGGACCAGCTGGTATCTCACTTTGGGGAGCTCCAGAACGAGCCAGATGACAAAGGGGATGGCGTGTCCTGCCCGTGAGCTGCTGCATGGTGAGTCTGTGCTGGCCCTGGGGCTCGGAGCCCACCGGGGCCACCTGTGTGCTGCGTGCTGTGATGTGCAGGGGTGCTGTGCTCAGCAAGGGCTTGTGGGTCTGTGGTGGGGCAGAAGCTGAAAGTGTGGATTGCTCTGGTGAGTTCTGCCGCTCCAAAGGTGCAGGTGTCATAAGATGTGACTGGTATTGGGCAGCTCTCCAGGCAGGCTGGATGGAGGAGTCCAGGCCAGACGTGAAGCCTCGCTCCTTGTCCGTGGCTCTCACAGGGAGGAGCAGTCCCTGGGCTGAAGTTCTCTGAGCTAGACCAGGCCTGCAGCAATTCAGTGAGTTCTGCACAAAACAGTTGAAATGACAAAAGCAAAATAAGTTGTATTTAATGTGAAAGTGTCAAGAAATGAAGGATTAAAAGCACCAATTGTCCTTTATCACAAAGCTTAGAAAAGTGCATTTCACTTTCCTGTACCAAGTTGCATAGCAACACTCTTCATCTTTTGCCAGTGCTTCCATCCAGAGAGGGTGGATGGAGGTAAATCTTGCATGCCTAAGGATAGACTTGTCTTGCCTCTGCAGCAACAAGGCCACCAGGGCCCAGTGAACTGCCCGAAAGCTCCATCAGTCCTAGGGCTAGGTTGAGTCTTACACTTTGGATCTGCCTCTGGGTCCTATTTTCTCACTGAAGTCTCCTATCACCAGAACACTCCACCAAGGGAAGAAGCTTTTGAACTCTCATCTCCACACACTCAGGAGTTTTCCTTTGCCAGGTGAATGGTAAGCCACATAATTAAAGCTTGCTTTCTCTCAGCTCAGGCCCTGCTGTCCTCTTGATGTGAGTGAAGAAGGCTCAGGAGATGCTGGTGGTGCAGGAGTGTGTGAGGGTACTGATCAGCTTTGTCTGTGCACAAATAAGGAAGATTTTGACTTCAGTACTGTTTCACAGGTAAGATGTCAGCGAGTCTTTGCTGTAAGGAGTGGCCATGTAGACATGCAGCATCCAGGAGGTTTATACCTAAAGGGACTGATTCTGAGCAGTGTAAAGGCAAGGGTTAGAGGTGTAGAAATGTGAGGAGGGAGAGGCATTCTGAGCTCCTTTCAGACTTCTGTGCAGGCTTGGGTGAACAGCATAATGTCAGCTCTGGCACTTTGAGTCTTCCCTGGCAGGATGAACGTCTTGAGCCCAGTCTGACCCTTAACTAGAACTGTGCTGGGAGCTCAGTGGTGCCCAAAGGCAGGCTGTGCCTCTGGCTGCTCTGCTGGGAGAAGAACATCAGCATCTGGAAAGAAACAAACGTTTTGAGAAAGTCAAAACTTTGAGTCCAAACAGGTGCTCTGTCTCCACACCTGGAAGATGTTACTGTTCCAGAAAAACTCCCTGCCACCAGCATTTCCAGCCCTCTATAACTATTTCTGAAAATCTTCTCGTTCAGATGAGTTCTTAGCTTTAGCAACCTGATTTGGAGGATATAAAGTTCAATATTTCTACCTGTGCTAATGGTTTATGGGCATTGCTATCACCTGTCTCAAGCTCTGACAGTGTGTGTTAGCCTGAAGCTTCAGCTGTACAGCAAGTGACATTTCCAAATTATGAAAGGCTGGGTTGGGAGTGTCCCAGCTACTGTGGCTTAAATCTGTATTTCATTACCTGAAATATTTCATTATTTCAGGTGACCAGTGCTGAAGCCAGTCCTACACTGGTGCTGCAGCACTGGGGGACAGCAGGTGGATCAGTCTGTCTGTGCTGTCTTGGTGTTTATGCCTTGGGCTGTCATAGTAATAAACCCCTGGAACAGCCCCTTGCCAGGATGTCCTGTGGCCTTGCTGGGATGTCACAGGATGGTCGGTGATAAACCCGTGCTCCAGCCCCAGGGCTGGACTGTGGGCAGAAGAGCAGCACTGTAATGCTTAGAATGCAAGTTCTGTTTCACACCCCTCTGGAGCAGGAGCCTTCTTCTGCCAGCCAAAGCCCAAATTCCCTCCTCAGCCAGGATGGGGGATAGGGAGGGGGTGCTTTCCCTGGCTGTGGGAGGGGATCCCACAGACCCCATTAAGTCCCTGAAAATACACACTAGGAAATCTGAGACTCCCACCTGGCCCTGGCCTGGGACCAGCCTGCCAGCTTTCCTCTTCTGAACTCTTAAAATAATCCCTGTCTCCCTGAAGTGCCAGAAGTGTTTGTAACAGCCTGACTTCAAGAGCTGCTGGAGGGAAGGGGAAGGAAAGGGGTGAGGGCACAGCAGGGTTATGGCCACCCTGCAGCTCTCTAGCTCTCTTGAAAGGAGTAAAGTGCTAAAGATCACACACCCATGTCCCACAGCTTGGTGTCCCACTGCCTCCATCCCCTCGTGCCAGGATCTGCAGTGTTCCAGGGCCATGGAGGAGCAGGTGCAGCAGGAGATGCCATCAGCCCAGTGCACAGGTCAGTCCTTGGCATGAGGCTGCAGAGATGAGATCATGCCAGGCTCTTCCCAGGCTAGAGGAGGCCACTGGGATCTGTCAGGCTGTCCTCAGCTGCTCGTTCAGTCTAAGAGCATTTAGAGATGTCACTAATACCTCTTGGTGATGGTTTTCCACAGGAGGCAACCCCCCAGTGCAGGAGGGAGAGGTGTTCAACACACGATACCAGGTGCTGCGCAAGCTGGGATGTGGCGCCTTTGCCACTGTCTGGCTGTGCCAGGACATGAGGTGAGAGGCTGAGTGCCATCCAGGGAGGTGGGAAGGGGTGGCTGATGTCCTGGGCAGGGCAGAAACAGCAGAGCACAGTCTGGGAGCATGCCAGGCATCCCTGGACACAGGGAAAACCTGACAGCAAGATCAGTGGGCTGCAACGAGCAGAGCTGGTCTCCAGAAATCAGAGAATGTAAATGAGGTGGGATCAGCCCTTGCTCTGCATTTTCTTTTCTCATGCAGTATCCATGTTCTTTTTCTCTCCAGTCCCTTGCTGGTCCTTGGGGCACTTGTGCTGCCAGATGCCAGCAGGAGGGATGCCCACGGGCTTGGCATGCTGTAGACTGAGGCCAAGGGTGCCTGCAGAAGGGCAGCACCTTCCCTGGGGAGCCCAGGGCTGGCTGATTGGGAGAAAGGGAAGGGCTGCTGGTCAGGGCCACTGACATGCACTGGCTGATAGCTGTGGTTCATTTCCCAGGAGGAAGAAACAAGTAGCTGTGAAGGTTCTGAAAAGCAGGGAAGGCTTTGCTGAGAGTGCCCAGGATGAGGTTGCTTTCCTCCGCTGTGTGAGTATATTCTGTGGGTCTGTGCTTTGCTCCTGAACTGAGTTCAAGTTTGAGTATCAGCCTCCTCATCCCCTCTGCCTCCAGGTCTCAGTCCAAGGAGCTAGGTGAGGTGAGAAATAGGAAAAAAAAAAACCTGAACGCTAGGGAATTCATGGAAATCACCCTGGCTCAGCACTGGCCTCTGAAATAGGCATCTTCTCCTTCCTCCATCATACTGGGACATGATGGCTGTGTCCCACTTGCCTTGTAAGCCCATTTCTTTTAGCTGAGACTGAAATCCAGCAAAAAGAAGGATTCTGCAGAATGATTAGGTAGATAATCAACAGAAGAAGGTGGTAATGTTCATAAGCAGGAGATGGGAATATGCTGTACCTCTGTCATTCACAGAGAAACATCACCCAGAGGACACTGCTGTATCACAACACTGATACTGAAGTAAAAGGAAATATCTGCAACAGAAAAAAATACCATGTACCAAAATACAATAAACATCTGAAGTCAGAAAGCTTCTTCTGGCCTCAGCTAATGGAGGTGGTAATTAGGTGCCTGTATCTGGGTTGTAGCAAGTTGCCTTTGAAGTTGGATTGAACTGCTAGTGCTGGAAAGCTTGTGGTTACAATTCTTCATGTCTGCTCAAATACAAAGTTACATCAGCTTCAGATGCGTAAAAGCTATTAAATTCTGCATTTTAAATTACTCTGTGGCCTTTCTCCAACAGGTTTGAGAAAGGTTTAGTTAACATCTGTAAATCTGTAGGCCCTATCTAAAGGGAGATGAGCCAGATGCAGTGATGCAAGAGGAAGTACCAAGTGGCACTAATTTAATGTAATCAGAGGGCTGCTTTTCTACACATCAGCACAACCCTGTGTAGAGAGTGAGCCTTACCCTTGATTTATTATTAATTCTGAGAGACATACCTGCCCATTCAGCAGCACACAGCTGGTTCCCACCAGCACTGGGGGGTTAGTGCCTGCAGAGCTGCTAAGAGAGATGATCTGGTCTCTGCTTCCAGGGCTGATCACTTCTGCTGTGCCAGAACAAACCTTCTGGCACTGGTGCAGGTGGATCTGGCTTCTGCAAAATGAGCCAGACCAAAACCCTGCAAGTTGTGGCTGTGAAGAGAGAAAAAACCAGCATGAATTGCTGTCCCAGGATAAATGCTCTGGGAGAGCAGGCCCTGGTGCTCCTTGTCACACAGCTGTGTGATGCTGGGGGAGCTGTAGCACCTGTGCCTGGAGGTTCACTCAACACAGAACCCTGGGCCAACAGCACATGTCCAGGTGGGTGTAAGGACAAGCTGAGCACAGGGTGCTGCTCCTACTGAGTGCTTCCCTGGGCTGTTGCAGTTTCCAGCTGCAGATTTCTCAGGCCAAGGGTGATGCTTGTGTGGGCAGGAATTCTCTGTTGGATTTACCTTGAACCTTTGCAAGTCCCTGTGAGATTCAGTACTCACAGCCCTCTGTAACAAGAACTGTCCCCAGTTATCCATGTGCTGTGTGAAGAACCATCTCTGCTTTGTTTTTGCACCTATTGCATGCTGACTTTGAAGACCCCCGGCTCTAGTACAAAGGATGTGTTCACCCCCTCCACCATCCCTCTGTATCCCATAGATCATGCAGTACTTGCCCATAGCCAACCCTTTCCCAGCACAAATAAGCCCCCTTCATTGGGTTCTTACAGTGGAAGCTGCTCTCTACCCTGATAAGACAGGTGGCATTGAATGGCCAAAGACAGCCACAGTGTCTCTGCCTCTCTGCAACCCCTTGAGGGAAATTGCTGAAGGGCTGGTGTGAGGCAAAGGAAATGGACAGCCATTGATGCTGGGAGTGGGGAGCTGTCTTCTTGGGGGAATCCCCTTCCAGCACAAGCAGGAGCACTTCTGTGTCTGCCTGGAGAGAATAAGCAGCAGGAAATGTGCTAGATACTATCAGAAGGATTGGAGTGAGTTGTTTTGACACTGTGAGTGTGATGATCCCACAAAACACACAGAAACTCATTCCTGGTTTTCCTGATGTTGTTTTCATGGGATTTGTCATAAAGGGCCAACACCCAAAAGAGAAAGTCTGTCTGTAAAGCAGGTTCAAGGTGTCCTTGTGCATATATATGTCTCTAATTGCAGCTTTCTTGGAATCCTCCCCCTCAGGTAAGCTGCATGAAGAGGAAGGACCTGGCAGGAAAAAACATCGTCTGTTTGTTAGATGACTTCAGAATGATTGGAGAGAATGGTTTCCATATCCTTCTGTGGAGAGGGCTTTTCTGGGCCAGCAAAGCCTGGGCTTGCCGTGGAGAGCCACAGGATGGTGTAAACCTGGATCCTGTGCTGCCATGAGGAGGATGAGCAGGGCTGTGGCTGGACCAGGGCACATGGGCGTGGCTGGAGGGGCGAGGCTGAATGAGGAGGTGATCGGTGCTTTGGTGAAAGGGAAAGGCTTGGTGGTAACACCTTTCCCTGTTAATGAATCCCTAACTCTTTCCCACATGCGTGCCTGGTATTTGAGGTGCTGGGTCCTTCCATTCGATGTCTGATGGGAAACTACACAGCCCAGGGACTGCCCTTGCCTTTTGTGAAAAAGTCTTTACAGCAGGTGAGAACTTAGCTGAACCAGGCAAGGGCACCAAGGGGCTGTACACTGCGGGACGTGCCTCAGTCTCCTCCCAAAGGGAAGGGCTTGGGTGTGACTGCCAAAGCCTGCAGCCTCCTCAGCTTTGGGAAAGAGTCAGTCAGGGCTACAAAGTGCCAACAGCATACAGGTCTATACTAGGGAGTCAGGGCTGGCGCTTCTGGTCCCATCAGCTCAGTAAATCACTGGGTTCTCTGCTGCTTGTAGAATAGCAGGGGACAATCAGCCTGCCATAGTTCTGCTTCTTGTGGGGAAACCATCTCTAGAAGTCCCTCTGGCAGCAATGCCAGACTGCTGGCATTTGCCTTGGCATCCAGCTGTGGGTAGCACTGTCAGCTCCAGCAGCTTTCTGCAGGGTACCACTGAAGGCTGCTCAAGGTCTCCCTCCCATCTTTACACGGATTTCTAAATTGCTGATTTGGTCAGCTGGTTCTCTCTCCATGCTGAGGTTTCCCTGTGCAGAGCCAAGTTTTCCTTCATTCCTCTGTAAGGATGTGTTATGCTTATTTAAAAGATGGTGAAAACTGAGTTTCTTCAGGGCTGTCTCTGCTTAAGGAATGGGAAACCTGAGTGAGGCTTCAAAATAGTTAAAATTACTTTTTGCCTCTCATGCTGAGATTTATCAGAAGTCTGCACACTTGCCAAGATGAAGATTTGCTACCCTGATTCCTGTGCCCTTCTAGGGATACTAAGAAAGAAAATTGCTTCTTCCTTCATCCTATTTTCTGTAGTAGCCTCTCCTTTCTCTTAAGAAGCTTCACTAACACCTGAGTAAATTACACAAATTTGTGTGAAGGACAACTCTGTGCTTTATTTCACACTCAGGCTTTTGCTTGGTACATTATCTGCTTTAATTGTAAAATCTCAGATCTGGTTTCCCCCTTCAGATCAGCACTGGGGCAGTATTTACTTCTGATTCATTCCAGTTTAGTTATTTAAATCTTTCCCCATGTTTCACAGTTACCATTTAAGGCTGATATTTCCCTGTGGCTGGTGTTCATCCCAGAATAGAATTTGATAATACAGAGAATATTTACCAGCCCTTAATGACTGACCAGAGTGTTAAAAAACAAGCCAAAATCTCCCTATAGCCTTTTCTCTGTTATTGATTTCTGATAGTGACTGTTCATCTCTGGTAGGTGTTGTTTATCTCTCCCCTGTGACAGGCCAGGCTCTCCCTGCTGCATTGCCAGCTGTTCTTTCCCTACATGACTGACCTGCAGGGACCTGAAATCCTCTCTGCACACACTCATGGTCTCTCTCCCTCTTGTCTGTGTTATTCTGTGTGTTTTTCTTTCCTTGTATGGTGGGATGCCCTCCCATGCCATGTCATTGTCATTCAAATGGAAGCTGGGGGCTGGTTATGGTCAATGGGAAGGCACAGAACACAACAGCCATACAAAAATGTTTTTTCAGGAGAAAATTCAGCTTTGTAATCATAATGCCTCCTCATAGCCCCATCCTCTTCCCAGCTCCCTGGCCTTGCCTGTCCGTGCTGGTATCTGTGGATTCCCACGCTGCCTTTTGCTGTGTGCCACCCCAAACTGCCCTTTCCCCACTGGGCTGTCCAGGCCTCCACGTGCTCCTAGGGCTCTGCAGCCGTGCGGGCTCATGAAACCCTTGTGCTGCTCCCAAAGGCCACCCCACAGGAAACCATTCCATGCCAGTAGTCACCACCAGTGCCCAGACTGCCCCTGACTTGCACTCCCGCTGTGCCTGCCCACTCTGGCAGCTGCTGGGGCACGACAGGGCAGTGGGGACCCTCTCAGGTGTGACAGTGCTGCCTCATTGCCCAGGTGCTGGCAGGGCTGCATTTCCTGCACAAGTGCTGCCGCATCATCCACGCAGACATCAAACCAGAGAACATCCTGCTCTATGGAGGCAGCAAAAGGCTCCAAAGGCTTCTCATGGATCCACTCAACTGCAACCAGGGAACAGAAGCGAGGCCAAAGGGACCAGGTGAGCACTCCAGGGCTTTTTTAACAAGAAAATGGACTTAGGTGTTTGTTGGCAGGAGAGAGCTGAGAGGCAGCAGGTACAGATACCTTAGGAAAGGTTCACATCTCCTGTAACAGCCAGTACAAAACATTACAACCAGCACAAAACATTACAGCCAGTACAAAACATTACAGCCAGCTTATGCTGATGAAAGGCCTCTCCTCTCCCTGCTTAACACAAACACCAGGCAGGGCTCAAGGCACCTACAGAAATGCGGTTTTGTGTGAAGGACAACTACAGGTCACAGATATCTTTTGCAGCCCCACCATGACCTTGGAGCTCACTCTCAAGGCTTTAGGTACAGGACAGTCCCACGTGTCTGATGTTTTCAGCTACTGGAAGGTTTACACACAAAATGGCTTGATCAGAAAGCTGTAGGATGCTCCTGCTCTTTATTTCCCTAATTTCTGAGGTTTGTGGGAAGACTTGTATGTGCTGCTAATCTTCAAGGCCTTCTGAGACATAATTTATTTGCACAGAATGGTGTGAATATTGAATAAGATGTAGGGCTGGAGAGTTTCTCAAGAGATTATCTCATCTCCCAGCAATGAGACCTTTCATATTATCCTTGCACTGTGTTCTCCTGTGAGCATTTCTCCATGACAGTGTTGTTCTGTCTCTCAAACTCTGGGGCAATCAGAGAATGCTAAACTAGTGACCAAGTCTTTTGCTTAGAGCAGAAAAGCACAATATTAAGCATAGGCTGACAGCTCACTGTAAGGCACTAAACCAGGAATTACCTTTTTCTGGGATCACATGGAAGCATAACCTCCATGTTGCTTGCCAAGCAAGTTGTATCCAAGGTCTGTGACAGCCAGGGTTGCTGAAGGCTGAGGAGAAATTACAGATGTTTTAGTTCTGACTGGTGCTGTCCTCTGGGCCCACAGTAATTTAACCTTGGTACTAGAGGAACCTGGCAGCAGGACAGGAGCATATGGTCACACTGTTCCACTCCAAGTTACTGTTCTCCCAAACATTCTCTTATGTTTTTGCTGGACACAAGGTCTTATTTTGTGTTCCCTCAAAAAAGAGGGATGGCATTTGATTTATGATAAAAAGTATTTAGGACCTTTTAGGCTAAGAAACTTTAAGGGAAGGCAGACATGCCTCTCCTGTGGTAAGTGCCATGTACCTGCTGATTCAGAAGGATCTGATTTCTCTTTGTCCTTTCCATTTAGGAGGTGATCTTGGCAATCAGTTGGAAGAATCTGACTTAATGAGCATAGAGGTGAAAATTGCAGATCTAGGAAGCGCATGCTGGACAGTGAGTCTGCTCTGAGTCTCAATCCCATGACAGTGTAGGATGCTGTGTGCTTCTTTCCATCCCACACTGTTTGTCTGTCTGTCCCTTTACAACTGAACAGCTGTCTCAGAGATGCTGATATTGGTGTTACCTTTGGCACTCTCAGCTCCAAGGTGTGTACAGTCTTCCTGAGGCACCGTCAGCTTTGGATTTTTTTCCAGCTCGCAGTTAGTCCCTACAATTAGAAATGTAAAACTATGGTCAGTGTGAAATGGTGGGAGGTAGATTCCCACGGGTGTCAGTGGGGCCAGGAGCCATGCCCTGTGCAGAGCTGAGAACACACATTCATTTATTTGTGTCCCCAATGTCCTGTCACTGCACAAGAAGCTTGTGACCACCAGCATCGCTGTGACTGGTTTAGGGACACCAGCCACAGGAGTTTATTTCTGTTTCTGTTTCAGTACAAGCCTTTTTCCAAGGAGATACAGACCCAGCCATACCGTGCCCTGGAAGTGCTTCTTGGGTTAGATTATGGCACTCCTGCGGATATCTGGAGTACAGCCTGCCTGGTAGGACCGGGGACAACACTGTGTGTGTAGGTGACAGACATTACCTGGCCGGGGCAGCGTGTCCTTAGCATCCACCTATCCACGTAAAGAAAGTTTTTTTCTGAGAAGGCAAAAGGGGCTGTTTGCACCCATTCCCTTCAGGGCAAAAGTCTGCTGCTGGTACAACTCGCTCCTAATTTAGTTTAAGCTCTAGGGCAATTCACACTCCATGCAGATTAGCTCAGAGACTTGCCTGCTTTTCATCCCGAGCTAAAGGGGCTGTTTCACTGTGATACCGATCAAGCCAGCGTATTTCCACATTTTAGGATCAGTTTTGTGTAATAAAGAGGGCAATTAGTACTATCAGTTAGTGGGCAAGGAAAACTCCAAGACAATTAGTGAATTAATAGTGCTACTCCATTTCTAGGCATTTGAAATGGCAACTGGGGAGTGTCTATTTGATCCTCAACCTGGGAAATACTTCTCCAGAGATGATGGTAGGACTCCATGAGTTGTATTCATTTCACTGACAGAAGTGTCACAGTCTGTATCTAAATTTGTCTTCCCTCCCTCCATCTAGATCATGTTGCTCGTATTATTGAACTCTTGGGAAGAATTCCTCCTCAAATTGTTTTCTCGTGGAACAAGTCAACGAAATTTTTCAGCAGGCCAGGTAAGAACTGGCATAAGGAAGTTTATTTTAAAAATCACTGCAGATCTCTGACACACTCCTACTCAGCTCATGCTGAACTTCCCCAAAAGTTACTCACATAATGCAGGCTACAAACAGGGATGGAACACAAATGGAAATTTCATAAAGAGCAGTAACCTGCCCTGCCCATCTTTGCAATCCATGAGCATTCCAGGGATGAATGCAAAATCCTGAAAAATGGTCATAGCAAACACCCAACAGGGAAAGCATTTCCACTCTTTCTCCTTTGGATTTGGAGAAAATGGAAATACAGACAGGAAACAGCTCCCTGCCAGGAAGGCTGAAGAGTGTGTAACTGGCTGGATTTCACCCGTTCACCAGCAGAGAACAATGATGACCAGGAATGGGACACTCATATCCTTCCAATGTGGCTGCTATATTTAGTCTCCTGACCCAACTGCAACATCTCTTCTGTTTTATTCTCCCCAGTTCCTTTCCCTTTGACTCATGATTCTTGAAACCCTTCTTTGACCACAAGGCATCACATGACTCCACCCTTCTGCAATTTGGCCTATCATCCTTCTCTGCTTTCATGCTTATCAGCCTACCCACAGTTCATTCAGTGCTTAGTACTGGTCCCCCGCTGGAATTTAACAAGCACCTCCCTGCACATCCACATCCTTTGCTCACTCTTGTCTTCTGTGGTGCTTAAAAGAAATGAGTCAAAACTAATTCTACACTCTCCCTGTGAACCAATCTGGCCTGACCACACATGCCTAACTTGAATCACTGTATTTACACCATGCACTACCCAGGACGAGGGTTGTTTCTCGCTCAGTCATACACTCTGCTGGGCCCTACAGAGCTGGCTGGCACATAACAAATTCAACAAGGGTGTCTTGCGAGCTCTGACACTGGAATAGAGTGATGCATCTGGGTGCCTGTGGGCAGGCACAGGGGACAAGCAGCAATGGCTCTGGCATGGTTATTCTGGGAACACTTTGTGCACTCTTGGCACATTTTCAGCTAAGGAAAGCATTCAGGAACAGGGAGACTCCAAGCACTAGCTTGAAAAGGTGGTTCCTGAAAAGCACCCGAGAGCCAAACCTGCAAGGGGCAACGCAGGCGGAACTTACAAGGGTAATTCCAAGAAGGCACAGATCTCTCAGGATGCTCTGGGTTAATGCTGAGCGAGGCGCGGCAGCAGCAGCCGCGCAGGTGTGACTGAGGCGCTGTGCCCACGCTGTTTCTGCCAGGCGCTCTCCTGCGGCTCTCCCGGCTCTCCCCCCGTACCCTCCCCGGCATCCTGGCGGACCGGCACGGCTGGACACCGCGGGAGGCGACCGCCTTCGCCGCCTTCCTGCTGCCCGCGCTGCACTACGCGCCCGAGCGCCGCGCCAGCGCCGCGCAGAGCCTGCGGCACGCCTGGATCGCCGCGCCGTGACCCGGCCCGGCTGTCCCCGCCCGGCGGCTCCGCGGGACCC
>VZTB01007293.1:278940-353145 GCA_013397245.1 Thryothorus ludovicianus
ATTTGCTATTTTGGTGGCAATTTTCCAGTATTCCTGTAGCAAATCAGGCGAGCTGCAGCCCCTGTCCCTGCTGAGCAGGGAGAATGTGCAGTGCTCCAGGCCTCCCTGCTGAGCTCACACAGGGGTGGGACTTGCTAAGCTGCTGAAATCGCAGCTAATGCCCACTGAGCATGCTGAGAAACAGTTTTTCAACTGCTCCTAGTTTAATTTTTTTTTTTTTTTTCTATAATTAGCAAAGATGCTCTTTGTCTTGAAGGATGATCTACGGGACAAATCAGGAGGTTCTGGTTCATCGTCCCCCTTCCCCCCACCCGAGCCCGTGGTGAAGTAGTATTTTCCTGTAACAAAAATAGCTAAAGGGATTTTTCCCTCACTTCAACTGATGAGTCTAAACTTGAAAAGCCGTGGCCCAAAAAAAGAAATCTTCAGCAAATAATAGCCTTAAAGCTAGTTTTTGTTGCCACAAGTCCTATACAAGCATCAATATGGTTGTTTAAACTGTAAATCTGCATCATTTTGATCTTTAAATCTGACTTAAATGCTGAAATAAGTAGAACAAACAAACTATATGTGAAATAATATATTTGAGAAATAAAGTATTTCTTGGTGAGTTTTATTTTCCTCCTGCCAAACATGCACAAACCCCAATTATTTTAATGAGCAACATGGGAAATATTCAGCAAAGTGTACTGATGTACTCAGACTTAAAGGTGGAAAAATGTGGGAGGATTTGTCAGCAGCTTGAGTGGCAAGCTTTTAGTGAGCGGGAGAAGTAATTTCTTTTGTGGTCAGGAATCTAATAGTCCCACATTCACCAAACATGAAGAAAAAAGGGGGGAAGAGAGAAGGAACGTAGACTAGTGGCATTGAGAAATGGTCAGGAATTTGACTTTTAGAGTGAAGTTCAGAAACGATCTGTTGTTTATGCTAAAGTGTAATCCTTATAAACTTGATAACGTAGACAGGTCTTGCATTCCACCCTGAGGGTCACAGAAGGGCTAAGTTTAGCAAAAGGGAGGTATCCCAAACACTCAGATCTATCTAATTTTCAAGGCAGCAAACTTTTCTGTTTTCATCCTGCTCTAAACAAGCTTCGTTTTGGGTTTTTTTCTTCTGTTTTTTTCACTTACAAGCAGCTGCTTGAGGCAAAAATGTGAGTTAGCTTTAAAACCAAAATGCCCTAAAATATTTTTAAGTAATTTCATAGTAGAAAGGTCACGGTGCTTTTGATGTGTTCATATTTAGAGCATGATTACAATTGCAATCATACACATTGACAAGAAGATATTGTCTGGATTTGGTAGCTGCTCATTTAGTGACTCAGGCCTATTCCTGTTGTCCTCCCAGAACTCATACCAGGGTTTTTCTTCTGCAGCCTTGCTGATTTACAGGACAAAATGTTTTCAGTGATCCTGCCAGCAACCTGGAAAACAGTTTGAAGTTCTTTCTGGTACTTTCTTTCTTTTTTCACTTTAAAGCAAGCAGTCTGAAATGCAACTTGTTGATAGGGAAGGCGTGTGGGACCCTGCCATTAAACATTTTCGCAGAACATGCTGGATGCCACTGATTCAGTCAAGGAAAAAAAAAAGAGGATGCAGCTTGGAGTTTTAGTTCGTTGGCATTGGATTATGTGGCCTCTTGGTTTTGCATGACTTTGAATCATGAAAATAAGTGGCAGAGAATTTTTGAGGATTATGTTGATGGTCATATTTGGATAAAGAAGCCCAGATGAGACAATATTGCTCACCCTGTAGGACAGGGAGCAGAATAGGGGAGGTGCAGAGGTTATAGCTGGTGGGAGGATGGGCCCAGGAAGACTTAAAACTTATCACAGCTCCAGGTAGTACAGAGAATGGGAACAGAGGCATATTTTTCAGTGTGGTTGTGTTTCCCAGCGCTGCCTCTGCCCAAATTACATCTTTCTGGGAATGCTTGATGTCAGATTTGAGGACTGGAACCCTGCAGGATTCTGGTGTGGAAACTGCTGCCAAGGAGCAGCTCTCAACTGTTTTTATGGGAGAGAGAGGAGGTGAGAACGTATCCTTGCTTGTAGGCAGGAAGGAGTACACTGGGAAAAGTTTGAGAACCAGTGATTTGGGAAACTGAAGTGCCCTGGGGGTTCAACATGGAGCCCTTTAAATAGCATGCCTCAACCTGAGCTGCACTATCAATTTATAGATACTTGGAAGAGTACACAAGCCTTTTGCATTTGTGTGGCCTTTAACTAAAGACACTAAAACATTATTTGCTGTGTTTCAGTGGCATTGAATTGGAATAACTTATGATGTTAAAAGAATGCTTTCAGTAATGTGGCTGTAGATTAACTTTTGCTACAGCAAAGATCTGGAAGCTTCCTGTATAAATACATCTAAAGTGAACCTTTGAAGAAAAGGTGACTGCTTAATTGAGTTAAGTAGGCTCTGTTTGACTCTAGAGGAGACTGGCTTGCTGGTTCAAAGTTCTCTTACAGTTTTATGAACTTAAAGATGTTGGGGTTCAAGATGGCCTGGAAGTTAAGAGAGAACAAGGATACTTGCAGGGTGAAAGTCAGGTTCTGAGCTTGTCACAAACTCGCTTTGTTGTGCAGTTCTTCTAATTTCTACCTCAGGGTTTGCTTGTATATGGAAATTTGTGTGTTAAACTGGAATGAGTGTTTGTGACGCACAGTATATTCATTGTGCAGCTTTGTGCAGGTTTTTGGTGCACAATGGCCTCCCATGGCAGTTCAGGCTGCCAGCCCTGTTCTTCCCAATGCTACTTTTGCCTCTGTTCTGGCCCATGCCTGCCCCAGCAGTGAACTACTCAGGAAGACTACCATTCAGAAAACAAGTGCATTTCATTTTTGAAAGGAAGAGTTTTCTGCTGGCTTCTGCCTGAACTGCTTGACTGTGGGGTCAGGTTAGCACCAGTGCAGGGAGGGATGGAGAGGCTGCACTGAAGCCGTGCCAGCTGAAGTCAGCTTGAAACTATTGCAGAACTGCACCCTGCGAGCGAGGTTACTCCGGGTGAAGTTACACGAGACAGCTGAACATATCCAACTGCTCTGCTGCTGAATGGGGGAAGTTTTGTTCCCCCTTGCTCTCTCACCCTACGGGGAGTTCTGCCTTTTTTGTTTGCCAGCTCTGGTTCCTGCTGGATTCCTTTTCTGAACTCCTCCAGCTTGCTAACCCAGCAGAAAGCTGTGTTAGGGTTATTTTATGTTTTGGGTTTTGCTGGATTATTTTGTTTGCCAAGATAGTGAACTGAACTGGCTCACTGAGAGATTTGTCAGGCATCCAGAGCCCTCACAAAACAAATAGGGGAGAGCATATGGGTGGAAGTGCAGAGGATGTGGTGGGGACCGGAGAAGGGGAACAGGGTCTCCGCCTTTCGGTGCCGCACCCAGCGGCCAGCTCAGGCTGTGCCCTGTAACTTCACTCCTCTGGAAGGAGAGTGAGCCACCATGCACTGCCTGCTGACAGACCTGGGCCAGTCTCTGAGTTTGTGCCCTTGATCACTGCGTGTGGAGTGCTTTATTCACACAAACCCTTAGTTTCCTGCTTGAAAATTGGTGATGTAGTCTTGCCTTCATCTGTTCTTGTTTGTTTGAGAAACTGGTCAGATGTGAGTTTTAATGTAGGCTTGATCTGTGATGGTGGAGAAGTGTTACAGCCTAAGCTTAGTGCTTAACTGTTTCAAAACAGCAAAATCTTATAGGTATACTTTTGCAGAAAGTCAATAATGCAGCTGAAAGCTGGAGCGATGGGTCATTTTGGAAGATGACAATACGTTAATTAGAATAAAAATATCACTAATCTGTGTGAGTAAATGCACCACACAATGTTTCTTACCTTTTTTTTTAACCTAGGAATTAGAAAGTGTTTTGTATTTACTTGCCAGTCTTATGCGTAATGAAATACCAAGGTGTGCAGAAAATTACAAATTACTGAAGATACACTGTCAAATGTATGAAAAAAGATCATGGCATGAATTCCGTACAACTTCACTGAAAATATATATAGTATGACTGGAACAACACAAAAATGTAATTCAGCCAAGGCCAGTTGCAGCAGAAACTTCAATCCTATTTCTTTAAGATGGAAAACTTGGTTATAGCAAATTTGAAATAAAGCAATTGTCTGTGCACTGCAGATCCTGTTGTGTGCTGCTCTGTCTGCTCACTGCAAGCTGAGACTTTGTCTCATACCTAGTGAGACTACTTGGTCTAACAGAACTTGAGGCAGCATTTTGGCTGTTTGTGTTTGAATAAAGGTATTTAAATGTTAGCATGTCATGACATCTCCAAACGCGTATTACTGTGCAAAAAAAATTCATGATGGGTGTGAGCAGTATGTCTCATAAGGAAGAAATCTCATCTGTTGCAAGGGTAATCTTTTATTTAATGAAAACTTTTGCAAATAGCCCCCAATCAATCACTTTGCCATAAGGGAAGCAAGCAGAGTGTATGTGCTGTTGTTTGACTTTCTGCAGTGTGCAGCTGAAAGCCCAGGTGAGCACTGGGGTGATGTGTAGGGAGAGCTCTGGAGGTTCCATCTGAATCCTTGTGTCTGCTCCTGGGTGATGTGTAGGGAGAGCTCTGGAGATTCCATCTGAATCCTTGTGTCTGCTCCTGGGTGCTGTGTAGGGAGAGCTCTGGGGACTCCATCTGAATCCTTGTGTCTGCTCCTGGGTGATGTGTAGGGAGAGCTCTGGGGACTCCATCTGAATCCTTGTGTCTGCTCCTGGGTGATGTGTAGGGAGAGCTCTGGGGACTCCATCTCAATGCTTGTGTCTGCTCTCCACCCATGCCCCAGGATAAGGACTCAGGGTTGGAACACATCGTTTTTCTGTGACAGTGGCTGGGCAGGAGGTGGAAAGTTCTACTAGGACGTTGCATTTTGGGGTATGTCATCCCAAATCTGTCTCTTTAGATATGTCACTTATCAGTAGGAAGATCTCTGCTGAGGTTAAACCTGTGACTTGTGAGATAAGCAGAGGAAATACCTTCACTCTGCCCTGCAGTGGTACTGTTTGGAGGGGCTGTTTCTTGCATTCTCTGCCTGAGGTGGGAGGCACTTGGATGCCCAAGTCCCAGGCTGCTGGCATTCTTTTTACACCTATGGAAATCACCAGTAGTGCTGTTAAGAGCGGTGCTTGTTGCCTTTCCAGCTTAGCTCCTGAAACACTTGGAGCATGGGGCGGGTCACTCAGAGTCAAGAAGCTGAGCACAGAAATGTTTGCATCTGACAACACAGGTTTGATCTCCGGTGGATTCTCTTTGGCCACTGCAGGTTCAAAGTGTCCTTTATGAAAGGTTCAGCTGCAGAATTTGTAAGAAGATGCAAAACTCACACACTGGGCAAAGACTTTCCCCAAAAGCTGCCATGGAACAACATAAGAGTTGAAACTGATGTGTCACAGTTGCTGTTTCTTTCTCCTGCATTTCTAAGTCTTACGTGTGCAGACAGCAGTAATAAATTAATAAAGAATAAAGCACTAGCATGTTCTAAAAGTGAGACTATGCATTGAAATCTGCATTCATTAGGTAAGCCTCTCTTGAGTGCAGCTTGGGACTGTCAGCTTGAAACTGGTCAGCAGAAATTTGTTGAATCACATGTGGAAAGGGGATCTCAGGGAGAATGAAATGGGATGTCCAAATGTTGATGTAAGTTCTGTGGTTTTTGCAGAACTTGGAAGTATGAAAGTGTAACCAGGATCCTCTCAGTGAAATCCTTTGCTTGAAAAATCCTTTTTTTTTTTTTTTTTTTTTTAACAGTCACTCAGCAGAGATGGGTGAGGAGCAGGCTGTTCTTGTAAGCAAAGTTTGTAGCTTTCTGTTGCTCTTCCAGTGTCAGAGTTTAGGCATCATTCCTTTTTTCTGAGTAATAGTGAAGCAGTCTGTTCCCATGAGAGTCACTGGGCTGGGGCAATACTTGAAAGGAATTCTAAAATTTTCAGTTTTACATGAAGAGAAGGTTGTGAAGGAGGAAAAGTGGCCTTGACACATATTTAAAAAATGATGGAAACTTTTTGCTGAAGTTGTTGAGAGATGGTTGTTACTGAAATATTACATGAGTTTAAAATGTAGAAATTCATCTTGAACAATGGGATGTTCTATGAAATTCTGTTAGTACTGAAAAGGTATAATTTAGTTTGTGTTAAAATCTCTGCAGTTGCACTGATCATGGCTGATTTTTGGAGTCTGCCACTTCTCTCCCAGGATGGGTGTGCGAGTCCTTAGCCTTTGCTGACCAGAAATGAAATGTGTGAAATGGCCAGTGGCTGAAATTTTTTTTCAGGTGCTTTTTGCCCCTGAAAGTTCAAGATAAAATGCTGGCAAGATGATGTGTCCCCACTCCTCCTCTGCTTAAAGCTAGATATAGCCCTGGGTTTCATGTCTAGAAACACTGTATGTGACATCTCAGGAGTGGCATTTTGATTTTGCTGATAAAAATATTAAGGCACAAAACAGGAATTGGCTCGCATAGGATCTCTTATAGGCAATGTGGAGGTACAACATGTTTGGTTTGGGGGTTTTTTTGGCTTCTGGACTAGTGGTGCAAAGTGTAGTTTTAGATGGCTCTCTCACCCATGCCAGTCATGACCTCTGCCTACATGTCCACGTTCTGTAGTGTTGTGTTCCTTCTCTAGGTATCTTCACTTTCTTTCAGCAGAGCTGTCAGTGGTTTTAACACTGCTGTTAGTAGCAGTATTAATAACTAATAATAAACTAATAATTTAATACTGTTAGTAGGTGTGGTGAGGAGGGCATTGCATTGTGGATACAGGTGAAAACATCTGTGTGAGCTGATGGGGAAGCCTGGTAGTATGAGCCAGGGTGTTTTCCCTGCCTGTTTTCACTAGCTTTGTAATGCTCCAAGGTAGTTTGGGTTATGAACAATGCTGCTACTGATTGTAGCCACAGGACTGATAAGCTATATAAAGGGGCCTTCAGAGTACTTTGGCAAACTGTGTTTGGATGTCTAGTGTGCACAAAATCTATCTGCATCATTCAGGAAGATAATTCTTGTCTGTGCTGTTTTCCTTCTGTGTTGAGATCATTCTCCTGTCCAACTGTTACCAGCTGAGGTCTTGATAGTTCTCAGTTTTTCCATAATGACAAAATCAAATTAGCCCTGTGATGAGTGGTGCATGTGAAATTCCTTTTGGTTAAAACACATTGCCCTGAATATTTTCTGGCTGATTTTTTTTTCCTTGTGAGAATTCAGCATCTTGTGTTTGAAAGAGAAAGGAGAAAAGATGCAGATGAGGAAATGCTGTTGTTTAAGGTACAGGGAGGAATGCGTAGCTTGTTTCTAGAACGCAATCTGTCCAGCTGTGACTTAGTCATCCTCAGTCTTATATAAAATGTGCCCAATCTAAACAGTTGAGCATCTCCCTCCTGAATGCGGCAAACCTTTTATGCTTATGTGAAGATGTGAAGCTGTAACAGGCACAAGCCATCATCTTAGGACTACCTTCATACTTGTGAACCTGCAGCATCCATCATACTGTCAAGCCTCATTTACTCATGTGATGGGATTTTTTTTTTTTATTTTATTCTGTTCCACATTTTTTTCAAGCTTAAAGAGATTCCTTGCTGTTGGCAGGGAATACAGCACTAATAATTCCAGACAGGAGAGCAGAGAACGTAACGTGAGAACAAGGATGACTCTCTTGAATCAGACTGAAGGTTTTGTTCATCTCTGACAGGGCCAAAAATTGATGTTTGAGGAATAATGTAAGGTGAGGAGATCACAGGATCTTGGCTAATGTCTAATTTCAGTGTAGTAGTTCATGCTGTTACATTACATGCAGCCCTGCTCTTAGTCACTTGGATTTCACATAGCTGTTCTTCAAGGAAAGGGGGATAACGTGACTATTATGAAATGCTTTTATATGGATAAATGTATTTCCACACAAGTCCTTTGTTTATATAATTATGGAGGTTTTGGAGGGGTGGGGGAGATTTTTCTTAGTGACAAGCAGGAACTTGTAAGCTTTGTAGGAACTGGCATGTGTGAGTTGAGAGATATTCTGTGCTAGTTAAGGGATGATGGACAGCCTTGTTTAGGTAGTCAAGAAAACTGATGTGAGTGTGGTATTAAATGTGTTGATAAAGAAAGGTGCTGATAAATCTTACGACTGTGGACGTGGAAGATGACATTTAAAATTCTATCAGTACATTTCCCATTAATACTCATTTCATGAAACTGGGGAAACTGGCATCTTTGGTCACACATATATGATGGGGAAGGTCTCCTTAGGAGGGGTACTTGGAACTGAGCTTCACTTGCGTAGTTGGAAACATTCTTCAAAGGCTTCTGAGAAAGTGTTTGATGTAGTTTTAATTCTAAAAAGAAAGTTCTACAATTTTTTTCATAAGAACTACAAATATACTGTGCTCGCTGTGAAGACTTCAGGCTTGGGTTGATGCTGCTTGGGGACCTCAGGGCTGCAATGCATTGCATGATTTTTGTGGTAAATCCATATACTGTTTTTCAGGCTGTGCTTGACAAACATGGCCTAGCTCTCATGTAAGCTGCAATGCCAAGTGTAAAAATGACTAGGTGAGATTTTCCAGTCTTTGTTGGGTGAAAAGTCAGATCATCAGAAGGTTATTTTTGGCCTTAAAATACATAGTTACGCAAAGACTTAGGGGCCTTGGAGAAGAAAATGAGCAATGCTGATCCAAGCTGGCCCCTGCTTTGGGGGGTTTAGTCAGTTTACCCTCAGTGGTCCTTTCAATTCTGGATTATTCAGTGCAAGTTAGACTGGGTGTAGGAGGTGTGAGGGTCATGCCTGTTTTAGGTGGAGAGGGCAAAAGGTAGGAGGAAGAAGGCTGTACTCTGATACTGGAAATGTTTGTGCTGAAGAAATTGCATTAACAGTGAAGACCTGAAATACCTGAGACTGGAACTTGGCATTGACACACCTAGCTTTGTAGACAGTTGTGAGATGAAATCAGATTTTAATTCACTGTTCTTTAGATTCTTCTTATCAGGATAGCATAAAATATTTGATGATTCTTTATCACTAGAGAGGTGCTAGTGGGATAATAAAGTATATTTAGGGATCTCTGAATTGTTTTGCCACATTTCAACAGAAGATGTGAATCCATCCAGTTGCAAGGTGATGCATTTGTTAGCAAAACTGCAGACCCACCAATAAACTGTGAAACAGCATTTTGGAAAGCAGTAGCTCAAAGGGCTTTAAGGCCTTTACAGCTTGTTGCCTCTACATTGTACTTGGGCCATTACTTTATTTAAAAGGGTTAATGTGATTCTTGGGCATATTGAGGAGGAGAAAAAAAAAGTGGGGGAAAGGAATGTGAAGCAAAATAAGTAATCTTATAAACACAGCAGTGTTGAGACTGATACTGGAATTGAATTTTGGTTTCCTTGCTTCAAGAAGAATGCCAGTGTATTTGGAGAGAATTCAAAGGACAGCTGCAGAAATGATCCAGGGACTGGAAAATAAGCCTCATGATGTGAGGTTTAAAGGAGCTCAACTTACTTAGCTTATTGAAAAGACAATTGAGAGAGGACTTGATCTTGCTCTAAAAGGACTTGTGAGATTTGCTGACAAAAGCATAGCAATATCAACTGAGGTTAGACAAATTCAGTTTTGAAGTACAGTTTTTTAGCGATGATAGTAATTAACATTGGATTTGTTTACAAGCAAGGGGAAAGGAACAAAAGTTCATCTTAGTCTTCCACGAAAGGCCCAACTTACTTCATTTTGGAGAAAATATATTGTGATCGATTTTTTTAAATTATGATAATATGCCTTTCCTGACACTGGAATTGAAGAATCTGAAGATTTTGTGCCATGACAAGTTGGTGCAAGTTCAGGTGCCTGAACTTGCAGTCACAGCCAAGATCATGAAATTAAGATGAATTTAGAGGAGAAATAGTTAAGCTGGTGCTAGAATACTACTTGCATAACACACCTAAGATGTGAAGGAAACTCTGAAATTTAATGCTTTGTGGTGTGCATCATTGGAACGCAGCTCTTTCCCATACTGTGTTGCTTCAGATGTTTAAGATATGGTTAAGGCTTTCTGAAAGCCCCTACAGAGAAGCCCTGATGTAACTGTGTGCACTCACTGTATTCAGATGAGCATTCCTGCATTCCGGTTGACCTCAGCAGAAGTCTGTAAATCTTTTTCATCCTATTTTAGAAACAGTGTGAAAAAAATTGCACAATGGCAATATGATTATAATTCCTCTGAGAGTAAGCACAAACTCTCCTGGTAGGTTTCATTCTTAAATGAATGTAGGATATTTTCAATTTCTCGAGTTGACTGGATTTGTACAGAAAGTTTATTTGTGTTTGAAACAAATAATTGTAAGAAGTGGTGTTCTAATGGCACTTGTTGGCTGGTTTTCATGCCATCGAAATGAGAGTACTTTAGCAATTCTATTTGTCCATCACTTTGTAAATTCACCTGGGGAATTGAGTGACTCAGTTTGGTAATGGCTCCAGATCATGCTTCTACTTTTTATTTGCAGTTGTGCATTCCACCACTCCCTTGATGGCTGCCAAGTTTCTATATTTCCATAGATTACCTTGTTCCAGATGCCTTTGCAGTCATGCAGAGCTCTTAAATTCCCTTCTGGTAGCTCTCAAAATCTGCTGTTTTGTGCAGGTGGAGCTCTCCCAGTTGGTTCTGCCTGAGTGCATGCTCGTCCTTGCCTGTGCAGAGGAGGACACTGAGCTACCTGGGCTGCTCTTTTCTCCTGTGTGGCTGCATTCCTGCCTCTCCACTCTTCCTCCTCCGGGTCCAGTCAGGGAGGAGCCCCCTTGCTGTCACCTCTGCAGCTGTGCAGTAAGGAAATGCTTCTATGTTCTATGGAAGAAAAGGCAGCTGAACATTTTCTATTAATTTGTCACATAAATTGTGCTGTTTCTGAGGTGGGAAAGAAGTTGTCTGGCAGCTGGAAGTTTCCTTGCTTAGGGCTAGAGGGATAGCAAACTGCAGGAACATGTTGGGGCACTACACAGCACAAAAAAGCAAAGACCTCCAGCTTCGAGATCAAGTGCAGCAACCCCTGCTACTCACCTTGTCCAGACAGCCCTGTCTGCCTTAACCTGCAGGAGCAGCTCGCAGGAAGTGTTGCACACACAAGAGGTTGTGAGGGCTTAGTTTGGGAGTAGGGAAATCTCCCTCTTCCTTGCCTTCCCTCTGGGCTGTGCCATTGTCCCCCTCTCCACAGCACCGCAAGGCAGATGGAGGGGACCTGGTGAAGGAGGGCTGTCAGTCTGTTCAGCCCCAGCAACTTCTTGCATTTCAACCTCTTTGTTTCATCGTGTGGTTGTACATACAATGTGCTTAGTTGCATTTATGATAATCATGAAAAATATCCTGAATGTATTACTCTGCTCATAATTCACCATTCAAAAAAGATGGAGGTAGCAGATAGCATTACAAAGATGTGTTACAGAAGCACTCAGCATCGCTTTCGTGTGAGCTCTCTGGGAGCTTTCTTGGCCAACTGTTTGATGTCAGTGCTCCTGTGTTACCACCCACAAGTAGTTAAGGTGGTTGCTGGTGTGCTGTGCTCTTCTCAAAGGAAGAAATTACTAATTTATGTGCAAGTCATCAGAAATAAGTCAGGTTTAAGTGATTTTTGTCTTTTTTCAGTCACTGGTTGCAGGTGTTCTACTGCTAATTTCTGGTCATCTGCATTTACTTTGAAAATATGTTCAACTGGATTATCTGCTTTTTATCTTGTTAATAAAAAAATGGGCTATTCAAAAAAGCAATCATGGCTCTCAGCACTGTCTCGCCAAGCTTTGCATTTCTTGCCAGCAGTTAGGAAGTGGATATTTGGGAGTTTCCTGAATAAGCATTACAACTTTTTCTCTGTGGTTGTAAGAGCAAGTCTGTGATTATATTGTTTTACAAAAAAATTACTAAAATAACTTGTAAAACATTATATTCCTTAAATCTGGTTGGGCCATTATATTGTTGGCTGCTGTCTTATTCTGTATATCTGACTACTAGGTGAACATCCACTGTGCATGGAGGATCTACCATGCAGAGCTGGGATATGCCAGAGTCAGTAGCACCTGCATTTTGGGATCAGTGCATATCTTACCAGTGCCAAAACACCGTATAGTGTGAGATGCAACTCATCTAGAAAAGTGAAATACGATAGAGAACATCTCTTGGACATTGTTCAGCATTATTGAGTGGCTGGAAGCCCCAGAAGGGGAACTAAAGGGTTTTGGCTGATGATGCCTTTGAGCCTCATGATTGCTCTCCACCACTGTCCTACCGACTCTGCTCTCTGACAAGTTTTGTGCTGGGTAAAGCACATCTGCCAGAAATGTGTGAATTTACTAGGGGTCCCAGAACCATCTTACATGACCAAGAGTGCAACTGGGCACCAGGTCCTGGGCAAGTGCCAGTGTTGGCCTTGTCTCCTAGAGAGATGTCCGTGAGAAGGGGATGTGGTGGGACAGTGCGGCGGGCTGAGCCTTGAAACCTGTCACAACACGGGAATATTGCCAAAATCCTGTAAAATTCACTGGATTTTAATGTGTAACAGCGATTATGTAGCTCAGCAATGGATCCGACTCTTGCCATGTGCAGCACGGGTTGCAGGTGGTTTTGTCACCTGGTTTCTCACTCGAGGCACATCGGACAGACCGGTGTTTGTGGAACGTGGCTCAAGAGCGTTACACAAGCCTGGAGTAACTTCCTTACAACGTGGAGGAAAAAAAAAAATGTATTTGCATGATCTCGAGCCCAGGTGCAAGGCTGCAAAACTTGCCAGTCACAAACCACAGAGGCCAGGTTGGAGATGGAATGGCACTCGGTGATGGTTTGGCCAGGGGGGGAAGGGTCAGAACGAGTCCCGTAATGGAAAGCAGGGCTGAACCTTCGCGTGGGAGCTGCGGCTCCATAATTGCCACACTGTGTGATGTTGCCATGGCTGCCCGGGCAGTCCCTGCGTGGTTTCCTGATGTGTGAGAGCAGGCCGAGGCTCCGGCGAGCGCAGAGCTGCCCTACGTGTTTGGGGAGCTCAGGCGTGCGCTGGCAAGCCGCGGCGATGGGAGGATCCCCGTGTGGGAGACTGGAGCCTTTCAGCTCCGTCTCTTACCCATCTCTTCCCTCCCAGCAGATGAGAGAACGAGCTGTGATTTTTGCAGGACGTTAGAACAACCTTTTCTTTTATCACTTCTCTCTCTCTCTCCATTGTGAAGTCCTCCATTCTGCCTTAAGCCGGGGTCGTGCTAGGAGCGAGGCTGCGGTGTGAAATTGGAGAATGCTGGGGGCACGAAGGGAGGCTTGCCGGGCCTGGGGGGCTCTGGCATGTTTTGATCCGAAAGCCTTTGGCTGCCTCGCCATCTGCATAGCCTGTGAATAGTTTTCTCTGGCACAGACCTTGTTCCTTAGTGTTGCATCATCTCTGGGAGAAAGGCCAGGTCCGGAGCCCCAGCACAAAGGCTTTCTGAAGCCGATGAAGCTTGTTCTGTGTGCGGAGCGTCTCTCTCCTTCCTGTCGTCCTTTCCATGGGATTCCTGAAGCGGCCTCGCTCCGAGAGCCCCCTCGTCGGCAGCTGCTTTTCCTCGGCCGCTTCCTGCACACCTGGCTGGTTCCAGGCGGGCGCTGGGAGCGCTGCCGGGGCCGCCTGTGAGGCCGGGAGTGGCCGGGCACGCCGCCCCATCACGTGGGGGCCCTAAATAGATGGATAAAGGACGGACAGCGGGACCTCGAGGCACAGGCAGCGAGTATTTAGTGCGGATTATGCAGAAATCTTTTTTCCGATACTCGGACTGGAGGTTGCAGTCCTACTCCCGGCCACTTCTTAGTGGCTGGCCTTCCGCTGGTTGTGAGTTCGGGATGCCGCTCTGTGCCAGTAAATTCTGCTGATTCCCCTTCTATATTCAGCGACTTCCCGTGACTCTGGGCTGTCTGAATTCTCATGGGAACTGTAATTCTCTGGCTTTGGATTTGATCCTAGTTATTGCCCTTTATTGCTGAGTTTCCCTCTGACCTTGCATGTGGTACAGGCTTTTCTCTCTGAAATACCTTCAAAATGCAATTTCAAGGGCTAAAGGTTCTTTTTCTTTTTGTGGGGGGGGTTGTCTGATAAGCTTCTAAATTTAAGGCATATCTACTTAGGGAAGTTTAATAATTGCATGTATAAAACCGTTCATGTGAATACTATTGCATTCACAAGCAACAAAGTTTAGAACAAGGAAGCACTTTGGTCTGCTAAGATTAAACCAATTATTTACATTATTTAAACTAATCTTGAGCCTTACTTGATCCATAGCCGTTTTCTGGTGTAGGCAGATCTCTTAAAACCTGAAAACATAGGGATATATATGGACAAAGTGTGGTGGACTGAGCAGATTGTTTCAAATAATGCTGTTCCTAGTTATCAGCCCCATTGCAAAAATGTATTGCCCCTAGAACAGTGTCTAAAAGGGAATATGTATTTTACCTGTTTCTGCTTTTAGTCCAGTCTTCTTGGCATCAACTGCAAGTGATGAGCCATGGCAGTGTTTCCTTCCTGCCACCTGTTTTGGCAAAGACTTAGAGGAGACAGTCACAGCAGTAACATCAGCTGCCACAGCTGGATTCACTGGAGGTTGGTTGTCAAACTCTTAATCTCAGAGTATCTGTTCTGAACCTTTTTGTTTGCATTTTTGTGACATACAGACATTTGACTGTTCTCCTTCACCTCACGGGAAAAGAGAGCAGCAACCTCACAGTATAGGACCAGCATAGCAATTAGGATGTGTTCCCTGCACTACAGAATAGTTTTACCCCATGATTGTTAGAAAATCAAAAGTTTGGGGAACTGGAAGAGAAAAGGGATATTTTGCCTTTTTCCTGTTCCATGTACTTTAGTAATTTTTATATCTTCAGCTGCAGTGCCTTACGTGTAATCCTTTTTTCTCCTGTATTGCTATATATTTTCTGGAAAATAGTAGAGAACAGTATTTGCAAAAATAAAATGTAATAAATATAACAAATTATACTAAATAAAAAATACAATTTTAAATGCTTCAGCATTAGAAGAATTTGTCATCTTCACCAGTGACTGGAATGCGGTGAGACAGAGCCACTGTAAAGCAATGTTTTTCGCATAGAAAGGAGTTCTTTTTGAACTCCTTTTTTGGGATTTTTCTGAATTTCTCCACTATTTCTGCTATTATCTTAATTTTATCTTGATGATTTCAAATTTTCTTAGTGTTGTGATGTTTTCTTGAAGACTTCCTCTGTTTGTGAACCTTAAAGTTATGTGGACTTTAATAAGACGTTCTTGGTTGGGATAGTCCTTTTTGCATGACATTGTTGTCATTCCTTTGAAACATCTGTGTCACTTGCTCAGCACAGTGTGTGTGCAGATCATGCAAATGCTGCCAGGTCCCTTCTCATCAGTGTGGGGTGCAGGCAAAGTTGCCTGGTGTGTGCCTGCCACCTCTACATAAACATACCTCAGGGTAATTTGGTCTGCTATGGATCACTGCTACTCTGTAATTTGCTTCTGCTTTCTAATATGGCATTTTTATGGAATTATCTTTATGTATGACTCTTCAACCAGTTTAAAATCAATATAAATTAAACTTTCCAGTAAGGTTCTGTGATGCAAATTGGATGTTTTAAGAAAGTCCAAACAAACCCTTTTCTGACATCATCACCTTTGGAGCATATTTGAACTGTCAAGGATGTGATTGAATGGTCCAGGAAAAGGTATTTCTGGAGGTAAAGTCTTACCTGCCTTTTTTTTCTCTCTTGCTAAATTTGTCTTCTATTTTTTATCATAGTACCTGAAATCTTTAATGATTTCAAAGGAAAAACAGGATTTTATTTTGGTTTGTGTAGTGCCTTGACTGCTGAAGCAGCAGCAAAGTTTTGAGGTTATTCTTTTTTCTTTTCAAAGTAATTTCTGCAGTCTTGGGTCAGTTGCTGAGAGTACTTGACTATGCATTTTGTAATTTCTCTGCTTGATGCTTTAATTTCTCTCAGTTGCTCTCTTGTCATTTGTAGTCCCTTAAGGTGGAGTTCAGAGAGGAGTTTAACTAAAATGGATGTTTTCTTCATGAAATAAAATGATGGAATCCTGTGGATGGATATGGTGAAAATGACCTTAAAATGGCTTAAACCTAGTTTATTTTTTTATTAAATTTATTTACTTTCCGTTTGTTTCCAAATTTTATCAAAATCAGTTTGACTTGCTTATACCTCAGTTGTAATAATGGCTTACATAGCCTTCACTGAACAACTTTATCATGCTGACATTAGCTAAGTAGGTATATTCATAAACATGTGTTGTGGTAGTTTGTAGTGCTTTCATAGAGCACTTCAGGAATAATGGGAATTGTTAATGTGATTTCATGTCTTGTATGGAACAACTTGACTGAAGCATAGGCCCATGGATACCAAAAGTGTTTTAAATCACCCATATCCTAAGAGCAGTAGTCTTGCCATTCCCAGATCTTTGACTCCAGCTCTAGTGAGTGTGGTGAGCAGGAACAGGTCTCACTGGATTGTTGCTTTTGACATTTTACAGTTTTAAAATGCTGTTGTTCTAAGAGCTTGTCGGTGTTTTGTCAAGGTTCTCTAGATCCCAGAGAGCAAAATGAACTCTGAACCAAAAGTGTACATACAAGCATTTCTTTTTGCATGTGGTTGCATACATATAAACCAGGGGAGAGTTCTGAGAAAGGCCTAAGACAGATAAATCTTTAACCATTGCTCTATTCTTGTTGATAATTTGGTTATCATGATATGCATAGCTAGGAATGAATACCACTGTTGCCTGTTACTTTGATCCTTTCTGTTGTAGGCCAGGACTGAGTTCTCCCAGACCCCGTGGGACAGAATTGCTGTCTTGCTTTGTCAGCCCACTAGCAGATGATGTATGGATCTAATGATAATAGTGAATACTTATATCAATATTTCATTCTTCAAAACTGACTCAGTTGTTTCCTTGCTGCTTAGTGAACCCAGCTTATTTTCAGAGCAGAGCTGAGTATTTGTATGGGTAGATTGAGGCACAATTCAAGTACTTTTAGCAATCTGTTTCACAGTAAGTTGGAGCTAAATGATTTAAGGATTTATCTGCTCTGCCCATGTGTCTGTGTCTATGTCCTTACAGACAACATGTCTGAAATTCAGGGAATTTGATGCATTTTTTTGCTCTTACTGTTAAACACAGAAAACCTTGATCTGATTCTATTTGCTCTAAAGGTGCTTTCCCTTCTGTGAGGGTCTGACCTTGACATGAGGTTTGTGCATGTACAGGCAGTGCTTGATTGGACTCAGGTGGACTGTGCTCGTAATTGAGTGGCACTGGCTGATGAGAGGGCTTTTTCAGCATGGTAGTGGAAGCTGTTGCTGTTTACATTAGATGTCCCATAGATTTTGGTTATTCTGAAATTTCCAAGGGAAAAGATGAATGAAGAGGATCTAAGGTTGCTACACTGCTCCACATGCCGAGTGACTTGCCCCTGGTGCAGAATGACAGTATAAGTATGAACTCATCAGACCTCGCTGTCTTGTCCCAAATAAGGCTGGTGGAGAGGATGCCAAAGAAGTCTGCATGGCAGAGCTGCTATTACCAGTTTTCCACCAGCTCTGGGCTGGCCTGTGGCAGTATGAGGTGGAGGAGAAGAAAGTGCTTTGAATTTGATATGACTGGTAATGGCGTGGGAGCTTAAAGATGTGCAACTCATTATACACGGAGCTCATCCTCTGTAGGTGACTTAGAGGCCCATTGCTGAGCACAGAGAAGATGATGGTGGTTGTTGTTCAGACACAAGTAATTCTGGGTTGTGAAAAGTCTGGAATCTGCTTCCAGTTTGGGATTTCAATAACTGGAGTTGTTGGGAAGTGTGGGGAGAGGTAAAAGAAGCGCTTGCCTGTCCTTTACTATCTGCAAACAAGAAGTGGTCACCATCAGTGCACATGGAGGATTTCCCTGATCTCTCTGCCCTGCCTCACATGTTGAAGTTTTTGCATAATCAGAAAAAGCTTTTCTGAGTTTGTCCACAATATATTTGTACCAGTGTTACCTTTCTGTCTTTCTTGGCCATGCATGAGATACTGGATGCACAATGGTAAAGTATTTCAGCCTCTCTGTGGACTCACAGATGTGCACTGACCCTGCAGAGGAACAGGATGAATCTGTCCTCCCCCTGTTTGGTAACTGCTTTGGCCTTGAACCTGTTACCGTGGGAGGGTGCAAGGGACATGTTCTGTCCCCCCTGAGATTGTACAGCATCACCTGAGCAGCACCAAAGGGTGATGGAATCTGAATTTAGGTAGCACATGCAGTCTGTGAGGCTGTGCCTGGGGTTTTTTGTCTGCAGGTGAATTTTTCACGACACTCATAAATACTTTGTAGAATCTATCACCAAGTGTTGCACACCATGGGTGCCCAGAGGTGTCTGTATGACTGGGACAGGAGTGAAAACAGGAACAACCACATCTTAAAGGAGGAAGCTCTGGTGAGCTCTTTGACTCACCATGCTTGATTGTCCCTGTTAGTACAGACTTTTAACACCACAAGTAATAGAGTTTCCAGCAGTAAATTTTCTGCATCTGCTTTATTTGTACATGGATGGCACTGGCTGTGGAAGTGAGCCAATGCAGCGCTGCAGCCATTGCATCTTAAACAGAGTTCTGAAAATTAAATTCACTGTTACAGCAGCAGGTGTTGCTTAACCTTCGCTTGGCCAGCTTAGATTTATTACAGTCCTTTCTATCAATACAGGATGTTACCTGAAATAACTGAATAGCAAATATTCACAGTGTAGCCAAGGCACCACCACTCACAATGGGTCAGTCCCTTGGCGTGTGACCCGTGCTGAGTGAGAACTGGGGATCCCAGCTGGGGTGGCTGCGTGGGTGGATGCTCATCTGAGCTGTTCTGGTGATGTTGGGGAAGACCAGGTATCTTTATACTGGTATGACTGGTTGAGGAGGCTGATGTGTAGGTGCCAGATATGGGGGGGGATGGGGGGGAATATCTTTAAATGCTGCATTTTTAAAACCAGCTAAATATTATCTACCTGTTAGGCCATCAAAATTCCTATTTCCATTTGATTTCAAGAAGAATTGTGTTGTAAGGGAGACAGATTTGTGCTGTGGTCTGAAGCTGATTAGAATTGAATTAAGACATTGAATTTTACTAAAACTTCTTTCAGTGGCAGCAGAGAGAACTGGGTGTAACTTCTATTTTTTTTTTCTGTATAGCTGTATTTTTGGGGGTAGAGGTAGGAAGGACCTTGGGCATTGAATAAACAGGAAATTGGCCAGTTTAGTAGGTGAACATTTAGATCTCAACCCCAGCATTTTCTGTCAGGCTGATGTTTTGCATGTTAGCAGGCCAAGTTCCATGGAGTCAAGACTGTAATGTAGCCTGAAGATGATGTGGTCTTGGGCAGCACTTGAAGTTGGTCTCAGCAATTAATTTTCAATTGTCACACTGTCAGAGTTGAAAGTACACATAAAATAGTAGCACCAAACAGTAAAATCTGGGCATGGGCGATAGTTGGGCAATTATTGCTGGGTTAACATAAAAGTGAACTGGAATTTGCCTTGTTTAACCTTTCAGTTTGCTATTTCATGTTTCTCCAGTAATCTCCTTCCCAAAAATGGGTGTTATCAGACCATAACAGTGCAGAAGCATTTGTTCAGTACTGATAGAAAGAGGGTTTCCTGTGAGGAGTGAAAACTTGTCCCAGTTACTCCTGGACTTACCAGGTATCCTGTGACTCTCTAGTCCAGAAGCTGCACCTGAAATCCTTCAGTTCTGCTGAGTCACAGGCAGGCAGGAGGCTGGAATTTGTCCTGATGAAATGTCGGGCTGCTGCCAGCTGGGTATGGTCATTGGCAAAGGCATGAGATCGACAGAGAGAAAAACATCTAAACAAGTATTTAGAAAAATTACTGGGTGTGGGGACAGGAAGAGTTTTCCATGTCCCTTAAAGGGAAGGGTGCTTCAGACACTGAGAAACTTGTCTTATTTCTTTTAACCTTGTGCTTGAGTTTTACCTGACTCAGATGAAGCCAGGGTTTATGTCTGTAGCTTTTAGCTGTATTTTAGGAGCAGTTTGTCTCATCTAGCATCAGTGTAGAAATCACAACTCTTGTCACAAGCATGAGAAAGGGTAAATAAGACACTTCTGGAAGGTCCTTTTATTTTCCCAGAAAACACACTCAAGGACACTGGGCTATCTTGGGTTGGAACTGCTTGTGAGCTTAGTCCTGCCTGTTTCCTTTTTCATCCACCACCTCCCCGTGAGATGATTGCTGTGGGGCATAACAGGGAATTGCCAGAGACCACTTAGAAATCTTTATGTGCTACTTCTGTAATTCACTGTATGCCTGTCATACTGTCTGAAAGATTTTCCATAGGGATACATGCTGAAGAAGGAAAGTATTTCCTTGTGCCAAGAGAAGTGGCCTGCCTCTTAAGACAGGAAAAGGCAATATAGCATGCAGCATTTAAACTTTCCGACTCTCACTCTTCATTTGCTCTTATAGCGAGTGTGTGTTTTTGTCTTTCTGAGGGTTTTGTCTATTAAACAATGGCTGGACTGTGGTGTCCAAAGGCAGTTCCCTGTGAGAAATTCACTACCCACAGGAAAACTTGGCGCACGGGCTCTCTCGGGTTTGCTGGCAGAGCCCCGGGATGCCGGGGAGCATGTGACAGCAGCCTGGCCTGTCTGCGCTGCCGGGGAAAGGCGGTGCAAAGTATTCAAGGCTGCCCTTAAAGTTTAACGTGCAGAGAGAGGGTGGTTGGTTGTCACCATTTTTCTTTGGTTTTGGAGCTACCTTTGCTCGGTGCAGAAACGCAGCTTCTCTCTGTGTCGTGGGGGGACTCCTCTCGAGCTGTGTAGAATAATAGCTCCTTTATGCTCATCTGTGTTATTGAGGTTATTTACATAACGAGGAGCTGATCCCGTTTCACCTCCGGCCGCCATCCGACCCTAGGAAGTTCGCGTTTATCGGCGATTTCTCTGGAGGCCGTAGCCAGGCGCTGCGGGGAGCAGGGCGAGGTGGGGCCCGGGCTCCCCGCACACGGCCACGGCCCCGCCGTGCTCCCCTGCCCGGGGGCTGCCGTGGGCATGTGTCGGGGACAGTCACTGCGCTGGGCTCGCTGAGCCGCCGGTGCAGAGCCCACGATGGGCCTCGGGGCCCAGGGGAGCCGCCGGTGGTGTGGGAGCAGCTGCTCTGCCGCCCTCACTCACCTGTGCCACAGGCCCAGCAAACGCACACACGAACTGATCTCCAGGGAGAGGTCTCAGCTCGGCCCACCCTGGCTTTGTCTAATTGTCCACAGAGATGGGATTTTGCCTGCAGCTTGTTTGGGGAAAGAGTTAGGAAATGCTGGTGGAGGGCTGTGGGTGATAGGTGACAGCTGCTGCTTATATGCAGAAGGAGCTAATAGACTACTTATCTGATAATTAGTCCTAAGTTTACTTGGGGGAGGGGGGAACTATCATTATCAGCTTTAAGGCAAAGCAGCTCATTGCATGTCAGTCCAACACTGTAAAAAACCCCCAACCTCCCCACCAAGCTACTATCCACCTCTTCCCTGGCCCTACACATGAAAATGAAGTAAAAATGATGTGGCATGTCAGTGATGGAAATCTATTTCTGCTTTTCTTTGCTGTGAAAGCCTTCTTTAGAGGCATACAGGGAGACCTCGTCCCATAACGGAGATGCAATGCTTTGTTTCTACCCCGGTAGGTTTCCCCATGTCCGTGACGTGTTGGCCGAGGCTCTGCGGCTCCTCTCCGCCCTCGGAGCGGCCAGTCGCTGCCCTCTGGACTCCGTGATCCCCGACGGGCGTCATGAGCATTGCAATCCCTCTGGGAGTCACCACACCAGATACGTCCTACTCCGACATGGCTGCAGGATCGGAGTGAGTGTTACCCCATGGATGAGGAGAAAGCAGAACCGGAGGGTGCCAGAGGGCTGACCTGGAGTCGGGCTGTAGGATTGGTGCCAGTGCTTTCTCCACTTGGGAGAAAGGGGCTGCTGGTCCACTGACTGTATGAGAGATGGGTGTTAACAAATGCAGTGTTATGGAAATTGGTAAGTTTGACAGAGGGTATGGGGAAAAGGAGAGTTCCAACAGTATGAGGCGCTCAACCATAGGTTTTGTATCAGCTTGACTGGTAAATCTATACTCAAGTGCAGGCAGTCGTGCGTTTGCTGTACCCAGGCTTGACGTTGGCACAGTACAAGCCAGCTCCTTTTCCAGCAGCTGTAATGTGAGGGATCAGCGTGCTGAACCTTCCTTTCAGTAGAGCCTGTTAGCTCAGATTTGGTACCAGTCTGGTGTGACTGATTTGCGGACACCTTTGGAGTTTGACAGAGATGTAAGACAGCATCAGCCTGGATAGGCACCTTTATTTTGTTTCTGCCCCTGAGCAGACTCCAAGGAGCACACCTCAGAGAGCCTTCTTGGAGTCCCCACCACAGGACCATGTCCAGGGCTCTCACTGCAGCCATATCTCTGTTGGAGGCCTGTTGGAGGGACTACATTTCTTTTAAAAGACTCTGCTTCTGCAGAGTCAGGAGCATTTCAGCATCAGGAAATACTGCATTGTGATCTCAAAACCCTTGTTAGAATGATGTCAGCTAGGATGAGAGCGTGTTTTTGTCAGGGACGAGAGTGAGGGCTGAAGTTTATTTCTGTGTGCTTCTACCTCCTGCTTGTCTGCATCCTTCTTTGAAACACGGGCTGTAGTATCTCTTTACAAAAATCTACAAATGACGTTTTGGAGATAGGTTTCTCCCATGTATTATTTAAAGGTATCTACTGTGCAAATACCTGCATGTCAGCTGGATCAGTGTAGAACAGAAATTGTTCCAGACTCTATTAATTTTCATCTGTAAGAGCAGTGGGCTAAGGTATGAATCATTGTTTTTCCCTTCCATCTCACCCTGATTTGACTATGCATAGAGTTTGACTACGCAGTCGTACTCTCTGTGTAGCTGCTAATGCTCTTTTTTGTCTGTCTTGGCACTGGCCCCATTCTAGCCATTCTTCTTCGTGATGCTTCATTCCATCCTAAAGCCCACATTTTTACATGTTGTTTTTAAATGGGGAATCAGAATCTAGCAAGTCACTCATCTGCACTGGTTACATGATCCTTCACTTTTCAAGATCTAACATTTAGTATTGCTTGTCACCCTGCTTCTCCCACAGCAGCACTTTGAAGACTCAACATGCAGGAATTTTAAACTGTTTATGACAGGAGGAAGAGTGCTAAATAGTTTGCTCATGTACTTTGCTTTCAAAGCTGAGCGTGGTAGGGAGAGGAGCCAGATGTATCTGCGCATGTGTCCCTTGTAGCATTTAAGTATCAAAAAGACTGACTGTAAACCTTCTGCACAGCATTTTCTTTCTCCCTGGTAAGAAATTTGTAGGTCCAGCTTGAGGCTAGGCTGGAGTGCTTTGAAAAAAGGCATTTGAAAATTTCTGAATTGGTTTCTCTGCCTGTTTTCTAAAAGTTGGGACTGCCAGGACTTTATTCTCCAGGCTTTGCATCGATGCACTGTTACTGCTGAAGTGTCCTTCATGGGTCTGTTCAAAGTAAAGGCTGTTCTTCACCTTTGCCTTTGTAACTCTCTGGTTTGATGCATAAAGTCTGGGGTATCTGAGCTTTGTACCTCTTACAAGGAATTGATTCCAAGATGTGCATCACGAAGGCAGTGGGGAAGGTAAAAGGAAAACGAGCTGATCCTCTTTACAGACTGAGCCTTAGCATCTTCCCCGGCCTCTGATACAGAGAGGAGGTGCAAATGGTGTAGGATGTTGCTTCATCTGAGGGTGACATGGAGGCTGCAGAGTAGTTTTGCTGTGTTAATCTGACTGCATATTGGAAGGTGTGGAAGCTCTTTGGCGTGTTCCTGCTGAGGAAGCATGGGGCCCCAGCGTTGTTGCCCCTGGACACCGTTGCACCAACAGTCCTGAAGTTTTATTGCTAATGCTTGCGGCAGCATTGCTGGTATTCCAGTCTGACTGTGGTTAGGAATGTGGGTGACTTGGACAGAGGACGGATCTGCTGCTTAGATTGTTTAGGCTCTTTTCCTTCTAATATTGAAATATTTCTGAAAGTGTTACTAAACCTGGATGGATTTGACACTGTACCAATCTGAAAGTCCTAAAGGATTGTTGCAAAGGCTGGATTATGTGGCAAGCTCTACATGGTACCTTTTATTAAGAAGTATATCCTTTGAGAGAAATCATCTATATCTCCTCCTGCTTCTGACAGTTTAGCTGACTGTAGTCACATTGAAAGCCAACTGAATTTATCATGTCGTGCACCTAAATCCTGAGCCACAGAAGTGTTGTTTGCATAGGTATAACGTCTTCTACTTTCTGCAGTTCTTTGTACAATATATTATTGTTCCTCTGTGTTGCAAAGACAGATCCACCTTACTCCAGAATAAGCCAGAAGCTCAGAGTTTGGTGCCTTGGAGAATAGATGAGGTTAAGTGGCAGGGTGGGGCAAACTTCAGTGCAGCAGAGATTTCAAGAGCTAATAGGAAGTCCAAAGGGCAAGGGGTTACTCTTCGTGGGTGCCTAAGCAGTGCCCCACACATGGTTGCTGGCCATTGTTTAATGGTGCCTGATTCATGCTGACCATGTAGGACCCACTCAGAATCCTGTGAGATCTCACCAGAGCAGCAGAGGTCCGAGGTAAAGTTTTCCTTTTCTGTATTTTTCTTCCCTCCTAGCTCAGCTCCATGCTGTAATTTTTGATGAGGATTTCAGATTCAGTAATATTCTGCCATACTCTGATACAGGCCCTACTTCTGATCTGTGCAGAGGTTATCTGACTTGTATCTTCTACCTTGTAACAGAAGAATGCTTGTTTCCTTGCTGGTGTTCTGTCTGTATCCTCATTATCTAATGTCCCCTGCATTGAATTGCAGCTGTCCCTTCTCTGAGTAGGGTTTCTGCAGCTTTCTGCTGAGGATATACCTTTGATTTTTAGCTGTTTTTTTTCACCACCCTGTGGTGGAAGAGTGCATTGTACCTCAGCAGCAGATTTCCTGTTCTGCCCATTGCAAACTGCTGTATAGAAAGCACAGGGTGAATCTGATCTCTCTGTGGCCACTGTCTGTCCAGGTCATGGATTTTGTTGTCTCTTTGTAACAGGAATTTCCAATTCTTGGTAGCTGCTATCAGGATAGCTGCAGTTTTCATGCAGGCTTTATCACAGGATGTTGGACTCAGTAATAATTGGTATCTGAGGGAGAGAGAAACAAGTGCAGGTGCAGGAAAGCTGCTTAGCTGCAGTTGAAATAAGCTGTTGCAGAGATAAAATGGCAGTACTGTTCAGTGGCTTTGAGATTAGGCTAGCTGGGTTCAGATGCGAATGCTGAACTAGACCCAATTTCCTCAACAATAAGGAAACTGAGCTTCTTACATGCTAATTACCTTTTTAACTTCCAAGACTGAGACCTAGTTTAATGAGCTATATAGGGTGGCCCTTACTCAGTTCCTTCCCTCTGAAAGCAGGTTCATCCTGTACAGCTTCTGCACACATGATGCTTGGTGAAATGCATGACACCACCTCGATTTCATGAAGTTTCTTCATTTTGAGCTCATGTGTTAAAATAGAAAAGAGCAGTGAAATACTGGCACTAAAAATATGATGTTGTATTGATGGGTTTTACTTCTGGCCCTTTCTGCAGCCCAGAGTCTGTGGAAGCTAGTCCAGCTGTCAGTGAGAAGAATGTGTACTCCAGCCACGGCTATGGGGCCACCCAGAAACACAGCTATCGCGGGCTGCCTTACGCAGTGAGTACTCTCTCTGCAGTGAATCAGCTCTTTACTGTCTGCTTTTACTTTTTTCTCCTTGTTCCATAGTTCTTTGCCTATTAAGCCTTAGGAGTTTTGGCTTATTGATTAGGGAACACTAAGTTAGAGCTGAGTTCTGTCATACGTTTTTCATTTCTGTGTTTATTGTTTGTGAAGACTTGCATACCCTAGAGCAAGATGTATTAGTGTTCTAGGCAATAGATTTTTAACTGAATGATGTATATGAATGAAGGTTGAATATATATGGTTATATAATACTTTCGTGGTGGTAATTTTATGTCCCATTTGGTTTATTGTGCACTATTCATACTTGTTTCAACTGTGCAGATTTTCACAGTGGTAACTTAAAACGATGAGAATCAAGGAGCAGTCAGGAAGAGTGGGAACATGGCTTGAAGCTGTGGGATGAACAGGGTGTCACAGAATCATTGAGGTTGGAAGGGGCCTCTTGAGATCACATTATCCAACCTCCCTGTTCAAGCTGACTCTGCTTGAGCAGGTTGCTCAAGACCATGTCCATTTGAGTTTTGAATATCTCAAGAGACAGAAACTCTACATCCCAGGGCAGCTGGTTCCACTGTGCAGTACAACAGTTAATGTCAAAATAGCCTGGTTGTTTTTGTAGGTTTTGAATTTAATTCATTGGTGCTGAAGGAAATAATTTACGTGTTTCAGAGCTATTACTGTACCTTCTTGGTAGGTTGAGAAATTCAGGCTATTGTTTTACACCAGTTAAATATTAACCTGGGGACTGTGGATTTGGGACTTCAGTTTCTAGGCATCATATCTTCACATTAAAAGTAGTACTGCAAATACTCATTTTCAGGATCATAATTACGGAGCCCCTCCTCCTCCAACGCCGCCAGCCTCTCCTCCTGTCCAGACCATTATACCTCGTGCAGAACTGAATGGCCTGCACTCGCCTGATGAGGAGAACTCCGGGGATACTGAGAGCTCCTCAGAAGGAGAATCAATTCCCACTTGGTGCCACTGCAGTGTCTCCCAAGATGGTTTCCTCCTCAAGTGTGAAAAGTGCAGGTAAGCTTTGGTGCAGTGCAGATCTGGGCTGCTCCTTGTGTTGACTGCTCATACTGAACCGTGTCACCTTTGGGCTGTGGGACAGACTTCCTTTTGCTAACTGGAGCATTCTTTCCAGTGCTTTACCCAGTATTGACCCTCCTCCTTTGCGTTGTCAGCCTGACAAGTGTTGGTGGCACCAGGAGTGGAGATGAGGATGTTAAATCGATGTTCTTATCATCCTGGGCCCCACTGAGGGCACGCATCTTGTGACATCCTGTTGAATTTCAAGTGACTTTACTCCTACAAACCAGCTTCAATTGTGCATTCTCCTTTGGCAGAGGAATGAGCAGGGGGAAGGTGATCAGACTCCGCCGCCGGAAGCAGGACAACGTGTCAGGTGAGTTTGAGGTTATAATTCTGATAACGGTGACTTTTATTTTCTTTCTACAAGACCTTTGTCTTTTGGATGCTGTAATCATCTAACTGATCAGTGCCAGCTAATGTTCTTTGCCTCCCAACCACTGGGATTTTCTCCTCTCCTTACGCTTCACCTCAGTTAGCTCTAGGGAAAATCAGATTATCTTGTGAACAGAAAAGGAGAATTTTCATCAGTGCCCTCCTGTGACATATCAGAAGTTTGGAACACCTGTTCCCAGTTTGGGTGGGAAAACAGAGGTAGTATAGCTCTCTCAGGGATCAGCTATGCAGGGGCAGGACCTTGTCTTGCTGTAAATGGGCATAAGGGTAAGCTGTGCTCTCAGGGATGAGAAGCTGTTGCTCATGAAGCACTTGTCTCTCTAGGCGGGGACAGCAGTGCCACTGAGAGCTGGGATGAAGAACTCTCTCCCTCCACAGTGCTGTACACGGCCACGCAGCACACGCCGACCAGCATCACGCTGACCGTCAACCGCGTCCGCAGGAGCAAACCCAAGAAGAGGAAGAGGAGTACAGAAAAGGCTCGTGCTGCTCCAAAGGCCAAAAAGATCAAGGTATGTGCAGTGAGACAAGGTTGCTGCAGTTCCTATGAAATGCTGTGCACAGTGTTGTTGGGAGCAGGTTGACAAGCTGGCAGTAGACAAGAAATTTTTGTTCTGTCAAGAATTGCTCTTTCGGGTGTAATAATGGGACGCCTTGTATTTGTGACCTGCTCGAGTATGTGGCTGTTGGTTTAAAAATTACCTTGCTGGAACTCCACCCTTATTTCCCAATGCTGTCCATTCATGCTCAGCGCTTGGACTCAATTACATATTTTTTCCTTTTGCTGTATTAGGATTTGGGGAAACAGCTTTTGGATCTGGAAAAGGGTCAGTCTGTAAATAGAATGAAATATGAGGGGAGTATGGTATTTTTTAGCAGGCTTTGTTGAGGAATTTGGACTGCAGAACTTCTTGGCACTGTTCTTTGGGGACAGAGAGAGTTCCTGTGTGGAAAACTATGTAGGTAGTGGTGAACGTTTGTTGAGGGATGACTTTACTGTCTTGTTTGTGAGGGTTTGGGGACTGAAATAATTTTGAATTGCTTATATTGGAATGCAAATGTGTGAGCAGCTAGTTCTTTTCCAACATCTGCTGGATTTACCATGATTTTCCACAGGTTAGGTTTCCCTTGAAGTTCTGGTAGGCACTGATTAAATAAAACACTGGGGGCAGGAGCTACGTGAGGTCTGGAGGGGTTATTTTTTTGTTGTAAACCACCTTAATTCTGTTGCTGGACCTCTCTTGTATCAAAGCAGGTGGGGTTAGTTGGGACAGTTTTGGTTTTGATCTTTGATTTTTACTAAGTGTGACTCAGGCTTTTTTAGTTCAGAAATCCTGACCATCAAGCTTTTCAGCAGTTTCCACTGGATTTGCATTGCAGAGTCTTTTTTCATTCAGGTCCATTGTTTCTTGTGTAGGTTTTCCTGTAATTCTTGCCATCTTTAATTAAGGATTGGAGTAAGATTTAGTGTGCTTCTAGTATCCTAATTCTTAGGAAATTTATAATACTTTTTTTTCTCTCTCCTTCTCTGCGCAACAGGCTTTTCGAGAGGGCTCACGAAAGTCTCTGAGGATGAAGGTGAGTAGAAATAACAACCCTCAGTGATGGTGGTGGGGTTTTTCCCCTTTATTTTGTCCCTCTTTTGATTTGCCTGGGGAATTTCTGATTGTGAGGCCAGCCTTGTAATAAACTCAAACCTTACAGAGCACCACAAGGAGGCCTATTCAAAAGGGTATCACAGGAATTGCCCCTTGAACCTTCCATTTGCTTCTGATAGCTTCCAGTCAGATAATGCAATCCAGTTCCGAGAGGCGATTGATTCATGGCACTTGGGAGTGGGGTGTTTGATGTAAGGGATGTAGAACTGGTTGTGGCTGCTGTTCTGTGAGGGCAGTTATTGTTTGATTGCATCAAAGCTGTTTCAAGCTTGGACATCAAAGTAGCTCACCAGTTTAATACGGGGAGTCCCTAGTAGTGCTGCCTTGTTTCTCTCCACATCCTCTTACTAGGGATGGATGGGACACTGTATTTATCTCTGACTTCCTGCAATAGTGGTAGGTGTGGCAATTAAATAGGAAGGATATTTGATAAAAAAAAGTAGACTTGAACTGTGAGCTGCATTTGTTTCTAGACACATAAGAGGTGCCTTAAGGTTTGCTCAGTTCCACCTAACCCCAGTCCTGCAGCTGGCAGTGGTTTCTAGCAGGTGGCTCAGAGGAGAGGACAGTCCTGTGGTGTCCCTGTGCACCATCTCCATAGTATGCAAGTGACTTGAGAGGGTCAAAATGCATGAAACTCTTACTGTTTTTAATATATATGATTAAAATAATGATTGCTCTTCAGTTGTCCTTGTTACTGAGACCTCAGTGTCATGTGTCTCAGTGCTTTATGAAGCAGTTGAGTTACTGAGCTCTGGAGTATTTGTTGAACTACTTCAACTACTGCCAAGTAAAGAATGAAGCTTAAGTATTTTTCTACCAGCTTCTGTTTTCCCCTCCTTTACAAGACAGTCTAAACGGATTACCTGATTTTGCCCTCTCTTCTTTACTCTGCTTAGGACTTGCAGTTTTAACCCTCTGGGTATTAGCTTATGCTCTACATTCAGTTTCTTGAAACTGGTGACCATTTAGCTAGAAGGTTCAGGACTATTTTTGGATCAGTCACTGCAAAGATTGAGATGCAGTCAGCATCATTGAGCATTGTGTTAGCCATGAGTGGGTTGACTGTAGGACAAGCTTGCATGAGATTTATTTGCCTTTGTGTATTCTGTGCCTTTGCTTTTTTAGTGTACTTAATTACTTTTCCAAAGTGGCTTAAATTTTTTTTCTGGCCATGTGCTAGCCTAATTTTATTTTATGTAGCAGTGCCAAGTACCAGCTTTCAAGAGGTCTTAGTTCTGCAGAGAAATCTCAGTAGATTTCTAAGTGACACTGTTGTGCAGTGTTCTGGAGGGTGCAGATGCTGAAAAATGTGTCCTCATAACCAACACTTACATGGCTTGGAACAGATTTGCCTTTTCTTGTAGCTTATTCATGTGCTTGGAGCACTGCGGATAGGTTTTCCTGCTGTGTACTCTCCATTCATTCTTTGCTGTTTGGTGCAGAATTCTCCTTCTGAAGCACATGCCTTGGATGAAAACACAGCTGAAGGGTGGGAGAATCGGATCCGCCTCTGGACGGACCAGTACGAGGAAGCCTTCACAAACCAGTACAGTGCTGATGTGCAGAACTTGCTGGAGCGTCACCTAAACTCTAATAAAGACTATGTGGGCAAAACTGCTATGCTGGACACAATCAACAAAACAGAGCTGGCCTGCAATAATACTGTCATTGGGTCCCAGATGCAGGTAAGAACAAGCAGAACAGAAGTGGAGTAGGTCAGGGCATGTGTGAGCAGGATTGTAGCTCAGACCAACAGGCATAGGTCTGATGCACAGTGAATCAGAAGTGATGCCAGTACAGGGAGAGATTCACAAATATCTGCCTTAGACCAAATCAGTGTTGCTAAGTTGGGGATATATTGCACATTTCTCTGATGTGGTTAACAGGTATTTTACCATAAATACTTCAGTCACTGAACGGCCTGAGGCAGAACCAGATCTGTCAGTTGCTGGAGATAGGAAATTTCCTGCTTTCCACCTAAGTTTTTCAGTCCTCTCTATTTATTTTTTATTTTATTTCTTGACTCATGTTGTGTGGAAGGCTATTTTAAAGAACCTTTCAGCATTATTTCAATGTTTTGGATTATTTGGACTCTTGTAACTTCCAAATACTACACAGCTACAATGGATTTTAGGAAGCAGGTCTCTCCCTAGCTTTCCAGGGATGAGCAGTGGTTGGTGTCTTGCTATCTTTATGGAATGCATGTAAACAAGCAGAAACAGGAAAACAATGTGGTTGTGTGATGTGTGTCCTCCCCACTCATACACTTATTATTTCATCTTATCTGTGCTTTATTGAACAGAGCACAGCATTTCTACACAGTTCAGGCTTTTCTGGGTGTTCCTTGTCCAGGAGAATGGAGATAGTTGCATCTGAAAGGGTGGGCTCCATAGGAGAAGTGGGCATTTCTTCTGTATAAAGGGAGCAAACTCAGAAACCTGAATATCAGGTATATGTTTGTGCTTGAATCATGCTTGTTTATATCAGTTGACTCACTCAGTGAAGTTCATGTGCTCCCTCCCACCTTTTCCTCTGCTTTCCTGTAGGTGAAGCACTTCAGGCAGAGCACAGATATTGCCAGTAAGGGAGAGTGCAGAAAGAGGACTTTGGACCAAACTTTCTTCCATTCTTGCCTCTGGTTCTGCAGTAAATAAGATTTCTTGAAGGAGTGCTGGGTAGAAACACTTCTTGCTGGCTCTCTAAGTAGCCTTTCTAAAGAGAGCAGCTGAGGAAATGCAGAGAAGAAAAAGTTCTAGTTCTCTCGAAATCTTTTTTGAGACTAAATGTAACTAATTCTGTCTGCCTCACATGGGTTTTAGGAGAAGTCCTGAAATAAGTAATAAAATACATGTTGTATTTCTTGATATGTGTACAGCAGGACAAAAGACTGTAAAAGATACCATACATAAATGTGCTTTTTCTTGTCATGCTCTCTCAGCCTCTCCCTTCCCAGTGCAGACATAGGTTTTCCCATAGAAAAATGTGGTCAGCATTCCAAATCAGAAGACTCCAAATGCCATACACGCCAAAGAAACAAAAAAGTAGAAACTTGCAAAACTTCATAGTGAGCTGTAGTTACTGTAAAAGAGCTGTTGGTAGGTACTTGTCATTGCACATGCTGGGAAGGTGTCAGGGGACTTTGTGGCTTTGTAGTTTCTCTTGGACACTGAGGAAAAACCAGGTGGCTGTCCAGGGTGAGGAGGGCACCTGCATAGGTGAGTGGAGCACGTGCTCTCGTGCACTGCATTCTATTTTTGTTTCACTCATTTGTCTCATCTTTGGTAGGCAAACTGAGAAGGCTTCTTGGTTTGCATCAGTTATCTATTAACTAGATATCATTATTGAACACAAAAGTAGCTTTTCTGTGAGATAAGGGAAAATAGGTACTTTGACTTAGAAAAAAATCAGGAGGTTTTGCCAATATACATTTGCCAGCTGTGTGGAAATATTGTTGCTGCTCTCTTTGGCCATGAAGACTCTGGAGAGAAGAGAAAGGAATAAAAATAATGTTTTATATGCCCTGCATATTCTTAATAGTTCAGAGAGTTATTTGACTTAGGTCAACAGTGATGCAAGTATATACTTAAAAGAGATTGAGATGTGACCAAAAAGCTTCCTCAAACCAGGAAGAGTAGGGAAAGATTTGTTAGGAGTTATACATGGAAGATAAGGGATTTTGTTCGTTGGCATATTTTGGGTAAGTCAAAAGGAAATGGTCTCGAGTTGCACCAGGAAAGGTTTAAGTTAAATATTGGGAATTTTTTTTTTTTTTTTCTTACCAGAAAGTTTACCAAACTGGAACAGGCTGCTTGGGGAAGTGGTGGAGTCAAAATATTTCTGGAGGTATTTAAAAGACTTGTGAACGTGGCACTGAGGGATATGAGTTAGTGATGGATTGGATAGTGGCAGGTTAACAGTTGAACTCAAGTCTTAGATGGCTTTTCTAATCTAAATGACTTTGTGATTTTGATAAACCAATTCTCAGCTGTCCTCATGATGCAAACAGAAAGTTGTGAAAATATGAACCTTTTTAGTGTTACGAATAAAATCATCTTAGTCCTGGCTACTGCCAGTTGCTCGACAAACTGAAAGCTGTGAATCACTTTCCTGGCTGTTGTTGCCAAACCAAACCCAGGGTTAGTATTTGCCCTTTGTTGCCTCTGATAATTGCTGACTTGAGCTCAAACCTCTGACTGATTTCACATTCTGAAGTGAAGAGCAAAAGGGCCTTTATAAAATAAAGCCACAGAGTATTATGCAGATGTTGCTCTGCAAACATATCAGAACAGTTTTGGCTGATTAGCAGTCAGCAGTCCCTAGCCTGTGACATGAATAAAATCATTTGTTCTTTTCACACATGAAAGCATGGCAGCTAATCCGCTTCATATTTCTAAATTCAGAAAATGAAAACAAGCTGAGATGTGTCTTACCAGAAGAGCTGTGAGATCATTGCTGTTTCACCAAACTCAGATAAATAAGTTCTACAGATGCAGAGCTTCTCTTTCCTGCATGGACTTTCTCCTCCTCTGACCACCTCACCTTATCCCACCTATATTCCTCAAGCTGTTTTCTGGCACGAGGTGAAGAGTAATACACAAGTCAGTCATGGGGCAAAGGTGAGAGTGAAGGCTACCAGACATGAACTTGCATCTCTGAAAGATATGATCTCATTATACTCTTAGAGTAGTAGAACAGTTTAGGTTGGGAGGAACCACTGAAGGTCATCTGGTCCAACCCTCCTGTGCAGGGCCAGCTTAGATGAGAAAGTATAAAAACAAATCAGTACAGAAACAGAATTATTCAACTGGAGACACATTGGGTCCTAATTCATCTAATAACTTAGGATACTTTCTTCTTATCTCCTATCATACACTAGGAAATCTGGTTCCATTTATTTATTTATTTATTCTTTGTTGCCACAGTTGGATAGTGCAAAGTGCTAAAAGTAATTTAGCCACTACTCTCTGTAGTGTAAACTGTCTCTTCCTGCAGTTTGCTCATGTCGTGGGTTTGTTGATCAGAAATCAGGACCAACAGTGTGGCTTCTTAGTCTGGAAATAACATGTTTCTGTTGTTGTGCCACTTCAGTGTACTTAGGGAATCCTCTGTGAGCTTCTGTCAGGACCCAAGACCTGAAGAGATGAAGCCCTGCAAGGCTCTTCAGTCTCCAGTGCATACAGCCAGGTCTTCCCAGTTGTTGGCAGATAGAGTGGTATAAGATAGATAAAACCCATAGGCATAACAAATGTAGCACTGGATTGTATCTCAAGAGGAGCTCTAGACCATTACACCCATCCAAATAGGTTTCAAATGAATATTTTTGTAAAGCTGTCTTTATCCTGTATCTGAGTGAGAGAAGTCAACAAATAGATTTTACTAGCTCATCCAAGATCTGCAGTATAATGTCTTAAAGAAACAATGAAAGTCATTTTCCTGAGGAGGTTTTATACATAGGAGATTCAAGATCACAGTCAGATAAAAGAGTTTAGAAGATCTGTGATTCAGTATTTTCTTGTGCTCAGTACAAGGATTTTGCTGGGTTCCCAGTGCTGAGTGCTGCGTTAAGACATTAACTTTTATTTCCACAAGGTTAGAACATTGTGTGTTCTGTCATTATTCAGGCTGAGCCCCTTAAAGTAATTTTTATCCATTTCAGCAGAGTGTTCAGTAGCTGTTCCTAATGAGAGCACTCTCAGGAAAAGTTGGGAAGTTGCTTTCAGTAAAATTTTGTGGCTTACTCCTTATTTAGATACGTGACTGTCATTATTACTGAACACTTATGCTTCAATTCACTCTGGAAAAGTATCAAAACTGGGCTAGGAAGGAAAAGGCACAGCCCTGGTGGTGAGGCAGCCAGTCATCTTCACAAAGTCTTTACTTGCAGAGAAGTTTAATCTGTTAAGAAAAGTACTTTACAGGATAATTTTTCCTATGCTCTAGTGCTTATAATATCCCTTCCATTATCCCATAAAATATTTCTTACTTGGATGTCTGTACGTAAAGAATGTTGTGGTTTCATGCTGTCAAGACACATTGTTGTGAAAATCCATTGTAATAGAGCTGTAGAATTTAATATGTTTTAACAAACTGTCAATACTTCATTAAAAATTTATTTCCTCATGTTAAAAAAAATTAAAAATCAACAGCTGAGCAGAGATATGTAGAGAAGTTTCTTGATAGGGATGGAAATTGCCAGCTTAAGTCTTTGGCCTGTATGCTGGAATTTTCTGTCCTCTGCAGAAGGAAAAGCTTGCATTTTTTTCCTCTGAATGTGTGACAACCTACAATTTAGGGAAGATCTGAATTATTCTGGCTGTGAAAGTGGCCATAATTGCAAAGCAGTTCCTAGTTAGTAGCAAGTGACAGGTCTGGTTATGCCTCCTAGCTGCAAGTCTGAAATACTCAGTCTAATGGATTTGTCAAACTGTTGTTGAAGGAAAGGAATAAATACTGTCTGCTTTTGATAAATATTATCAAGGTTATTGGTTATTATTAAATTGTTACAAAATAAACTATAAATTCACCTGTCAGAGTTTCTGCGTGCTACTATTAGAATACTTTTTCTTTTTATTTAGGTATAAAATACTCTTCATGAGTTACAGACCTTTGGTTCAAATTTTCCTCTTTTGCTCTGGTTTTTGTTACAGCTGCAGCTGGGAAGGGTGACTCGGGTTCAGAAGCACCGGAAGATCCTGAGGGCAGCAAGAGACTTGGCACTAGATACTCTTATAATTGAGTATCGAGGGAAAGTTATGTTACGACAGCAATTCGAGGTCAATGGGCATTTCTTCAAAAAGTAAGAGTACTATGAAATGATTGGTATGAGAGCATCGTGGCACAGAGAGACTGGTGTCTCTATGGGATAGTGCTCACTTACAGGGTCCTGTCAGCTGTGCCTTCCATAGAAATGGGAAATCAAATATATCACCTCAGCCTGATGCTCTGCTCATGGACCAACCCCTCTGAAATAGATCTTTTAAATACATAAACCCCCAGAGCAGTAGTGCTGATGGAAGTGCTGCTTCCAGTGAAGTGAGGGATGCCTGTTAACAACAGTGCTGTGGGAATTGAGTATTTTGGGATTGAGGTGTTCTGTTGCTTCTCCAGGCCATATCCCTTTGTGCTGTTCTACTCCAAGTTCAATGGTGTTGAGATGTGTGTTGATGCCCGCACCTTTGGTAATGATGCCAGGTTCATCAGGCGGTCCTGCACTCCAAACGCAGAGGTAAATTCTCTCTTCATCATCACTGCAATTGCAAATACATGTTTTACATAAGCTTAGTGCTTTCCCTAACTTAAAATTCACTAAATACAGTGAATTCTCTGTGTCTCTTGCTTGTTTGATGGTTTATATTCGGAATATATTATATATATGGACAATTTGGGAATATGAAGGAGGTTTTCTTGGAAGAGAAAAATTTCTTTTATGTCTTTCCTTTGGCTGCACAATGATACTGAGGGTAAGCAGGTGGTAGTAGTTGTAAGTGGAAAAGCACGGTACAAGATAGGAGCAGTGAATCAGGCTTTTCCCTATGGAGAATTTGGGATAATTATTCATAGAGTGGAATAAGAGCTACTTTGCAAAAGGAGGCTTCCATCTTGGAAGTAGGAAATGCAGCCTTTGGAGACGTCAGTTTCTCTCTGCTTTGTTTAACAAGGTTCGTCATGTGATTGCCGACGGGATGATCCACCTGTGCATCTACGCTGTTGCCACCATTGCCAAGGACACAGAGGTTACCATCGCCTTTGACTATGAGTACAACATCTGGTGAGTCCTTCACCTCGCCCGGGAGCTCTCCACTGCCCTCCTGGACTGGACATCTTCCTCCAGCCCTTTCCTCGCATTCTACATATTGCTCCGTTTTCTACTGAATTGCATTTCCCGGCTATTCTGTCCAGTTCTGCTGGCATATTCTACAATAGAGGCCATAAGGTAGCCTGCTGTCCTTGCTTTGGCACGTGGTGAGATGTTTAGTAGGAGATGTATTGAATGTCTCTGTGCAGGGGTTGAGAAATGAAGAGTGACACGACTTATGTTTGTGTTTTGGAGCAGCAATTATAAAGTGGACTGTGCGTGTCACAAGGGGAACCGGAATTGCCCTGTGCAGAAACGTAGCCCAAATGCTGCAGAACACCTACCTCCACCTGTTTTAGGCACACTGATTGGGGCAGAAACACGCCGGCGCAAGGCCCGCCGAAAGGAGCTAGAAATGGAGCAGCAGAGCATTGCGTCCGATGAGAACAGCAGTCAGCAAACTGAGGAAGTTCCTGAGGGACCTGCAGCAGTCAGTGACAATGAGGTAAAATCTTGTTATATTAGTACTGTTCAGTGCTGCAGGAGTCTGATCCAATAGCGTTGGAATCTTCAGAACAGAAACTGCAGGAAGCCTTTCTTTGAACCTTTAGTGCCTTAAATTACCATAGAAGTCTTGGTAACTTTGAAATGTTACTGAGTTCCTAAATCCAGGTTTCTCTCTCAGGTGCCAGAGAAGGAGGAGAAGCAAGAAGGGGAGAAAGAGGAGCCTGTAGATGAGCAGGGAGCCTTGGTCCACGGCAGACGGGCAAGTACCTCTCTCTGTCTGAGTATCACCCTCTTTAGGACCTGCTTCATCAAGTGACCAGCTGATCCAGTTGGTTATTTCACTTGTTTGAATACAAAACTCCATCTGTTAGTGATCTTCAGTGATTTGATCAACAACAGCAAAACAAAAAAAACAAAAAAAACCAAAAAAAAAAACCACCCAGGTTGGTTGGCATCAAGTCACAGGTTTCATGTTAGGGTGCTGCAGATTAGGAGATACACTATAGATTTGTTTCCTCATTGAAAGGTTTAATTGTTACTTTCAGGGCTGTTCTATAGTCTAAAATACACATTTAGCAAAACCATCAGCACCAGATTCCAAAAAGGTAATTGGACCTTTTTTATGTTCCTGCTGCCCTTCCTTATTGCCAGGACAAGAATTTATGGCACTATATGGAACCATAGCATAGTTTGAGTTGGAAGGGACTATCAAAGGTCACCTAGTCCTGCCCCCCTCAGTGAGTGGAGATCTCTTCAATTCAATCATGCTGTGAACCAGAACCTGATTTTTCTTAAAACTTGATTGGTTTTTCTGGGTCAGATTTGTAAACAGGTATCTGTTCAGTGTATGATTTCATAAGCATGTTGCCATGTGGAGAAAAGGATAGGATCAAGTTAAAAAAGTTTGTAAGAGGGGTAGACCACCAACTACTATTGGCACTTACTTAGGAAATCTCTGTGTTTCCAAGTTATTGTGGTCTTAAGCAGTCTTCTTGATCAAAATATATCTCAGTGCTCTGGGATTTTTGATAATACAGTCCTTTTTTAGCCTTCATCTTTACTGTCTAGAGCTGATGGTTTTTTTCTTGTGTTGCTTATGTCTCCTGGGATTGCTGCCTGGATTAGAGTGTTTTGTGCATGTGAATGGAGCTGTTCTGGCTCTTAATTCATTAATTTAAAAAGAGAAAAATCCAAACAAAAATGCAAATGCACAATTAAAACAACCAACCAACCAGAAACTCAAGGAAGAAAAACAGAAAAATTGCTCCCATCCTTTTACCAGCCTACAAATGTATTGAAGCTAGGAATTCCCTGTTTTTCTTTGCTCACCAATATCATAATCACCTGTCTGCCTCTGATCAGGGATACAGATCTGTGTAAATTTCCTGAATGCTTTAAATGTTAAGATAGTGCAGCAACTTGTAGAGCCAAGGGCCATCCAGTGGAGAGATCCTTGGATTAACTGATGGGTTTTTCTAGAACAGATGAGATAAAGCTGTCAGTTTCCACTGAAATTTGAATAAGATTGGCCTTAAAGCTTGGAGAGAAGATTTCATTTTAATGCAGGGAGGCTGATTTCTTTTTGGGACAGAATAGTTCAGTAAGCCAAAGTGAAGTGTTAGTTTCCCATCAGCCTGTAAGCCCTGTTCCTGTAGGTTGCACCACTTAATCTGCTTTAATGAGATTCAGTTTTCTATACTTGGCATCAGGTAAATACCCATATCTTTAGTTTCCTCAGTCTCTGTGTGTGTGTGTGTGTGTGTGTGTAGTATTTTTTAACAGAAAACTACTTTCTCCATGATAAATCTCAGAAGACACTTGAGCCCCACTTCTTAAAACTCACTTGATTCTTGCCAGTCACTGCAACATTATTGTACTGGGCTTTTTACATGCATAATTACCAATTATTTCTGACATAGCCAGGTGATAAGATTTCCCATCCTTTCTATTTACCTAAAAAATTAACTTGTTTTGCCTTTCTTTTCTCTTCTCTTCGCTTCTGAGTTTTTTATCCACTATGTAAGCTACATAGTGGATGGAGCTTTTATTTTTGAGCTGGGTCATCTTCTGACATTCTTGCTGCAAAAAGAATTAATCTGGAGCATTTTAATCAGTTTGTGTGATGTGTTACACTTGCTGCAAATTACTGAATCACATACTTCTATTGCCCCTGACTTCTGTTAGGTTCTAACATTTAGTCATTAGCAAAAACCTCTACTTGTTTCCAAATCATCTCTTCACTCTGATTATGCTTTCTTACGGTTTTTAGTTCTTCAAAATTATGCATTTCCTTGTGGCTGTTTTGTAAATGTAACTCAGTAGCATCTAAGTGATCCTATTTAAGAACAAAGTCGAGTTCTTCTACTTGTGCTACAAACACATGATTATGTTGTTATTCTGGGAAATTTGCCATATTGAAAAATGCAAATAACTGATAAGAACTGCTTCTCTCTGTCCTCTGTCTGGCTTTTGTCAGTGCTGTTTGGCAGTTGTTCTCTTTGTGCTGCTTCCCATATCTGTTCTTGCCTTGTTTATGTGCATAATTCACCATGCTTACTTCAGTTTACCCTTGTGTTGTAGTCCCGGGAAGACAGGAAGGTAGAAGCCATCATGCACATGTTTGAGAACTTAGAAAAGAGAAAGAGGAGGCGAGAGCAACCATCAGAGCGTAACAGCACTGATGCTGAAATCAACGTCAATTCTGAAACTCCTGAGCTGGAAGAAGTAAAAACAGAGACTCCTGAAACTGAAGATGGAAGCTCAGCACAGAGTGCTCCTGCTCCTCCTGTTGCTAACAGTACCAGCAGTACTGGGGTGAACACACGGCGGTCCTCACAAGTAGTGGTAAGATGAAGATAGAACTGTTTGCTATCTTGTGTGAAGCTCAGGTGCAGCATTTCCATTTCTGATCATAAGATCATTCAGGTGGGGAGGAGCTTTGTGGACTCTCTAGTCCATTCTGAGTTAGGTAGGGACAGTTCTGAAGCTAGACCAGGCTGGCTATTATTTTACGAAGTCTTCTCTTGAAAACCTTCAGGGATGGAGATTCCACCTCTTCCAATTCATGACTGTTAGGTTGAAAAAAAATTGCCATGTATCCAGCCTGAACCTCTCATTTCAGTGTATGTCCATTGATGCACCACTGCATCTTCTTAGTGGCTTCAGGCTGCTTGTAGGAAGATTGCTGTTACACCCTCCACAGTCCTTTTTGGGCTGAACAAGCCCAGCTCCTTCTCCAGGTGAACCCCTTTTGTACTGGTGTGACCTTAAGCTGGATGCATAAGTGCAGTGATGGAAAGTTCTCTTTTTGTTTGATTTCTGACCCAGTCTACTTTGGATGCATGTGTTCCCATTTTATGGCAGGGCTCAGACTCAGCCTGGAGTGCTCCATATCAGCTCAGGTCAGGAATAAGAGCAGTTGCCTTGAGACAAGCAGCAAGTTTCTTATTGCTGCTTTCTTCCTAAAGACCCATGTTCTGTCCTTTAAGAATGCAGAAGACAAAACGATAATGTGCCAGTGTTGAAGGGTCCCCAAGGCCATCTTATGAACCAACACAGAATCCAACAAGATTTTGAGAGTCAGGTAGTGTCAATAAATAAATCTCAATTCTTGATCCTGTATGAAGAGAAAAGGAATACTCTTAAAGGTGCTCAGACTAATGACAGTTTATTTTGTAGGATGCTGTCCCTGAAAAAACAGTGACTAAGCCAGCTCCAGCAAAACCCTCCAGGCCCCGACCAAAAAGTCGCTTCTCTCGATACCGGACCAGTTCAGCACAGAGACTGAGAAGGCAGAAACAAGCCAGTTCCCAGCAAGCTGAACTCACACAGGCTGTCCCAGAGGAAGGAAGCACTGCCAGCTTGGTAACCACAACAGATGTCAGCAATGTGGAAGGGCCAGGAGAAGGCAGACAGTTGACAGGATCTGACCCAACTGCTGTCCTGGCTACAGGATCCCAGTCTAATCGAGCTGCAGTAAAGTACCCCAAAACAAAAAAGGTAAATATGATCACGTGCTCAAGGTTGGGATGGCAGGTGTTCATTTAGGGTGTGGCTTAGAGTTAAAGCTTAGAATTGAAGACTAAGGAGGAATGTGACCACAACTGTCATGTACAAGCTAGGATAAAGTTGGAAAGGAGGAAAAATTGCAGAAGGTAGCAGGCAGCTGCCACATACTGGGCATAAATTAGCTATTAATACATTTAGTTTTGTGTCTAGAAACTAGTTTTGAACAGGGTGATGAAGTTTTTGGAGAATCTCCTAATGAGCTGAATGAAGCATAAAATCGAACTACTTCTGTGACATTGGGTTGTGTCTCCAACTGGTGAGAATTTGGTTTGACACAGGAATTCCTTCTTGTTGAGAAGGAGGGGAGGGTTTTAGCATGTGGGCTGGCCTGAGCATTGCTTCCCATACACCATTGTGCCATATTGCCTTTCTTCTTCACCTGTGCTGGTTGCACTGACGTGTGTTTCCTCCTTCAGTACCTTGTTACGGAATGGCTGAACGACAAGGCAGAAAAGCAGGAGTGTCCAATTGAGTGTCCTCTGCGCATTACCACGGACCCAACAGTTTTGGCAACTACCCTAAATATGCTGCCAGGTCTCGTGCACTCCCCGCTGATTTGTACCACACCTAAACACTACATTCGCTTTGGTTCGCCTTTCAACCCTGAGAGACGTCGGAGGCCCTTTCTGCTGGATGGCATTTACAGCTCCTGTAAGAAGGTATGTCTGCTTGTGTCTTACCTTTACACCATGTATACTCATCTTACTGGCCCCCTTGTAAAGCTGTTGTGTCCTTTTGGAGTTTATTTCCATGTATTCCCGCTGAGCCAATGTGCTGGTGTAGTGTCCAGGCTATGACTGCTGACCTCCTTGCCAGAGTTCAGTTTTCATCTTTGCCTTTTGCCATGATAGAACAACTGTTCTGTGACTGCCCTTTTAGAAACATGTACTTTCAGATCTGCAGTGGCTGTTTATTATCCAGCATACACAATTCAAAGAGCATTGATTGATTCCCTTAGAAAGTTTTATGTTACTACTTTCACAGTGAGAGGATGGTTGGCATTGTGGGGATAGGGCAGTGTTGGAGAGGACCTCAAGAATCCAGTGCCTCAGTTAATATCCTTTGTTTTTGGAGAGCCTTTGTGGTTTAAAAAGCTTTGAGTTTGCCTGTTCACAAGAACAAGTCCACAGCTCCTTGTTTGGTATCACAGATGCCTATCTACAACAGATACTTGAAGTCATGCAGGAAGCCTGAACCAGGCTCAGCTAAGGATTTAGTTCTTGCAGAGATGACCAGTAAATGCCTTTATTTACCCATCTGCAGGGAAGGCAGGGTCAGATTTATATCAGAGCCCCATCTTCCCTGTTGGTTTTTCTGAGAGACTTTCCAGTTCTTGTGTGATTGCCTGAGAACAGTTATACAGAAATCTTTTCTGTTCTCCCTGTCTTGGTGGCTTTCAGGTACCATGTCTTGGTTTCTTTGCCTTCCTTTACTTGAGGGTATTTTTCCAGAGAGAATCTTTGGACTTTACTGTTTTCCACCTTCAGCCAATTTCTTGTCATGCCCTAACAGTCTCTCCAGTATTTCCTTCATAGATAAAGCTCCTCATGGTTTGAATATAGATGTGTGACAGCAGCACCTTGTCTGTTTTCTGTGTGCCTGGGCAACTTCCCCATGCATCTTTAAGCTGAGAACTGCAAGGTTTGAGCTGCTTTTGAACCTTAACAGTGTCTTTGAGCCCCAGAAAAGAGAGAAACATCCAGAGCAAAGCTGGCAGAGTTATTTGGAGTTCTGTGCTCAGTGCAGTTGCTGTACAAATGGCCAGCAAGCTCAAAATTGAGGGAAAACTATTATTGTGGAAAAAGTCTTCTGATCTGTTTCTGCATTTGACTCTTTTCTAGTCAAATGATAATTCTCACTGCTGGACAGGGAGTGGACTAGTCTCTCAATGGATGACTTCCACTTAGTCCACACCTGCCTTGAAGCTCTGTCCAAGACTGGATGTTGTGTTGCAGCTGGGACATTTTCAAACCAAAAAGTTGCTTTGTGTCTTCTAACCTGTACCCATTTTATGCATCCCAGTATGACTGAGTTTTCTTTGACAGGTTGATTTAAACTCATGTTCAGTTAATGATTTTGTATGATTGTTAGAATAACCCATTAGTTTTGTAGCCTGTAATTGTAGAAGTGATTGTTCTAGCCTGTGCTAAGCTGTGTTATGTTTTTCCCTATCCATTTCCCAATTTAGTAGGAAAATTATTAATGATGTCATCTAGCATTCTTGTTTCTTAATCTGTAAACTTAAATATGGTGCCTATTCCATTAAACAGTTAATAAAGTACTGAAAGTTGCTGTGTCCAGAACAGATGTTGCAGAAATAATTTGTTAGATTTCTACTTTTTGAATGTAAAGAATTGTTTTCTGTTCTAGTGAGGGATTTCATCCATTTCGTAGGAGATCCCTGGCTTTTTCTTGTAAAATGCTTTTTAGCACTTGGTGGTTTTATGACTTAAGAGTCTGGAGATGTCGAAATCTGCTTCTCGTGTTCAAGAATATTTAGAAAACTCACAGGGAACACCTCCTTTATAGCCAGCTGAGGTCTAGAAATGGTCCAGGACTTGATGATACACTCTCAAGACCTGATCTATGTCTTGTCTGCTTTTGACTACTCAGCCAAGGAGGTTGATTTATAAAGGGTATTGAAATGGATCACATATTTTCTTGGATTGTCAGCAGGCCTCATCCTTAAACTACTGAGAACTGTGCCAAAAAACTCAGCTGATGATGTCAGTTTGCATCCAAAGCATGGCAGTGTCTGAACCTCGCAAGGAAAGTGAACTGCAGCCTGCTCTCACGTTAATCACACACTGTGCAGTGACTTGGCTGTCAGATCAGATGCCACGTTTGAGGTAGAGGTGCTCCAGACTGGCTGGCACTTCTCCCCTTTGCTGGCAGCCACAGTGGAATCCTTTGAGTTACATTTGAACAGAGAAGAAGAATCTGCTGTACAGTAGTGAAGGCCATCAAAATAGATCCTGTCACCTGCTCTTCATCCTCGCATTGAAGTTTTCACTTTGAGGATTGTGGCCACTGAGTTGGTGATGTACTTTCACGATAGCTTTGAGGATCATAAGACACACATGTGTATCTCTAATAGGATACACATTGCAGATGAACTGTGGATTGCTGAAAGGTAAAAGTACAATTTTAAACCTCTCTAGGACAAGAAGAGTCTGGTAAAGTGAGTCCCCTGGGTGAACTCCACAAATGAAAATTGCTTTTGCTTTTTTTCTGCAGTTTGCTGTCATTTCACTGGATCACCTGAGTGTTTTCTCTTATATTGTGGCAGTTTTCTTTATAGTAGAATAAGCAAAGGTTCCTGCCTGCCATCAAGAGTCAGTTTGTATCAAGATACAGGGCTAGCACACCCACTGCAGCAGCTGATTTGCTGAGGCTTCAGTTCACATTTGCTTATGTGATTTGTGAAACATTCTTAATTGTCCATGCTCAGAAGAGTACTGTGACTAATCTTTTTTATTAGTAGCTGAAGAAAATATTTGCTTTTATTATTTTTTCTTGGTTTACCTTCCTTGTAAACTGCTGCTTACATTATAACCAGATTTTTTTTGCACAAATTTGCTCTCCTAGGCAGGAAACAGCTTTCTTTTGCAAAAATCAGTGATTGTAGATAGTTCATTATAGTTGTGTCCCTTTTCTTTTAAATTATTATTGTTTTAATAGTTTTAGGTGCCACTGCCCTGCATTTTTATATTTATAATTTGCTCTTTACTTGTCTCTGTTACTGCTGGTGGTTGCTGCTCCCAGAACCCATGTCAGGAAGGGCTCAGCCCCACCACAGTAGGCAGTGGGCTCAGTGCTGCCAGCCACGCAGGCCAGCGAGGTAACACCAGGCTTCTGAGCAGCCTGCCCTGCTCCTCACAAGTGTAGGAGTTGGAGTGCATCCTGCAGGCCTGCAGAGAAAGTACCCGAGGAGTTTCACGTTTATGCAGTCTCGTTTTGTTTCAGCGCTGGATCAAACAAGCCCTGGAAGAGGGGATGACTCAGACCTCACCAGCTCCACAGGAGAGCAGAACCCAGTGTCTATACCAAAGCAACGAGAGCAGCAGCTCCTCCAGCATCTGCAAAGATGACACAGGTGAGTGCTCAGCACCATCAGGGCAGCGTGGGCACTGGAGTCTGGCTGGGGAAGCTGCTGGATACCAAAGGCAGCTGTACAAGTGACATTTTAATGTGTCCTGCTTGCCTGATTACACAGCTTATGGGTAGGTGAGAATGTTGCTTTGCTGCTCATTCAGATTTCTGCAGACCCATTCTAGCTTGAGCATCTGTAAAGTTTCTCAGTATTTTCCTGTGAGAAGATAATCACTTAACATTGCATTATCAGTCTCAGTGCTCTAAGATGTCTTGTACAACAGAAGGGAGAGGGTAGAGGGAAGAGAGCCCAGGATCATTTCAGCAAGATACTTTTAGAACAACTAAATACCTGCTGACTGTAGGAAGATGTAGCAAAGTCTTACAGGCCTGTGTGTAGTAAACAAATGGCAAAGTCTCAAGGATGGAGAAGCTAAAATCTGTGAGTAAAGCAGCAGAATGGTTAAATATTGTGTCTGAATTTACAGAGAAGGAGAGTCAAGATCAGCCCAGCCAGGTATCAGTTTTCCAAGGATGACAGACAGGAAGCTAGACACTACACAGATAATACAAATTTGATTGTTGAAAGGTTAGATGAATAGGATATAAACAGAACGCCAGAACCAATAAATGTACATCTTGAGCAAGACCTAACCTGTAGAATTTACTGGTGATTTTTTTTGTTTTGTTTTATTTTTTAAACTAAGCATCAAACAAGATTAGTATTTTGAAGAGAGGTAGGCCTGAGGGAAAGGCTTTAATCTTTTGTGGAAGTGGAAGTGTGCTTGGGGTGTATTGATGTAGCCTATAGGAAACTTTTAGGTTCAGGTAATGATAACTGAGCTGCCTCTGATTTGTTTGTAAGAATCACAATGACATGTCCTCTGACCTCTCTCCTCTATTCTCCTTTTTTTAACCTTTCCTGTCTTCCTTTCCCCTAGCTCCCTCTTGTGCTTGCTTCTAGTTGAAATATTTGCTTTCCTTGTTCACTGCATGTTCCTCATTATGTATTGTTCTGTTACCAGTATCTGGACATTGATGTAGAAGTAATTCAGAGCTGCTTCATCTTCAGGAGTCTTTTGTCGTTGCATTGAAGACTCCCGGGCTTCATTTGGGCTGGGAGTAGGGGGAAGAAGACAGCCTGTGATTTGCTCATGGTCAGTGGTTGTGCCGTGTCCTCAGCTCAGTTTGTGTTTCAGACTTGCTGAGTCCCCTGAAGAAGTGGAAGTCTCGCTACTTGATGGAGCAGAACGTGAAGAAGCTGCTGCGGCCGCTGTCCCCGGTGACGCCCCCGCCCCCTGTCCCCGCGGCCAGCCCGCAGCTGGCCACACCCTGCCCCTCGCTGCCCGGGGACGAGGAGACTCGCAATGGATACGGCATCATGTTCTCACCCATCCCCTCTCTGGCTGCCAGCCGCTGCAATACTCCACTACAGTTCGAGGTAAATCTGCTGTGTGTGCTAAACAGAAAACAACAGCAATATCTGCAGCAGAGGTGGCACTAGGGATGCCTTCCTTTTGGAGTGTGCATTCCTGAGCAGCATCACAGTCTCAGCCTCAAGAGCACTACTGTCTTTCTCTTCTATTTCACTTCTGGACAGATCTCCTGCTCTGTGAAATGTTAAACTTTGCTACAGCCCAGCCTCCCCTCACTTTGTAACTATCAGTAACATTAGTCTTATCTTTTTCTCTATTTCTGCAGAGTAACTCCTAAAATTTTCAGGTTTTTCAGTGATCTTTAATCATCTCCCACACTTCAGATCTCTGTGCCCAAGGGTTTTCAATCCCTGCTACTTACAAAGAATACAAGTATTCAATTTCTCAGAGCCTGTAAGACATCTTTGGCTTCTCTTTCCCCAAACAGCTTTCAGTAACCTCAAGTATGGTAGTGGTACTGCACATTGTCTTCCACTATATCCTTTGGTTTTCTTTAAGTAGACTGGGTAGAAGGAAATTGCCTTAATCTCTTGGATTTCTTGATAGCTTCCTTCTGCAAAAATTAGCAGAATTAATGAGCAGGCTGTGTAGGTGGTTTCCATTGCTCTAAACTCTGGGAGAGTTACCAGTATTCATCCAGTCAGGACCCTCCACTCTGTTCCTTTGAATAGGGATCATGCTGCTTGCAGGTTTAGTTTTATTTAGTATTGCATATTTCCATTTAAAAAACCTCATGGAAGACTTGAAGCCAGCTGCTCATACTCTGCCAGTTAAAATCATTTGAAAAAAGGGTGCATACCCTGCTCCATACCAGGGACTCAGTATCCTGCTGGAATTCCTCATCTGTTTTGCAACAGGGCAAATATTGCTTATTGGTACTTTCAGCTTAGTGTGCTCTGATTATTTTGGTTGAGAGCCCTTTCTTGTAAGCTGTTTGAGAGGCAGCTCTGTAGAGTTTAGCAGGGAAGATCGTGGAGTACTGAGGAGAGATGTGAAAGTCTGTTTCAGGCAGAAAGAACTTTACTGGAAATAATCCTTACCCTTGCAGTGGTTGAGGTGGCAGATCAGGGCAGTGTTGCCATGAACCTTCACAGTCTAATCACTCCTTTTCTGTCCCACCTTAGTGTTAATTAGCCTTGATTTCCCTGGGTATATAACTTACTTGCCTTTTACCTTTTTTCCTCCTGGAAAGAATCTAACAACTCCCTGGACCAAAGTTTGAATGAGTGAATGCATCTCCCCAAGTATAAACCTGTGGCACTCCAGGGAGAGAGCAACAGAAGAATTCTTCCATCAGTTCACAAGCTTCTTCAAGCAAGCAGAATTTATGACTTGCCATCTTGTCTTGCTGGGAAATACATTTTTTGAAGGCTTTTTAGAAACTTCATTCTTGACTGATTTCCTAGCTGCTCTCTATAAAACTTGTATCACAAGCTTCTGAAGCTCTGTTTGTCAGATTTTTACAGATTGAGGTTTTTCAGACTCAGTTTTGTGATCTTTTTAGAGTGGAAACAATTTAGAGGATGCTTGGCCCTTCCATATTCGTAAGAGCTAGAAGCGTGATGACATGCCTCTGCTTTTTTTGTGGAGTTTGTCAGAACTTTTTGTTATAAAATTTTTGAGATTCCTCATTTTCTGAGGTTTTCTGCTTTGCAGAAAACAGTGACTCCTACTATACTTCTCTGATACCAACATAGCTGTGGGAATCCTGCCTCTCTGATTCTATTTTAGGCCTGCTCAATAGCATGAAAAGGGAAGTTCTTGGGAAGAGCCCTTAACTGTGGTGTCACATGCATACACTGCCTTAACTGATAGGTGCTCAGATGAAATAACATTTCATAAAGCTGGCTGCTCACACCTCTTCTCTTGACTTGAGCTGGAAAGGTGCCCACAGTGGATTGAAAGAGACATGTTTGTTTTATAGTATATGTCTATGAAAGGTCATCTTAGTATTTGGGGGATCTTAGTTTACTTTCTGGGCTAAACCAAGCTTTTCTTCTCTCCCATGTTTCAGACTAAAACCAGTGTCTTTCTCTATATTTCATTGTGCAAAGTCTGTCTGACAGCATCAGAAATATAAAGAGTTAGCTGCTGATTTCCTTGACATCCATGTGCTCTGTTTTGGGTACTGAGTTACACCATGAGATGCAGTAACCCAGTCCTATCTGTGCTTCCAGGAAGTTTTAGAAACCCCTTAACCAACCGTGACGCTATCCAGGCTGGGGCCAGTTCTTGGGATAGTTGTTCAGAATCACCATTGCTAACCTGTGTGCTCTTGCACATTGTAATTGCCTCCTGACTTTTGAAGCAGATGAATAACCAGATGCTTTTCCTTCCTCTAGAACGTGTCCTCCCCCGAGAGCTCCCCTGCACATCAGCCTGAGTCCATGTCACCCGAGGTAGTGATGGCACCTGAGCTATGTGGGGGGAGGGAGGAGTGTGCAGGCACTGGGAGGAAGGGTGGAGCTTTAGTCACAGTAAGGCTGAGCAGAGTTTTCAGGGTTATCACCACAAAACAAATTGAAGACTGGAATGTGATTCGCGTGTTGGGGGAAATGGACAGTGCAGAGACTCAGTATGTCTCAGCCACTGAGGTGCAGGAAGAGATGTGGGAACCCTGGAATTACCATCACCCATTTCAAACTCAGCCCAGCCTGTGAGTGGTCTGTGAAATTTACTGAGTAGTGGCCAAATCACTGCTGGGGAAGGGAAAGCATTCACCACTAGTTTTGACTTATAAGCCCACAGTGGTACACCTGACCTGCTTTCTTCAGCCTTGATTTACCACCTACTCACCCGCAGACTCAAAATGTTGAGGAGATGCTAAAAAGTAGTATTGTACTTACCCTGACCTGTTTTTTGATGATGAGATGAACTACCTTGCCCAGTGATTGTTTCGTAGTAGGAAATATCCAATGCTCATATGCAGTGTGGTGGATTACTTGGAGCCATAATACAGCAGGAGAAATGTTCTCAGTGACAGCAGGAGAGCAGAGCTGGTGCCTGGTGCTGCTGTGTTTTTCCCTCTGCACTGTAGTCCTGCAAAGAGGATGGAATCTTGTCAGTTATACTCATTGTCTGAGATCCTGACATATTAATGTGGTGAAGGAGATGATTATTCTGCTGCCCTGGAGGGTTTTTGGCACTTTAAGTAGATAAATGAATATACTGTTGTATCATTGCCTAGTGCTCCACAAACTCTGACAGCACAAAGATGATGCCATTGTGGTTTTGTTAGAAATTGTAAAATGTAAAAATGCAGTAAAAATTAAATGAATGTACTATTGTTAGAGATTTCCAAAGCTCGCAATAAGTGGAAACAAATGGCTTAATGGTCCTGGGTATTTTATTGTTAGGAAGTTAGTAGTGGCTGACTTGGGACAGGCAAGAACTTGGCTAATAAAACAGCAAAAGGACAGCAGGTCTGTTCTGTTCACCCTTGGCTACTGCTCTGTGTTAACATCAACTTGGAGATGTATGAGGCAATTGAAAATGCTGGGTTTAATTCATTAACTGCCTGGGGATAGTGTTGAGCTTTATCCTCTTGCTGCAGAAGGACTGCTGAAGGGGAAAGGGCATCCTGTATTGGACAGCTGAACTGATCATTGTTTAGTCTCAGTCATTGCCCTGTGGAACAAGCAGAACAGTGCAGGAAAGAGCCAAAGGGGTAATGAGAAAGGAACGGGAAAAAGGGAAGCTAGCATTGTACAGAAGGTTTTCTGACTTAAATTTCTCTTCTTACCCTTGCTTGACCCTTTTCCTGACTACCCACCCCCTGCTACATCCTTCTCGGATTTCCCAGGTCTGCCTCCGATCCGATCAGGATTTGAAGGGTGGGTACCTGGATTCCAGTGCAAACACCTGCCAGGAACGGCCATCGCTGCTCAGCTTTGCATCCTCTGATGTGGCTCCACAATCCTCCATAAACTCTGCTTCAGAGATGAACTTCCCAGGGAAAAGTGGGGAAGCACAGATGCTGCTACGAAGCTCTGATCAGGCTTTTCGGACAGAGTTTAATTTAATGTATGCCTTCTCCCCATTGAACGCTATGCCACGTGTGGATGGGCTGTTGAGGGGCTCTCCTCCTTTGGGAGAGAGGAAGCCAGTGAATTCAGAAGCAGGATGCTGCAGCTCTCCTGCTGAAGGCTATTTCAGCAGACACGAGTCAGGGCTGCTCAAAGAGACAATGCATGGATCCATGTCCCCCTGCAGCGAGAGGGCTTCTGAAGGCACCAGAGCTGCTCCCCAGAATCCGCCACAAAGGAAGAAGGCAAGTACACCTGTAAAAGAAATTCTTAGATTGCCATGATGTTTACAGTTCCCACTCAGGTTCCTGCAAAGACTGACAGGGAGAACAGAGAGAATCTGGATGAGTTATCCAGGCATCCAAGCTTGGGTGAAAACAGTTGTTACAAGAGAGAGAGCTACCCTTTAGGCAAGATTTTGATGTGAGAAGTGGAAAACAAGACACCACAGTGCAAATATCTCTTCTGGGATAACAGAAAAAAGAGCAGGATGCTGGCAGCTTTCATTAACAGTTGTTAAACTGAGAGAGGACCCAGAGCAAAAGCACAGTGCAGCTGTACAGCTGGTGGAGGTGTTATTTATCAGGATGAAAAGGGTCCTTACTAGGAAAGAGGGTTTAATGTTTCAAAAGAAAACATGGGCTGTTTACTAGAACACATTAGAACATTGTGATAACATTGCAACCAAAGTAAGATGAAGGTTATTTAAATGTTAGCTCTTTGAAACGAAAAACACTGGACTATAGTTTAACAAGACCAAATACATACTGGTTTCTAACAGCAGGCCAGTGACCCTCTTGGGACTAAAACTGAGGTAAAACATTAAGTCCAGGTAGTGCTCTGATAAAATATCACTACCTGGGACAAATATCAGTGCCTTTTCCTGTGCCTGGGTTTCATTTTTTTATGGCAAGTGTAGTAACTCAGATCACTTGCATAAGGGTCCAGCTGGATGGAATATCTTATTTCCTTTCCATTTCTGGAGTCTCTTGACTTTTTGTCTTTGGTTTTTCTTTTAAAATTACACTTAACTTAAAACTTGATATGTTGAGTTACTTTGGGAAATGCCCTATTCAATATTTTAGCATTATAAAGCCTTCTGTATGGGCATTGAGTCATAGCTGATAAATTCTTCAACAGAGCTGCCTTCTGTGAATCCTTTATGGCTCCTTACCTCATAATAACTCTGAGGGAAGGCAAGCTAAAAGTTAAGTGCTCAGCTGGAAATATTTGTGTCTTCTTTATTCTGCTGACCTTGTTCCAAGGCTGCATTATCTTTGGTTGGTGTCTTTGACTAATCTGAGACTGCTTTGCCCAAAACACATTCCACCTTGGCTACAAGCAGTTTGTTTTGGTGGTAGTGCTGGAAGTTTGCAATGCCTCCACGGCAGGAACCTGCTCTAAGCAAGTTAAAATTCTGTGCAAGGCTGCACCAAGCTCTCAGTGTTAATGTGGCTGAACTAGTACAGATGAACTGGGCACTGAAGATACCAGTTCTGTGAAGATGACTCTTATTATCTCTTTTGGGAATGTACAGATATTGAAAAAAAATACATAATGTCATGAACCAGAGAAAGTGTATGGAGGATTTTGAGAGGAGGGAGGTTATAGAAGCTTGTTGCTTGAATATGCATCTCATGAAGCAATGTGAAAATCCAGGTGGTTGGAGAAGCAAATGAGCTGGATGTTTCTGCTGATGTATTGGTCATAAAAAGTAAAAGATGGATGATCACGGCAGTCTGAATTTGCACCACTAAGCTCTTTTCTGGAGTGCCTGCAGATCCAGCAAGAGCTGATAATCCCAATGTGCCTTTTCAAGTTTTACCAGCAGACCCAGAAGATTTTTTTGGACGGTGCGTGGGCCTCCCCCTGTCCTAGCCCCTGCGTTCCCTGACCGTGGCTGTGTTCTGTCCCCAGGTGTCGCTCCTCGAGTACCGCAAGCGGAAACAGGAGGCCAAGGAGGGCGGGGACCCCGGGCGCGGCGCGGGGACCCCGACCCGGCAGGGCAGCGGCTCCGGGCCCGACGCCGACGGGAACGGCCCGGCAGGCTCAGCAGCACGAACTCCGTCCTCCCCACAAAGTGGCTTCTCCCCTTCTCATCCCTCCCTGCCTCACGTGGAGGACATCAGCCCACCAGACTCGAGGGGCTGCAGTTCCTCATCATCGCTCAGTAAATCCCAGGAGAGCATCAGCAGTAGGTGGTGAGTGTTATCCTTCCGAGGCTGCTCCAGAGGGAAGGACCAAAGTCCCCAGGGGGCATTTCCATAACAATATGTGCAGTGAGAGGGATTCATTTGGGTCTCTTGGTATTGTTCTCTTTTGTAATTGCTAAACAACTGTGAAGGATAGCAGCACTCCTCAGCCTGTCTTTTATCTTGGTTTAGATAGCAAAAATCTATCTTGAAAGGTACAAACTTAAGCAGTGGTTGCTCTTCCACTAGTTCCCTTTTGAGGTCTTGCCCAGGCAGTGGAAGTCTAATCTAGGTCTTTTTTTGCTGAACCTTCACTCTTTTTGGACATGAGTGATACTAAGTCCACTCCCACTCTGAAGGAAAGCTCACAGGCCTTTGCATTTGAGAAGCAGAGACTGTGCAACAGACTCTGGTCAGTGGCGTGCCTAAGGCATGGACAAACCACCTTTATCATGGCTGCCATGAGGAGGTTTGGTAAGGGGAAAGGCTTCAAAAACGTTTGAACATGGTCCAAAACATGAAGTAGTGCACTGAATTGCCAAGTGTGGCACTGTAATGCCCGTGATGGCTGGGAGGTTCTGACTGGAGCTATGGAGGGCACTGGCTCTGCTGCTCTGGAGTCAGGTTCTGGTTGTGCACACCAGAAAGGCACACACAGACTCCCTCCCCTTTCCTGATGCTGATCTCCACATACGTGGTTGGGTCACAGCTCGGGTAATGGCAGGGGGGAGTGGCATGAGCAGAGATTCAAAGCAGTGCTGAGGGCAGTGGGAAGTTGAAGTTTGTGTTGAAAGCACTTGGATGAATTTGGAGGAGTAATAGATCTGTTTCCTTCCTTTTTGCATCACTTTTCAAACAGTTTAATAGAAACAATTTGTCTTTTACCTCTCTCACTGTTTTCTGTCTCCCAGATGATTTTCTGCCAGATACTGGGACTGGCCACAGCTGAGGCAGTCTGCTATTGATTAGTTTATCATCATTATTTTATTTTCAAATATTCTCTAAAAGTGGTAATAGCTCGTGTCATTCTCCCCCTGTGCTACTTCCTTCTGCCTGTAAAAGAGTAGGAAAAAAGCCACGCAGCTGAATGAACTGAAACTAGTTCAGGGTGAGGTGTCAGTGTGGCATCCTTGCTTTAGTACCATCTTTTGTGTTCTGTGAGTTTCATCTGCTGCTCCCTCAGCAGGTCCTGCTCTGGCTTCAGTTTCCCACATGGTTTCAGGAGTGAGTATTGTGTGAGAATAAAGATCCTATTGTTATGGGACACTGGATATAAAGTTGAAACCATGCTGATACGTTTTGAGGTGGGATTAAGCAGATTTGCTGCCTTTAAAATTCTTGGGTTTCTGTGTTTTAGTGGGCACAGCTTACGAATGTACACTCACCTTGTACTTTTAAGAGCTATATTAGAACCTGTTACTGAGGTAAAGTGACCCAGCTTCATCTTTCACTCCGTGTGCTTATAGAAAAGATACATTTCCAGACATATTCACAATAATATTAGGAACAGAAGAAATTGGTGCAAACTAAAATTCCATCCCTTAATGTGTAGAGTTTTTCTAGATTTTTGCTGAATTTTGCAATAATTGAGAATAGCTTTCATTAAAAACAAAAAACAAAACAATGGTTTGTCTATTTCAGTTGCCAGGATAAAGCCATCACAATATAAACAGATGTGCTGCTGCTCAGTAAACCCAGCCTTGCAGAAAATTAGTCTCCAAGCAAACAAAATAATAAAAAAAAACCTAACGGAAAGTGCAGTTTTCAATATATCTTAACAAAAATTAAATACAGAAACCAGTCAATATGCAGTTAATCTGCATTCTTGCATCATATGCAATGCATTTAATATAATCTCAATATTTAAATTCAGGCATTTTTAAGGCACATATTCATCAGTGTCCAGAGTAAAGGCATTGTAAATCCCTGCTCAGGGTGATGCTGTCTATAGGTTAAAAGACATTATTTCCCAAGAGATTTGGATGGTCCTATGTGTGGGGCCTGGGGTTTGTCTGTAGCTCTGTTTTTCTTCAACAGTTTGGCTTTAGGAAAGCCTCTTCAGCTCTTTTTCACCCTTAGACAAGACACTTATAAAATGGAACAGTATCTAGCATTAATCTTGAGTGCAGGATTTTCACACTACAGAATAAACAGGACAAAGTGGCATTAGTGGGCAAAATGGCCCAGCCAGCTCTGCTCAGAATATTGCAGTATCCAGCTGTACTGTCTAGGCACTGTATTATCATAAAGGTATTGAGTTTGCTTCTGCTTAGTTTGAATGAACGTAATTATGCAAAATAACTGCAGTTAATCTTAAGCCAATACCAGGATTTTCAATAAAGTATTGAATCTCAAAACAGTTTTTCAATAATGAGGTGATTTACTGAACTGGATGCTTTATATCATTTTTTCATTAAACACTTGGTGTTCTGAGGGCAGTGGCATCATGATAGCAAGGACCAGCAGTCTGAAATCCCACCAGGGGTTTGTTACGTGGCAAAAGCAGTTCAGAAGTTTGCTCCTCATCTGTCTCAAGAGCTGGTGGTGTCTGATCCTGGGTGCATTGGGCACGTTGCTCTCAGCTGTGTCACAGCTGCTGCTGGGCTTGTGTTGCAGGATGGTGCCGACGTCGGTGGAGCGGCTGCGGGAGGGCCGGGGGATGCTGGAGAAGGTGCTGCGCAGCGGGGCCAAGGTGTCCCAGAGACACGAATCCTCCCCCAGCCAGGACAGTGCTCCTGACAGAGATGCAGGTAGGATGGGCAAACTTTGGGATGTTGTGTGCTTGGATAACTCTGCCATCTTCTCTGTGAGGTTGATTAACATTATCAAAGCTGCCTTCTGCAAACCAAATTTTACTGTTACTCAGATATTGCTTGAGCTTGTATCCCTCTCCTGTTAGACCTGAAAGACCTAGATTTTTACCAGGGATTGAATTCAAGACTGCCTGCACCTTGACTCCGACAGGGACAGCTTCTTTATCCTTGGACAGCTAGGTTAGCACCCCTGTGCTCTGAAAGAGCTGTCATTTAATGGTGAACATTCACACAAGTGTATTACCTTGTTTCTGAGCAGTTTAGGGCAAGTATGTATTTCCTTCATTCCAAATCAGGCTTTTCCCCAACTGCAGTAAGGTGTGTTTGAGACCAGCTTTGAAAATTGACTTCTCATTTGGAGTTCTCCTGGTTTTGTACACCTAAGTGCATTTTTTCAGTGCCTTTTCTTCATCTAGTCTTGAGAGGAAGTCCTCTTCCCTATCACATATGTCACAGTTTCATGGTGGGACCCCACTGGGAGTCTTTCCCCTGTCTTTCCCATATCAGTGGAAGTGGCTTTCTTAGTTCTTTTTTAGAAGGGTAGGCAAAATCCAGGCTCTTGGAACAGGTCTTTGCCCAATGTAACTTGTACAGCTCTGGCTCTTCAGTTTCACCCAAGAATTAGGATGGAGTTAAACTTTCATCTGCAGTGATAAATTCTTTCTTGTTACATAAACCCCATCCCATTCTGAGTTGTGAAAACCTAATGCTGCAGCTGACAAAAGTCATCTTGTCTCCTTCATCCTAGCGCAGCAAAGTACATTTTTTCTTCTTTTGCTTGCTCTGGCAATTTCTTCAGCAGCTTGTTTAGATTCTTGTTTAGATTCTTTGAGCCACCTCCCCTCCCCCAGTTGCTGCTCTGCTTCTTAGTGAAACAAATGGGTGGCTGAGTCCCTGCTGTTCCTGGTAGCACCTGGAGGAGTTATGAAGATGCACATTTTCACTTGATGCTATAACAGATAATATTAACAGGAACTAAAAAATCCCAAAGTTGGAGGGTTTGCTGATGAGGCATGTAGCAATGAAATGGAATTTGTGTGCATTGCACGCTTCTGAGAACTGCAGCTGCTCTCAGCACAACCTGTCACTTCATATATGCTTTAGGTTGACACAGGCTAGCACAGCCAAGAAAAGCAGTTATTCATGTCCTACCCTTGTGCAGGTATTGAGAATAGAGGAGGAAAATGTTGGCTCTAGCTTTTAAGTTTACATAAAGCAAATTCAGGAAGGTCACAGTTTATTTACCCTTTGTAATTTAGTCTTTCAGTAGTCTTTAACTTGTCACGCTTGGTTTCTGGGAACAGGCACTGCCAGTAAATTGTGCAGCCCTACTGCTGTGCACAGCCTTTTAAGAAACAATTTCTTCCAGAAATCTTTAGATTTCTTGTGATTGTCATACTTGATTTTTGTTAATCACAGCGATCTGTGGATTGAACAGCTCTTCTGTGCGTGACTTTTTAACAAAACTTGCCCTAAACTTCTGAATTGTGCCATTCTGCAGTACTTGGAATGTCACCAAACAGCCCCTTGCTACATTGATGGCATTTCAGAAATGGAAAGTGGCACAGGACACATGCTGGAAGCTTCACATCCTGGTCTCTGCAGGCCAGTGCCCTGAGGGAATTTCTGAGCCTCAAGAACAGGCAAGAGTTACATCCAGACCGTGTTAGCTAAGCCAGCACTGTGGTGTAGCACAGAAAGGACAATGGCAGCAGAACCACGGGCACTACTTGGCACTGATGCTTGTGCCAGTGCAGCTGGGGCAAAGCCAGACATGGCTGGCAGAAGTACAGAGCAGACTCAGGCAGCGTGTCCTGTTTCATGACTGAGACACATCTGTCATATAAATGTGATACTAATACCAACACTGTTTCACCAAGGCATTTCAAACGTGGCTGCTGAGAATCCCTGAGATGCTGCAGATAAACAGTTCTGTCTCATTAGTCTGATGTGAAATCATCTAGTCCCAGCAGCTTCACCCCTCCTGCAGAAAGCAGGATCACCAGCCATGGTTACAGGGGTAGGAGCTGAAGGACACAGCTGGTGCAGTGGCTGTGTCACTGCAGTGCTTCTTGCCTACCCCAGGTCAAGTTCAGTGATATGGTAGGACAAGGAGTTCACCCACCCTTGAAGTACAACAAGGGCTTACTCTGTCAGGAACCATTTATTCCTCTTGGTCTCTCACAAACCTGAGGTGGATCAGTGTGTGCTGTGTGCTGCCAGTGCCCTTCAAACCTCAAAGCAATTCCATCCTCTTGGCCTGTTAGAAAAACAGGCATTTCTGAGTTCTTAAGAGTATCTCTTGTTTGTAGCAGCTCAGTTGGCTTGTAAACCATAGTCCCCAAAATGGCAGCATGGGATGTCTGTCTTTGGAAGTGTCTTTGGATCTGCCTTTGAGGAAAACCCACCACAAGATCCTGCTGACAGCCCTCTAAGAAGGGCAGTTTTGTCTCCTGAGCTGTAACTGTGTCCAGTTTGGATTCCTGTAGCCAGGACTGAGTGAGAAATTTCCAAGTCCTTAGAAACCATCTTCTGCCTCTCATATCCTGCTGAAGAGCCAGAGGAGTCCTGGCTGTGTCTCTGCATTATCTTCAGGTGTGGTCATTCAGACAGGCTGAAGGTCCAAGGCACGTGGGCTTTGTGATAAACCAGAGCACACTGGTGTGAGGGGAGCAGCCACTCTTACACATGAGGCTGTTGACACATGTTAAGGTTTCCCAATTGTCTTTTGCTGGGTTTCTTCAGTTTCTGAAATGCTGGTGGCCAGGGAGGCTGCTCTGATCTCAGCTGGCACTGAATGCAGAACACAAGGGCTGGACTGTGCAGTGTCATCTGAGAGGGAGCTGCTGTAGCCTCAGTCAGTGGGGTGAGGTTTAACATCTTGCCTGTACATTGCAGATGCAACAGAAGGAGACACTCCAGAAGCCCACAAAGGACCAGCAGTTTACAGTCCTTCTAGATACAGCTACCAGGTAAATGCTTTCATATCTCATCTGCCCATTCTGAAATAAAGCTTTTATAAGGAGGGAAACGGTGCTTATCATTGTTCACAGTGCTGCACTGTGCATGAGAGGCAGGTAGGAAACAGGGAAGTCAGCCTGACATGCCTTTTCCTTTTTTTTCCGCATGCCTTGTTCAGCTGCTGCAGTCTGACAGTCCCCAGGCAGAATCACAGACCCTGCTCCAGCAGAGCTCCTCCCCGTACAGAGGGCACCTCGCGCCGTCTCCTGGATACAGCTACCGAGCAGCAGCACAGAGGACAGGGCACAGCCTGTCCCACGGTTCCTCGGAAACATCCCTCTCCTCCACCTCATATTCCAGCCCTGCCCACTCGGTCTCCACAGACTCCTCTGCCCTGTTTGCAGGGAATTCGGGGTATTTCAGCAGCCAGCAGCACTCTGGCAGCGTCAGCAGCAGCCTCCTGAGGAAGAGCTGCCCTGCGGCTGCCAGCCCGGCACAGCAGACAGCTGTGGACTCTGTCCCCTCGGAGTCGGGCTCCCAGCCCTGCACAGGTGTGTCGGGCTCTTCCTCCGCTCCCCAAAGTGCTCGGTCACTACAGTCAGACTCACGGACTATCAGCCTGCCCAGCTCTGGGCAGTCTGTTCTCTACCAGGGCTCCCGGGGCGCAGTGATTTCCAATGCACAACACTATCCGCACCGCGGGGGAGGCAGTGTCCATCAGTACAGACTGCAGCAGCTTCAAGGTTCTGGAGTAAAGACTCAAACAGGACTTTCCTAGGGGCTGCCTGGACTTCAGGAGGACAAAACTGCCCATAGCTCCTTCCAGTCACCTCTGGAAGTGGCTCCTGGGCCGGTGTTGGGAGCTTGCACCTGATGCTGGGGTGCCAGGGGTCAGAGGCTGAGGTCGAAAATGCACGGGTGAGATTTGTGAGCAGTATTGGCCTCTGGCCTGGTAGGAGAACACAGATTTCTCTGAGGCAGAGACTGTAGCAAAGCAGTTCCCTGACATGTGGGTACATTGCAAAAACAAAAAGAAACAAACAAACAAAAAAAAAAAAAGAAAAAAAAAAAGAAAATGGTTCAAGTGCAATGACTGTGGCGCAGCCTCTGTCTCTGGTCCGTGCCCATGGCCACAGTCACTCATGCAGCACGGACACAGTTCTGAATTCAAAAGCAGTTTAAAGGAAATGTTGGGGGAAGTTAACTCCAATCTCTTTATAGGTCAGGTTCTCAGTGCGTTCTGGGGAGGGCTTTAATCCGTTACGATCATTCCAGTCACAAGCAGACGAGCGCACACGGCTGCCTTTGGGCCTGGGTCGCCACTGCCGCTGTCAGAGCTTTTTCCAGCACAAGAGTCTCTGCAAATGCAGACAGCACGGGAGGGCTTTGGAGCGTGTGCCTGTGGCTGCAGAGGATCGGGGTGCGCTGTCATGCGCTGCTTCGTTGCAGGTCTGTTGCAAAGGAGGGTTTTTAAGGTCGCCTAAGGAATCTGTGAAAGGAGCACGGCTGGGGCCGTGCTGCCGGCCGGGGGCTCTCCGGCTGCTGCTGCGCGACGCACGGGGGATGGCCGGGGGCCTGATCAGTCAAGTGATGCTGCGGCACAAGGGGGGCTGCAAGGGGCAGTGGTGGGGTGGTGGGTGGGCACCCCGGTGTGTGCTGAGCCAGGGGCTCTCCAGGCAGTGCCATGTGGGGTCTTTCCCAGCCGCTGTCACCCGCCGAGCGTGGCAGGAGAGCCAGCCCAGACACAGTGCGCTGTGTGTTCAATTCCATACGATTGCCAGCTTCTTTCTCACTTGTTTACTGTAATATCGGGCGTGTTTTTATTTATCTAATTTTATATTCAGTTATAACCATAGTAGGTTAGCTAATATATGACAGGTGTCATCCCTGGTGCTGCAGTGGAACTTCTCCTTTCTCTTGGATAACATAATGCTGTGAGTCTGTCTCCCCTCTCCTTGCAGATGCACAGTCTTCTTCCTCTTTTTTTAGGACTGTTACAGATTTCTCTAATTCACAATTGAAATCAGGTGTTTGTTCAGCCTAGGGGAGACTTTTAAAATATTGAAACAAAGAGTAACTTTCTCACACTGTCTGGCTGTGAGCGTGTTGGGATGGAACTTGTCACCCCGCAGTTGGGTGTCTGTATACTGTATAAAATAGGTGTAAACTTCACTTGGCTTAGCCCTGGAGGTGCAGCCTCCCCTTTCGTGCTCTGAGCAGCACGGGGCAGGCGGGCTCTGCCCTGCCAGGTGGCGGGAGGGGGCCAGAGGGGCCCTGCCCAGAGGCTCCAGCACCTTCGGGCACAGCAGGGGGGCAGGAGGGAGGGACCCTGGAAAGCTCTAGGAAAGGTGGGGGCTGTAGCTTCTTACTCTAGTGGAGTTTTTACACCATGCTGTAACATTTGAACTTTCACAAGAGATGTAATAATTTTGATAATAAAAATACTTAACTTGAAAACTAGTACTGTTGAATTTCTTACTACCTTGAGTGCTGGTGCCCGGGACATGGGGCAAGTGGGTGAGGGCATGTAAGTCTGTCTTCCCTGTCTTCTGCCAGGTGAAGCTAGGAGCTGCTATGGGAGCTGCTGTTCCTGAGGAAATTCCCTGAGCTTCTGGCTGGGGTTGTGAGATTCTTGGCTCTGCTGCTGCTGTTCTTCTGGCCCAAACTCATTTGGGGGGGAGATGGATGTGGAGGATGTCCCCTGCATCACTGTACTTGCTTTAAAACCTGTTTTCTGGTGTGCCAGAACCTGGTATCCAGGGTTTTCATACTGCTTGCCTTTTCCTTAGGAAGCCTGACATGGGCTGAGCCTGGGGTGGGGCCTGCCAGGGGTGTCTGCAAGTGCTGCTTTGAGGTGCCCATGGCTTCTGGTCTTCGACCACCCTCACTGTGAGAATGTTCCCCCTGACACTCCAGGACAGCATCTGTCACAGTTCATTCTGTCCTTTTGCGTCCCCCAAGAGTGGCTCCATCTCCACTACTCCTTCCCGGAAAGCAACTGTGGGTAGCCATCAAGACACTGGAATTTGATGAATTTCAGGAGGCTCCTATCAGTCTGTGTTAATCACTGAGCTGACCACTCGTCGTGCAGTGTGGACAGGCAGAAGGGACAGGTTCAAAGGCTCCTAGGGCTGGATGGGATCCCTGCTTTGCCTTGAAGTGGGACAGACCCTTTCTCTGGGGACTTCCTCTGGCCAGAGCCTCTCTTTGTGTGGGTGGAGGCTCAGCTCCGCAGGCTGCACGGTGGGCTCCCCACCACAGCTCAAGGCATTCACAGGGCTTCTTTGGCCTCCTTGCAGGCCACCTCCTTTGGTGATGGCCAAGACGAACCCATCCCAACCCTCCGCACAACACAGGGCTCCGAGCTCATCTGGTTTGAATTATATTTTTCAATAAGGTTTTGTGAAACACTGTATCAAACTTTGTACTAAAATACAGATATATTACAGCTACTGTATTCCTTTCTCCACTGATTTTCTTGGTTTGTTTTTCCAATTCAGCTGGCAACAGCACTCGCAAGCTGGCAAGACCTGGGCGCTGCAGGTTCCTGTTGACCTCATTCTGGGGGGCAGCTGTCAGAGGGATGTGGGCACCGCTGGGCTCATGGCTGGTGGAGGGCGCTGGCAGGAGTGCTGGCACCCACTCCATCCCGGGTGGCTTTGGCTCCCAGATGGTGTTTCGGCACAGCTCCATCCCCCACCCCACCCCGCAGGGCCTCAGGGCACCACTTACCTGCTCCAGCCAGCCCCCGGTGCCTGGTGAGGCGCTGGGTCTCGCAGAGCCCTTCGCTGCCACCCCCAGCAGCTTCTACACTCCGTGGTTTCATTCTGCGCCCTGCTCCCGCTTGCCCTGCTCCCTGGCCTTGCCCAGAGTCTGGGTCCAGCCCTGCCAGGGCCCTCACAAAGCCTCTGGGGGCCCTGCCCTGGGCCCTGCAAGGAGCCCCAGCTGCTCGCACTGAGACACGGCCAGTGCTGAGGACTTTATTGCATTGCGAGGGCTGTGGTGACCTAAGCCCCTGAGGCCAGGAAAAGCCCACACACACACGCTGGTCTGGCCAGCAGAGCCACAGCCAGGCTGCAGCCACCCGTGCCAGGGTGTCGGCTCTCGGCTGGCTGCTGTGTGTGGGCCTTGGAGGCCGCCGGACTCAGCGCTGCCCCGGGCAGCGGCCGCCGGCTCCCCGCACGCCCTCACGGCGGGCCAGCGAGGGACAGCCAGGAGGCCGCGAGGGGACACGAGTGCTGGGGTACACCCGGCCACGCCGAGTGGCAGGGAAAGCCTTGCTGTCACCAGTGGAGATAAAGCACCGTATGGGGATGGGAAGGGAAGGCGTTTGGCAACAGCCTGCGGCCAGCTCGGGGAGGGGTCTTGGCGGGGGGATCCTCCTGTGCCCGCCCGGGGGTTTTGCATGTTCAGCTGCTCCCACTTACCAGGGCTTACATTCAACGGCGGCGCGAGTCGGGTGTCCCACAGCCGGCAGCAGCAAGGCCCCTGCGGTCCCCATGCCGAGGGGAGCGAGCAGCAGCCTGCGGCCCCAGCCACGCACCAGGAAACACCATGTCCTGGGCTGGACTCCCGGGGCGGGGGGAGAGGGGGCTCGAGTCACTTTACCCTGTTTAGAGAATATGAATTTACATGTAAAAGTAGGGGTTGGGCCCCATCCCGGCCACCGGGTCCCCTGGCTGTGGAGACAGGATCACGGGGCTGTACAAAATGGGAGTGGGGAGGGGTCCGGGACCCGGAGCAGCCGGCACGGGGCGTCACTGGGTGCGCGTTCGGGTGGGAGGCAGCAGGTCAGGAGTCCTGGGGATGTAGAAATCTGTTAAAAACTCCAAGACTGTTTTTTCCTTGAAACAAAACCGCAGCTGGATTCTGTTCTTGAACAAAGCGGGTTTGAGGCATCCTCCCCCGGCGGCGGCCCGCAGGCAGCGGTGGGTACGGAGCTGGCAGGGTGCGTGGGATGGTGGTGCCGGCGTGGACATGGAGGTGGCCGTGGATGCGGCGGGCGGCTGGCGCATCCCTGGCACGGGCGCCGGGGCCCGGAGGGCGGCGCGGGACGCTGAGTGGCCGCTGGCAGCAAATGAAGGGCAGGACAGGGAGGGAGCGCCCAGGCTGCCGGCCATGGGAAGAGGGTCCTGCTGCGGATGGTCGGCCTTATATCCTCTGCGGGGAAAGTACAGCACGTTGGGGATGGTCTTGGGCAGGTCTTACTGCACCATCATGCTATTTGCATGTGCCAGGCATATGCCTGTCCCCATCCCTGCCACCCTGTCTCTGTTATCTCCCTTCCCTATTGCCCCTAACCCTGCTGCCTGCACAGCCAGGGTCTCCCCATCCCATCCCATCCCGTCCCGTTCCGTCCCGTCCCATCCCATCCCATGTCATGCAGACATCCAGCACAGTCACACCCAGAGACACCACAGAGGGACAGAGGACACAACAGGGACACTCAAGGCTTACCGCAGTGCCAACAAAATCTGTGGAAACAAGAGAGAAAGGTCAGGCAGGGCAGAGGCTCAGCAGCTCCTTCCCACCCTGCTCAGCCTGGCTTGCCTTGTAGGTGGCAGTTTAGCCCACGGGACCCTTGCCAGGCTGCCAGAGGGGCCAAGCCCCCCAGGCTGTTCCCACCCCAGTAGCATGGTGTGCTCACCTTTGCTCTCTGTCTTGAGCTCCTCGTGCAGCAGGTCGTTCTGCCGGTTGCCGAGAACAAAGGCCAGGAAGGAAAGGATGAGGGCGTTGAGGATGCCGATGATGGCCAGGATATAAGCCCAGCGCACGGAGCAGTCGCCCAGGGAGTACTTCCCTGTCTTCTCCCCGCACATGTCCCGTATGGTCTCTGCATCCCAGCCATCGGGGAAGATCATGCAGCCCAGCACCAGGCAGAGCGCTGCAAGAGGGAGAGGAGGGGAAGCATCAGAGACAATGGAATGGCAGTGCTGGGTGCTGAGCCCTCCGGCAGTACCTGAGTGCAGCCCACATCTGGCAGGGAGCCCACCTCGGCCCCATGACAGCCAGGCAGGTGACAGCCACCACTGCCTCAGGAGCCCCAGGGACTGCGTTTTTGGCTGTCCCAAACCTGGACCATGCACAAATATGGATTTCAGGCTCTTGGTTTCTCCCAGCATCAGCCACAGGATCAGTGGTTTCCCACAGGCTTTCCTCATCACCACAAGCTCCCTGCATGTGGGCAGGAGCTACCAGTGCACTGCGGGCAGGGTGCTGTCTGTAGAGAGGACTGGCATCCCCCCCAGGAGCCCCCACACCTGACCACCACACAGCCTGCAAGCACCACTCCCAGAGGGGTCACCTTCCCAGCAGGCCTCCACCCAGCACACTCTGTGCTGAGCAAGGAGACATCAGGGAACACAGGGATGGAAATGCCAAGACAAAGCCTGTGACTGTCAAGGTAAGGAGGTGACTTTTTCTGACAACAGCAAGTACAAAAGCTCCTCACCCCATATCAGCTGGAAAGGCTAAAAATAGTAATGATGTTGGCTGTGGTGCCCTGCAGGTGCTTTTGCCCTGAGTTAAGGAAGAACCAAGAGGCTTGTGCCCACACCAGTAAGAAGTCATCTCTCCATCCCTTAGAGCAAACACCCTGCAGGCAGGCAGCTGTCAGTCTGGCATGAGCTTTCTGGGTGCTGGCATGTGTTTTGAACTGTTCCATGGGGAAGGGAAATCTCAGGAGGGAGGGAAGTGCCTGCAGGGCATCACACCAAGAGTAGGTACAACCCTTGCATCACAAAGAGATGCACCCAGGAAAGGACAGGGACCCTGAGGGACACTGGCACATAATGTCATGCAGCAGCTGCTGCCTGGTCTCTGGCTCCTCCACCCACATAGCAAATCTGCTTGGTAAAAGTGTCTTTGTGGAGAGTGGCAAGCCCTGCATGCTGATTGACTGCAATGCACAGCCCTGGTGCCACCCCAGCTGCACAGAGACAAGCTGGTGTCTCCAGCACATCATCACCAGGGACTCCCAGCCAAGCACAGCCTGTCTGGGGGAGCTACCTGCTCACTGGGACTGGGCCAACCCAAAACCATCCCTCTGCAAGGAAACACAATCAGCACCAACGCCATGCACTGCATGCTAAATGGTGAGGAGCCTGGCCTGCTGCTGACCTGGGCACCTTGGAATAGGATGGCATTAATTCAGCTGAGGGCCTGAATTAAAGGGGATCAGGTGCAGCAGACCTGGGCCAGGGACTGCTCCTGTGAAAGCAGAGATGCTAAGAGGATTTCAGGATCCTCTGAGCTCCCAGGGCAGTGCAGCTGTGAAACAAGCTAAGGTGCTCTGTGGCAATCCCCTGCAAGGGCATGGGTTTACCCCCACTGCACTGCTCAGGCTGGCATGACCCAGCCTGGAAATGGGCACAGTTCTAAGAGATGTGCTGAAATCACTGAGGAGGAGAAAAGGACCACAGGTACATAGTGAGATTGGGGGAAAGCACAGAAAGCAGCAGCTCCAGCTGCCTGGGTGGGCAGCAGGCCTCAGCAACAGCCACTTGGGGCCCAAAGGAGAACAGGGCTGTGCCCAAGGTGGTAGGCAAATATGAGTTAAAAAATCAGGCACCAATTTTACCTGCACCAGCAAGGGCTTGGGCAGGCTCCCAGCCTTTGTGCTCAGCCCCCAACCAGTCCTTCACAGGAGCAGAACAGCAGCCCCTGGGTCTGTCCTTGGACTCTACAGGCATTGACATGTCCTTTGCATTTCTGAGCTGTTATTTGGGGCCCAAGTGGGTCCAGCTGCCCAGGTAAAGCAGAAGCCTGCCAAGAGCTCACAGGTGTGAGGGTCTCCCAGGACATCTGCAGGTCCCAAACATGGTAGGATAGGCAGCAATGCATGAGACAGTGGATTAACATGCTGGAAAGCCACAGCATTCATGGAGGACATGAGAGACAGGGTTTAAGGCAAAAGTAGGGTGGCTCAAAAAGGTATGGGAGACACTTGTGCAGTGGGTTGTCACAGCACAATCATGGGGGACAGGCAGTGATGGCCACTGCCAGGACACCGCCTGACTCCAGCCTGTGTGTCTGCTTGTTCTGATCCCTCTTGTCCCCATGTGTCTGCTCTGCTCTGCACCAGGGCAAAGGGAGTCTGTGCCCTGTCCCACCAAACAGCTGCAAGATCTCTGCCCAAGCCCTCACAGCCCATTTCACAGAATTAAACAACAAATTTACTACTGGGCAGAGGCATGTGTCCAAGTCACCACCCAAATGCCTCTGCCTGAGGGTAACTGGCCTCTTCCCAAAAACTCCTCACTACTCCACAGCTCCCTGGGAAGTGGCTGAAGTGGGGCTGTGCTACTGAAGGCAGGTCCTCTCCTGCTGAAGAGCAGCTCAATGCTCTCCTCTTCCCATTTGTCCTACACACTCCCAGTAGCAAGCCGAGTCCTCTGCTCTGTCACAAGCAATTCCCTTTTCTGCACGTCCCCAGGCCACCCAATGTCCTGGAAACACCTTTCCATGCCTGCAGCAAGGAGTGACTTTGAAGAGCAGAGCAAGAACAAGGGGACCCCCACAGGCCCACAGGCTTCAGCACTGTCCCCTCCAACAGGTCTGAGGGATGTGGGGTCAGGCTCTGCCTGCCCTTCCCTCTGCCTTCAGCACCATTCTGCCAGCACCTGCCTCCAAATGCCTCAAGATCCCTTGCAGACCTGCAGGAAAACCTTGGGTTTTGTTTAAAGCAGCCTATTTCTATGCCTTGCAACCACAAGAAAAGCACCAGGTGATGACTCCTATGAAGAGCCACTATTAAAGAGGAAAGAACAACCTAACTCCTGTCCATTTTGTTTTTAATTCCTGTTCTTCTGAGGGTGTGGTGCCAGTCGTCACTGTCAGTGTCACCAGGAATGTCTGGCTGGTCTGTCACACCCCACAGCTGCCATCCTTCCCCTAGACCCTGGGCTTTAACTCCCTCTTCTAGAATTTTCCAGCTGTAAAGGCAGTTTTGAGAGGCATTTCAGTGATCACTGGGATAGGATGTATGTAGAGGGATGATGATCCTGCTGGGGCTGGGGCTCTGGCCCCATAAAGCTGGCTTTTCTTGGCTTGATTTTACAGCTGGTCCATGGCTTCTCACTCCTCAATGTTCCCTTGTCAGTGTCCATTAGAAAAAACATGGGCATCTCAAGGGCTTTTGATATCCTCACAAAAGAAATTAAACAAAGGGAATGCAATGTTATGACTCAGGCTCCAACACGAGTGAGATTTGAACAGAAAGAGGAGGCTCCTCCTGGAAGGATAATGTCTCCTGGTACAAGATGCATTTAGCTAACTTGGACTGTCTGAGTAACCCCCATGTTTGCTGAGTACCACTGCCCCTGTCCTGAGCAGCTGTGCCTGCAGGATTAAAATCTGATTTTTAAAATTATTTCTTCTGTTTAGTTTAGTCAGCAGGTGTGAATAAGAACTGGGTTTTACTGCTTCTGCCCACCATGGGTGGAAGGAACTCAGGACATGCCCTGCAGCTGAGATGTGACCTCTCCCAGAGCATCACACTGCCACAGAACACACAAACGGGAAGATGTGGGGTAATGTGGGGAAAACCAGAAATCACTGGGTCCAAAAAGGGCTTTTTAAGCACATCCAAAAACCCCAGGGAACAGGGCTGGGCTGTTGGGGTCTACAGTGGCTGCTTCTCACCAGAAAACCTCCCGAGAGCTGAGCACCAAAAGGGAAGGGGACAAACACAATCCCCCTTCCTCCCCCTAAAAACTGAAATCCCTCAAAAATAAATCACCAGTAAGGGCAGCGTGCTCAGGAGAGCGAGCACCGGCCATTTACACAGACACGAGCTCCCTTACGGCGTTTTGCTCCACAGGCTGCCTCTGTGCCAAAAAATCAGCAGGATTCAGAATAGAGTTATGAGTTTGTATGAATCAGAACTGACAGTTACTTTATCTGGAACAACAGTTAAGGGATGTGAGCTCCAGGACACGAGCGGCTCCCGGCTCAGCCCCTCCCCGCGAGTACACAGGCACATTAACAGCCGCGACGGGAGGGCTGCGCTGCCGCTGCTGCGGAGCACACGGCGCAAGGGATGGGCTGCAGCCCGGCTCCTGCCCCCTCTGCAAGACCTGAGAGGTAGGAGAAGAAGAGGAAAGCTTTTTTGGGTGTCCAGAAAACAGTCATGCAGCAAATGCTGAGGGGTTTTGCAGTGTTGTTATTTTTGCTGCAAGGTCAGCAGGTGGAAGTGGTTCATATATGGGCAATATTTCCCTCTTTGACAGAGGCTTGAGGATAAACTGCAGGGTCACAGGATGGTTAAGGTTGGAAGGGACCTCTGGAGATCATTTAGCCCAACCCTCTTGCCAAGGGTCACCTAGAGCAGGTGATACAGGAACATGTCCAGATGGGTTTTGAATGACTCCAGAGACAGAGACTCCACAACCTCCCTGGGCAGTCTCATACTCAGCAGCTGTCCCAGTTACACCCCAAGACAGTTTGCAGCAGTGGTATCTGCCTCATATTTTTGCATTAAGAATTTCAATGAAAGACATTTACATCCATGAAAACAATATTTTGAAACATCAAGCTCTCTGAAAGGACTTGGGTCTCCAGCAAGTCAGTCAGGCAGACGTGGTTCAGCAGAGCCTCTGCATTTCTGCCATTAGCTGCAGCTGAATTGGGGCTTTAGGGCTCATTCAGGCCAGGTCCTGCTTTCCCTTGGGGCTGAGGCCACACCACCACACAGCTCCACCATGCTTAGTCTGGCAACAATTCCCTCTCTACTCCTCTCCATGGATATGCCAAAACCATGCCTTGCAAGGGGTGCCCACTCAGACAGTGGCAAACACAGCTGAGGTGAAGAAGATGAGGCCCTGCTTAGGGATCTGCCTCTGCTCTCAGGCCTTGGAAGGGTCCATCCAAGAGGTGAGTGTAGCTCTGAAGGGAGTCTCCCAAAGGAGAAAAGAGCTCAGACGGATATATATTACCACATTCTCCATCAGGCAAGGTGGCTGCACATGGCACAATCAGTGCCAAAATGCCACTGAGAAGGACAAAGCTGAGCCCTAAGGTCAAGAGCATGGCCCCAGGTGGGAAGGCACCCCATGTGTCATGTATCCCTAAGGGAGGCAATGTGAAGATCTCACCACTCTGATCACTGGACCAGGAGCACAGGGAAACACCTTAAAATGTGACCAGTCAATTCTTGCATGTAAGCAGGATGGTGTGCTCAGCTGGCTGCCTCTTTTGACCCTCAATAGACGCTAAGTATAAAACCAAAGACCCTCTGGAAACAGCCCTGGACCCACTTGGGGTAATCACCCTGATGGGAGGCACATGGATGCAGTGTCACACAGGACGCTGGGCTGTCTTGCAAGGGCACTGATGCTGAGCACCAGGACAACTTTGTCCCAAGCTCTGAGTTAACTCACAGGGTGACTGTGTCTTATGCTACAGCAGAGTACTGGGGAATCACAGGAAATGCTCAGGCTCCTGGGCAGCTTGGTGATGGTGTATCCCTATGTTCTGATTTCCAGCAGACAAATCCCAAGGGGGATCACCCTCACAGCCCATTTCTCTTCAAGTAAGGATAATCCCATGGAACTTTCTGAAGGTGCTCCTCCACTAATTTGGAGTACTGGAGTGGCATCAGGTGCTGTCAGTCATACAGTTGTTGACATGCTCATGTTAAGGGCCCATCTCTGGTTTTATAACAGAAGGATTTAGCAAAATCTCCAGTTTTGCGTTACTGGGATTTTCAACAGGGCAGATGGCCACGTTTCTATTTGTGATAAAGCAGAGTCTCTTCTCTTAATTAGATCCAGTTTCCTCCTAGGGGGGCAGTGGCTTTTGAGCTGCAGCTGTCTGTCAAGCTCTAATTAAACCCTGCCTTGATTGTTGTCCACTAATTAGACATTGATGATTTAAATTTGGGGTTTTTTTGAAAGAGATCCTGAATTCCTCATCCTCCTCCCCCACATTCCTGCACTTGGTTTTTCTCCTCTGAAGAACCCATCTATGCCCACAATCAGCAGCCCTCTATTCAGCACTGGCTATCCCACAGGGATGGGGTGGGGACACCTCTGCCCCATCTCTCTGCCTCACTTGGCTTTCACCAGTGAGACCAAGAGACTTTGGACCTCACAGTTGCTTCTGCCATACTAATGCAAGTCCTTCTCCAGCTAAATTCTCACTGAGGCAGAAGAAATGTCCTTTCCTTCTCTGCTCCTCCAAGCTCTCTGCTCTGGTAGAATCCACCAACCTCCCAGCCAGGTGAAACTCTGAAGTTTGCCACCATGATGTGCCAGAGCCTGCATTAGGCTGGGTCCCTACCCCACCCATAAGGTCTGGCCTGTGGCATTCCCTCCACAGGTCATGGCACCTCCTTCATGCACAAAGTAATGCATCCACCTGTGGCTGCCTTGGACATGCCCAGGGAAGTTCAGCCCTGCCTGACCCCTGCCAGACAAGACTCTGTCTTACTGGGACACAGCACACCACCACCTCTGCATCCAGGCCCTCTCTGACAGACACATCAGCCTGTCCTGTAGGACAGCAGCTCTCTCATGCTGTCATGCCTCAGGGCAGGGTGGAGGGCTAGTCTCTATTAATGCTGCCTTGGACTTTTCCCAACAGAGAAGCCACAAATCTGCTCTGGGAAAGCTCCAAGCCAGCCTGGGCTGGCTGGGGCCAGAAGAGCCAGCCCATGGCCCCACTGAGCTGAGCACTCAGGGTTCTCACATGTGCAGTTGCAAGCAACAACTTGTGTAATTAAAAGGTACAAAGTGTGACCAAGGACAAGCCCCAAGGCAAGGTGAAGGGTACCCAGAGGTGACAACAGCAAAGTGCTGTCATGGCCACCCAAACCTGAGCCAGGACAGGACAGGAGGCACTGGGGAGGATACCTAGGGCTGCCTCCAGTGCAGTGCCCTCTACCACACAGCTCCCTGTGCAGCAGTAGCAGCTGGGCACTCCAAGCCACTTGATTAAGCTGCTGACAATCGGTAGGATTTGGGCTCTGAGCTTGCTTTAAACTGATAAATCTTCAGGATGGAGAAAATTAAAGATGAGGGAATTTCCTGATAAGCCAAGGCAGCTCCAGGTCTGGCTGTGGTCCTGATCTGGGTGAGGGGAGGTCAGGCTTTCCAGCCCAAGCCAGCTGCAAGGGAAAGAGCTGGGCTAGCTGAAAGATCCTCACACAGAGGGGCTATATCCTTCCACATCAAGGACTGGGGTGAAAGGGATGAATGGGTCCTTTCACTAGGAATAAGGAGCACTGTAGGTCCTTCCAGTGGAAGCTTTAGGCCTATTCACATTTAATATGCAGTGGAGAATAAGTGTTTGTCTACACCTTGCAAAACTGGGCAGAGGAGGAAGTGAAGGGTCTTGCTACCAATGGAACCTCAACACCATTGCTCAGGATCTTTCAAAAGGACAGACTCTGTGTGAAGACACCTTGAAAGTCTGTGCATAAGGGGACACCTTGGATCCTTATCAATATAGGCACCAGGTTGGCTTCTGGGAAAAGGTTCGGGCTTTTGTACAGTGTCACTTTGAGGAGAGAGCCTGTAAGAGTCTTGGAGTACATCTACAGTGGGATTTCATTTGCAGAGGGAGCTAAGGAGGATCTACAGACAGGGTCACTTTTGGGGGTGTCAATTACCAGGCTTGAGCAGTCCTGTCTAGGGAGACATCAAGGTGTTGCTCTGTGGCAAGCACTGGCGAGAGCTGGGAGAGGCCTGTCCTCACAGCCCTTTCATGATGCAGGAGAGAGGGGGCCTGGGTACAAAATGTCTCTATGGGGGAGCTGAAGGCTGCTTTTACAGGGCTGGAGGAACCATGCATGGGCTTCTTCCAGTGATAGGATCCCTTTGGCGGCTGAGTGTTCCCCTAAAGTGAGTATCTCCTGGGGACAACTCCATGTCTCCAGGGTTGACAGGAAGGCTAGTCTCTGATGTGGAGTGTGCTGAGGTGTCTGAATCCCCTGGGATTCAGGGGGCTGATCCAGTGTGTCCTAGGTCATCTCACACTTGGTTCTTGCCTCTGTGCAACAGCCCCTGCTGTAGGGTGACCCAATGCTGGTCCTTGACTGGGGGTACTGAGGTACCCCGAGGTGGGTCCCTAGCCCAGGATGTCCTGAGGTGCTCCACACCGTCCAGGTGTCCCAGGGTTGGTGCCTGTTCTGGGGTCGCCTGAGGTGGGTCCCTGATCCACCTCTCTGTCTGTGTCCCAGCAAGCCTTTTATTTCTCTGGGGTCAGACCATGCCTCGGGCAGCCAGTGCCCCAAGCAGGTGCCAGTGCCAGTCTGGATGTCCCAGGAAGCCCCAGAGTGTCCTGGGGACATTTCTTAGCTGAGAAGACCCATGGCCCTATAGTGCTTGGACCTGTCCAGCTTCTTTGAGCAATCTCAGTGTTCGCTCTAGCCAACCTCTGCCTGGGGAGACCCAGATGCCAGTGCCTAGAGTCAGCACCTGTTTGTGGTGCTCTGTCAGTGCCTTCCTGCTTGGCCCAGGAGGTCCTGGGATGTCCTAGGCCAGCTCCTGGCTAGGATGCTCTAAGGATACACAGTACTTGTACCCAACCCAGCTTTCCTGAGCAGCCCTTGTGCTCCTTCTGGCCAGGGGATACCAGAGAGTCCCGGGTGCCAGTGTCCCAAACTGGTGCCCATTCGTGCTAATCTGTCAGCACTAGCGCCTGGCCTGGGTGTCCCAAGAAACTGTTCGGCTGGATCCTGGAACCACGGCCCTGCAGTGTTTGGACTCAGCCCAGCTTCCCTGAGCAACCCTGGTATTCCCTGTAGCCAGGGACCCCACTAGCACTGCCGGGGGCTCCCGGGGTGCCGCACGCTCAGCGCTGCCCACGTTCTCCCCACCCGTCCCCCGCCGCCAGGCCCGGGGCAGGCCGGACCTCCCGGTGCCGGTGGCTCCCGGTGCCGGTGTGTACCTGCCAGCAGCTGCATCCAGGCGCAGATCTTGTAGACGGTGGCGGTGTTGCAGAAGAAGAACAGGGCGAAGCAGGTGATGCAGCCCAGCGTCAGCACCATGGAGAGCAGCACGAAGAACGCGGCCGCCTGGAAGGCGCCCGAGGGGATGGTGCTGAAGTCGGTGAAGGAGCCGCGGCACGACAGCTCCCGGCCCGCCAGCCCGCTGCCCACGCAGTAGTGGAACAGCCCGAAGTATCCGGGCTTGGGCGTGTTAACGCTGTCGCCCACCCAGTAGGGCTGGATGAAGACCACCACGTTGATGATGGCGAAGCAGATGGTGAAGATGGCCCAGAGCACGCCGATGGCGCGCGAGTTCCGCACGTAGTTGTCATGGTACAGCTTGGAGGCTTCCTGCGAGGGCAGCATCCTGCCGGCCGCCGCTGCCGGAGGGCGGGAGGGGCCGGGGCGGCGGGGAGCCCGCCCGGGGTCG